>OY986970.1:918894-1033988 GCA_963920575.1 Narthecium ossifragum | reverse complement strand
ATCCATTTTTTGAGGCCAATGATGAGCAGAAAAAATATTGCCTACATTTTTTTACCAACTTTCATGATAAGAATTGCATGCCTGAGGCCTTTGATTGGCTCGATTGTTGGAATGGTGTATTGTTGTTCTGTTAGAATTACAGTAGGTCAGGTTGGAGGTTGGTCCAAGATGTATATTTTACATTCTAAGCTACTGTATTTCTTTTTTATTCTGTTATTTGGCATGTGTTTGAGAAGATCCATGTGATAAACCAATCATGTACATGACCACTTGATCTTTTGCATGATGATTATCTGCTACTACCTCTCTCCTCAATGGGTTTTTTGTATATAGTGATAAACCAATCATGCACTGAGCTCAATTGCAGCAGAGACAAACCCACATGTAGTAATTAAGCTATGAGCAGAATAAGTTTGTTTCTTTTCAATTAGTTGTAATACTATCATGCTACTTGTTTGTAGGATCTTATAGCATGAGTTTAGAGTGTAGGGTGTAGCCTAACTAATAAAGCATTTATTAGTTTACTGCAAGTGTATTGCTCAATTTCTGCATTAACCTTCTATTTTCTCTATTCTTTTTGTTTTCTGCAGATCCAACCTTGAACTGCTTCTTATCAGAAAATCAAGAGTCCAGTAACGTGAACTGTTTTGTAACATAGAAGAGTCACTGCCAAGATCAAGCCACTGCCAAGGTTTCACTGCTTCTCATCAATGGATCAAGAGTCCAGCAGCAGTAGCTCATAGTTTGAGAACTGTTGGGGAGTTTTGTAACTTTTTTCTTTTAGATTGTTTGTACAGGTTGGAAACTTCCTTGTCCTTACAGCAACATGAACTGCATAAGAATTTTGTGTAATACTGTGTAATGCTTGCTGTGTATATGAATCACCAAGTTGAAATCTAACAAAAGAAAAAAAAGAAAAAAGATTCAGTGGGCATCATTAAGATGAGGAGTAACAACCAACATCTGGGTGACATAGTAGCTGACAAATGTCATTGTTTAGCCCTACAAAGAGAGCAGTTCTATTCACAACAACTCATATGATGCTGCAACCAAATTAAACAGCTCATCAAATCAAATCCCAATCAGTTTGTTATCGTTCATATTAACGATATGAACATCATTCACACCATACAGATTGATCAACCAATGAGACGATACATCATTCACACCAGAAAAATAAGAAGCAAACTCTTATAGAAATCTCTCATTCATCAATAATTGACAACTGTATATATGAGTACAAACTATGTAAGAACAACAGCGCACAGAGTTACAACTGTATATATGAGTACACCAGAAAGATACAAGAGTTACAACATCCCCACTGCGAATCACAAATCACTTTCAAGCAATTCAAGCTCAATTTGCCACTCGCATTGCAAATCAAGATCAATCTCTTACATTTAATTCACAAGAAGTGCAAGTACATCAAGATCAATCTCTTACATATAATACAAACCCTGCCAATCTATCAGTTAAAATCCTGAGTACAAACTATATGTAAGAACAATAGTGCACAGAGCATTTAGCCAATATTTATCTCCATCTTTTGCAGTCCAATTACAACAAAAATGGCCTTCATCAAGAACGACATCTTCGAGGCATTTTTCTCCATCTTTTGCGGAATGATCAATGTCTCAACCATCTTTTCTTCAAGATAGTTCATTCTATTGTTCGTCGTGACCATGTTAAGTAACTGGTGTGAATCTGTCACATTCATTTCAAAGGAAAAACTAATATTATACACATGTTATATCAAATATGCAACATAAAAAGTTCCCTTCTCAGCATCAGAAGAACAGATAACCATACCTGCAAGTAGGAACAATATCGTCTTCTACATCTCTTGTCCACAAGGACCACTCTAGCTGAATGGCAGTAATTGGATAAACAACATGTGCCCTCTTAATTGTTGAAGCAGAGGCCTCAGATAACCCCACATATTTAATCTTTCCTTCTTCCACTAGTTTCTTCAATTCTCTCATCTAAAATAACCAATTGTAATAAAATAGTTTTCTAGTAAAAACTGGAAACTAAGACATAAAAAAATCAACCAAATGAAAGATGAATGAGCAGACATCACAAATATGATTATGCAACTAAGCCTCATCTATGGACCAACTAACAACGAAATCTTTTATAACAAACCATTTTCAAACTAAACGAGATCCAAGTAATTTGTACTAAGGAGAAATAGCAATCTCTACAAACATTCCAAACACCCAATCTCTGCAAATGGGTCACAAATCAACCACATAAACTAATTGCAAACATCAAAGCCCCCTATAAGTTCCCTTGTGCTAATTATTCCACGCTTCACGAATTCTTGCAGAGTCTTTTTGCCCAAGATCACATAAAAGTTGAAAACTTTGCACTTAACTTGCATAGGAGGGAAAAAAAAAGGCTCACCGTGATTTCGATGGGGACGGAGGTGTCGATGCAGTACTGGTAGTAGAGGTCGATGCAGTCGATGCCTAGCCTCTTCAAGCTGGCCTCACAAGCGGCCCTCACGTAGGAGCTGCGACCTGGAGATCTGGTGGGACGGCGATCTGGCGACGGGCGATGGTGAAGCTTGGAGTAGCTGAGAGCTGGAGTGGAAGGTCGAGGGCGGCGCGGAGCTCGAGGCTCGAGGGGGGAGGGGCGATGGAGATCGGTGATGGTGAAGAAGGGGAGATCGACGGCGCTCGAGGGTGGTAGTGGCGAAGCTTGGAGAAGCTGGAGTGGAAGCTCGAGGGAGGTAGAGGGCGCTCGAGGGTGGTAGTGGCGAGACCGTCGGCGGGGCAGAGATGTAGAGGAAGAAACTGAGGGAGGTAGGGCGATGGACCTCGGTGGACTTATATTCGATCCTGACTGTCCGATGGGATCGGACGGTCAGGATCGTGGTTCGGTATGTAACACTTACCGAACTGGTTCGCCACCGAAAATTTCTCATATATATATATATATATTTATATACATGGTCACGTGATTTACATACATTCAATCGGTAGATGTCTATCTATTGATTGATCTACCAATGGATTAGATGACATGATAGGGTAAACAATCGAGATCATGTACGTACATGCCTCATTATCACGTACCCCAATCAGCGTCCATACGTGTATCATCATCTTCAGCTTTCTGGCATCAGTCCACCAAATAAAAGTAGCAGCCAGCTCGGCCTCCAGTTGCACACCATTTTACACCTCTTGTGGTCCAAAACCATAGAAAGAGACCATTTTATTATGGCGCACTCACATGGAGTGGTATTATCACCAAACCTTTGCGTTGACACGTGGCATAATCCTATTGCATGGAAGCCGGTGGCTTCCTTCTCCCCCCGTTTTTTTTGCGCTTTTTGGATGGAAACCGGTGGCTTCCTTTTTCACTTTATTTTTCCTGGTTATTTTTCCCTTTAGCAGTGCCGTGCATTCTTGCCAACAGTGTTATCCGTACTCCCAATTGGAGAGGAATGTAGTACACCTATACACGTGGCCACATGCGATTGTGGACAGGATTGGGGTCTTTGGATGGCCATCCAATCGGGGGGCCAGTGTAACTATCGAATATTCTCCAGGGAGTAGGCATATCACCCACACACCAGTCGTCTTCTTGGGGTTCTTCCTGTCTACCTTTGTTTATTAGGCTGTTATAATATAGCAATCAATGACTTCAATAGCAAGAAGGGCAAGAAGCTCGCTTTCTTCAGATGGTGCTCGTTTCGGAGACAAGGGGATGGAGACTAGGGCTTCTCGCACTTGTCGCCAAGAAATGAGGGAGAGATCAAGGAGGCAGAAAGAGGTATCGAATCCATTCTCGAAATCCCTAAGTTGGATGAGATAGAGGAGCTCTGCTTGTGGTTTTATCGCTTCTTTTTTTCTTGTTTTCGTATTGGTTCTTGGGAGCTGCAGAGGAGGTGGGTTGAACTGTTTTGTTTGGATTGCGCCTGCCTGCAGCTCTGGCCGAAGATCGTGATCAGGAAATGGCTCAATATCAGCTCGAGAGAGTCCGATTTCAGTGCCGACGAGGGGGACACCACGGAGAGCGAGTTCGAGTACGAAGGTTGGCAATGATGGGTTGTTTTGATTGAAAGAGTAGACGGGCTTCGTTTATTTTGCTGTTTTAAGTGATCAATTTGATTTCTTGGTATTGTTTCTTTGGCTGGTATCAGGCTGGGGTTTTGCTGATGTTTTGATTTTGATGGCATTTGGGATTTGAGCAGAGATGGGCGGTTGGGATCGCCAATTGTGCGACGAGGAGAGGAGATTGGCTGGACTTGGAGCTGGATCTAGTGGTAATACCATTCGGGTTTGGCGTTTATAGTCTTCTCTCGTATCACATTTTTCGTATATTAAATTTTCAAGATTATGACATTGTCCACAAATTTGTAGCCCGTTAAAATCCATGAATGACTACTAGTTGGATTTTGTTTGCAATATAGCTTTTGATTTGGAGAGAACTCACAGTGCGACCCAGGCATTATATAGATCTTAAACTAAATAGGAGTTAGGTGTCTAGCATTTCTGAATTCTGATATCTGCTTCCTTTGCACGCAGCTAGTCGGAAAGAGACCAATCGATGTAAAATACGAAGACGGAAGTCAGAGACCTTTCGATCACAGTATATAAATACCAAGGAACTCAGGCATGTATATTATCTAAAATATCTGGCCATTTATTTATCACTCCTGCAAGCAACATGCAGAATTCTTTTTCACCTAAGTTGCCCCTTTTTATAATTATTTTCGTGATCCCATGTCATATTTAGAAACAGTAATTCTATATTCCTTGCCACCTGATTGCAACTTTTCATCTTCTGCAGAATTAGCGTAGGGACATGGAATGTTGGAGGAAAACTTCCTCCGCATGACCTAGACATCACTGAGTGGCTTGACACGAAGGAGCCTGCTGATATTTACGTGCTTGGGTAATTCCTTCATGGATATCGCCTACAATTGTTGATGCTTGTGCCACAAGATATTTTCTTATTTCATTGATATGCCCGTGCTTAATTTCTATTAAGTTGAACATAAACTTATCAGCTAACTTAAGAGCAAATTTCCAATACCCCAGTATCAATCTCTCACCCAAACTGCATAATTTAACCATCAACAGAAAAATTTGCCATCCTGAAGCTATCGATCTGGATAGTGGATTTTGCCAAAGAATATTCTTCTGTGAAATTTCGAGGATAGAGAAAGTATAGACACACCAACCTTGGTCATTTCTCTGCGTAACCATATTGAGATACGCTTATTGAGTTTCCGGTGTTCTATGTATGAAATTTAGGCTACCTGTTGACATTTGCACCAAATAATTTGGTTCATTTTTCTATTAATGTAACAAAGTACATGTCCTTCTTTTATGATTAGTCTCCACATCATACTCTGTTTTGAGCAATTTCCTTTTGTCTAAAGATTTAACTAAACTTGTTCATGGACCTTTACAGCATTCAGGAGATTTGCCCGTTAAATGCCGGTAACGTTTTTGGTGCTGAAGACAGCAGACCTGTAAGAATGTGGGAGCATCTTATTCGCGAGACACTGAATAAGATTCAACTAGTGAACCCTAAATATAAATGTCACAGTGACCCACCTTCTCCATTAAGATTCAAGCCATCTGATGATTCTTTTGCCATAGAAGATCAATTTTTGACTGCCAGTGATAGTGATAGTGAAAGTGATGAGGAGGTTCATCCTTCCGATAATCAATCTTTCAGCTTCCATGTGGCTGATAGAGGTGGTTTTACAGCAACAGTGGAGGATTTCAGAGATTCAACGCAATGTTGTCCTTCTGGCACTACCCACATACGACGAGAACCTCATCCTCTAAATCATTCAGCCTTGAATATTGTAGATAAACCCTATCACGCTAATTACGAGATAAGCTCAGAAACGTCACAAATTCAGCAAAAGAAGATGACAAGAACACTTAGCAACTCGGAAAGGATTGGATTAGTCTGGCCGGAACAGCCCTTGGACTTGGTAGCTCAACATGCTTTAAGTGGCACGACATCATTCAAATCAGCTAAGCCTTTTGAATCTTGCAATTCGTTGAAGTCAGTACATGAAAATTACAAGGATTCTGCAGAGATATATCTCATTCCTGACCTTGACTTGGACAACCTCCACAAAAAGAAAAGGTCATCTTTTACACGGATAATAAGCAAGCAAATGGTTGGGATATTTCTTTCCATCTGGGTCCGCCGAAGCTTGCGAAAGCATATACAAAACTTGAAAGTATCTACTGTTGGTGTAGGTGCAATGGGCTACATTGGCAACAAGGTCAGTTTTCTTTTTGTTTTTTTGTGAGAATTTAAAAGCACTTCCACATATTTAGATATGTTTCAAATCCTCAATCAGCTTCTGGTAGTCTATTTTTGATCTCTCACTTAAAGCAGCAATTTTTAAGCTTCATTTTAATTTGCGAGCAAATTCATTATCAATTGTTATATATGCTCCAGGGATCTATATCAGTCAGCATGTCTATATACCAAACACTTTTTTGCTTTGTCTGTTGTCACCTAACATCGGGTGAAAAGGTTGGGGATGAAATGCGAAGAAATGCTGATGTGCAAGAAATTCACCGCAGGACACAATTCAGTGCAGGCCCTAGTAAGAGTTTGCCTAATGCTATCTATGACCATGAGTAAGTAAAGGGAAACCACAACTTGTCTATGCTTTAGCCTTTTGAAGTTGGCGTTTTTTCTGTGTGCTTTATTTGGTTTTCTCCTAACTTTTCGTACATTGCTGATTCAAGTATCTCAACTTTCATAGTGTCAGATATTGATGTGACAGCCCACTGAAGTCACTTTTGAAGCTTTCACAAGCTACTTTATTACTCGTCATTTATAAGAAAGATTGTGAAACAAAATAACTGCTTGGACATGTTGCTTTGGAGAGGGTTGCCTGTTAATGGGGGTTTGTGAGTCGCGGCATTATAATGACGATGGCATTTGTTTCAAAATGGAATCGGCTCATATATTCTACATTGCTAAAATATAACTGATTGTACTTGATTTTACCTAGCTTTCCTCCGAGAAAAGAAAATCTTAAGCTTCTTTTAATCTAGATATGCCTCTGCTGTAGAGATTATCAAATCCAAATCCAAATCCAAACATAACTTCATGATGTTTGTATTGTATAATACACCAGGAGACTGCATTTCTTTTCTATCCTGAGATTTATGTGGAGATAGAATTACATTGTCTTTGGTTTTATTATTATCCTAAAGTCAGATAAGAACGCTACTCACCAAAAATGCAAAAAGAAAGAACTTTAATTATAATAGTTGACAGTAGAGCTAAATTTTATGTGGCCAGGCACTTTAATAGCTATTTGCTTACAAAATAGAATTTGAAGCATCAAATAAAAAGAAACACACAGATTATCTAATGTTCATAAGTCAACTTGATATTCCAGAAGGATCGTCTGGTTAGGAGATCTGAATTATCGCATCAACTTATCATATGAAAAGACAAGCAAGCTAATTTCCACTAGGCAGTGGTCTAAGCTGGCTGAGTGGGATCAGGTATGCTATCTTCTCCTTGTCCAAATCCTGTCTTCCAGCACTCATTAGCAGTACACTTTCACCTTAGTTTGAGCTTTTATTGATGATCTTGCCAACTTCTATGAGTTATTGGCAGTTGTCATGGGAACTGAAAAAGGGACATGTATTTGATGGGTGGTCAGAAGGTATTTTAGACTTCCCCCCAACATACAAGTATGAAGTTAATTCGGAGAAGTATGTTGGAGAGG
Organism: Narthecium ossifragum; assembly: GCA_963920575.1. Lineage (NCBI taxonomy): Eukaryota > Viridiplantae > Streptophyta > Magnoliopsida > Dioscoreales > Nartheciaceae > Narthecium > Narthecium ossifragum. Next base: position 1,026,250 of record OY986970.1, on the reverse strand, counting down.
ATTCAAAGGCTGGGAGGAGAACTCCTGCTTGGTACGTGCTGATTCTTTTGGTTTAAATTGTTGCATCATCTGTATCTTTCTCTAGTGCTGATATGTATTAATTTTTTAAGGTTACCATGTTGCAGTTGTTTTTTTGTTCAACTGATAAAACATTTTTGGGTATGACAGAATAAGGCCTGTCGGTTATATTTGATTTTCACCTTCAGTGATAATATCTTGGTTGCCTGGTAACAAGTTTCAATTAAATATATCAATTGTACATTTTAACTTATTATACCATAGCAGGTTGTGTTGCGAATTGTAAGTCTCATTAATGTGGGCTCAATGTTCTGCTTCTTAAGCATCATGAGCAAATTGAACCTGAATGATTTTTTGAATTCTAAATTGAACCTGATGAATTTTTCTGTCTTCTCTAGGTGTGATCGCATTCTCTCATATGGTAAGGGTTTGAGGTTACTGAACTACAGAAGAAGTGAGCTGAAATTTTCAGACCACCGCCCTGTGACTGCTATCTTCATGGCTGAAGTTGAAGTATTCTCATCAAGAAAGTTGCAACGGGCTCTCACTTTCACAGATGCAGAGATAGAAGAAGGTGATCTTCTGTCGGATCCTGATGGAGGGAGGCTGGAAGTTGGACAGGTCAGTTCTTCCCTTTAGCTTTTCCATAAAAGTATAACTAAGTTATCTGCATGTACTAGCAAGTTCTTTATATATATATATATATATATATATATATATATGAGATGAGCCTGAGGACTAAAGCCTTAAATTAGCCGATCAAAATCCCCAAGCCGGACTCCATAGACCAAACGACATGGGTCCCAAGAGGACGGCTTCGACGGGCAACACCATCCGCTCGCCACATACCGGCGCGGTGTACGGTCTTTATGGAATCAAAACAAAGGGCATTAGCCCAAATTTCATGTACTAGCAAGTTCTTGGTTCCATCAGGAAGACCTATCATATCAATCTCAGGATCAGACCAATGTTTCATTCTCTTGCACTCAAATCTTTGTTAATCCAAGAAATCTGATGATATAATGAATGAGTAAAGACCCCTTTAACAATGCGCTAATTTTTTTTTTATTATCAGTTGAGGCCGAAGGGCCAGTAAAAGTAGTAAAAACCTACATAAGAGATCTAAGCTATACAAAAGCAGGGATGCCTATAGGTATAAGGTATTGGAACCCCTGACTCTGCAGTCCAAAGGAAGGGAGTTATAAGGTCCTTTCCCCTGTTGGCTAACAACCCCTAACAATGCGCTAATTGCATGCTGTCCTGAAGTCGCTCTAGTTTCTTCCCCTCTTTGGGTACTTCATTGGTTGTGTTTTATTTCATGCAGGATTTTTCTCAATGGGAAAGATAGGCATCTCTTGATCGAGGTCTTGGTGATTTGCTGAGCTCATGCTCGGATGTGTAGGATATTGTAAATGAGTTGTGTGCTAAACTGCTAATGGAAATCTTGCTAATTGGTTGGCTCAGTGTTCTTCCTCTTTCCTTTATTTTGATCAGACGAGTCATAAGCCCAAGGGCCTGAGAGTGTTTTTTCCTCTTTTATTCTATTGTTGAGTAAAGGACTTCGAATTCAAGCAAAATGTGCCGAAGACCTTAGAAGATCTTGGGCTAGGAAGGGATCACACATTAGTCGGAATTCTTTTTTAGTTGTTGGCAGCTGTAGTTTTGCATTAATTAATCATCTTTACATGAGGTTATGATTATAAGTGAAATTTTTGTTGTCATATGTGACGGGAGAATGCTCTAGGTGAAGCTTATGTGGCGCCTATGTAGCATGATGGGGTTCAGTGGGAGGGAGTTATTGGGTGGTTATTGGGGTGGGGTTGGTGGTTACCCTGTGATGTGGCAGGGGCACAACTAGTAATATATAAGACTAGTGGGGGTCCCCTGCCACTTGGCAGGGTAACCACCATCTCCCTTCATAACTCCCCACTAACCCCTCCTAACTCCCCCCTCCCTCACTACTACCCCTCCACATCAGTAACCACATAGGATATATCTGTCATGTAGGATGCCAGCTAAGACAAATCAAAAAATGCATTTCTTAATCATCCTGCTATATAAGGATGATTAGGCGACAGTTACTTTTATGACTTGGATTATGACTCATCACTCAAACACTGCTAATTGAATGTCTCATCACTCAGTTTTTAAAATCTGTAGTTTTATGGCACCTTTGCAGTTTTTACTATTTTATCTCCTGATTGAATGATACAACAAATGTACATAACTTGCTTCAAATGCCAAGCGCTAAAGAAGGCTGCAAAAGCAGGATATGATGTCATGAAGCTTCACAAGACTCCACACTCAAACGCTCCGCAAGAATCAGAAACAGTATCAACTAATGCCAAGAAACCTGGTGGAGGTAATCCCTCCGGGGCAAGTAGTTTAGTTTAGAAGAGATGTTTTGTATGTATATTTGCCTTGCTATCAATAATTAGAGAATGATTAAAGAGACCAATAGCATTCATCGGTGCATGGACATCCTCTCTTTTTGTTTTTTGCTTTTAATATTTGGCTTATTATTGGAATGGAAGTTGTCGTATTGTTTGTATATGTAATATTTTCCATGTTTTACGATTGCTAAATCTTCATTTTTTTTTCACCATTTTTGCAAATTATAAAATTGTTGTAGCTCATTTATATGTAATTAATCAATCCAAAATGGTGGCTATGTTTCCATCGTTATTGTATCGAGATGTCCGTGCTAGGTCATATAACTAAAAAAATATGATCTTATTTTAACCGTGCCCAACCGTGCCACGGGTTTACACTAGTAATATATAAGATCAGGTGACAGTTACTTTTATGACTTAGATTATGACTCATCATCTGAGTTATAAAATTATACATACGTGACGTAAGATTGTAACTAAATAAAGAAAAAGAGAGGATAATGGGCTGACGTGACGTAAGTTAGAGACGAGAGAGAAGAGAAAGAGAGAGCGGGGCACGCCCACCACCTAGTCAATCAATAATATGATCATTGTTTTCTTCTTTGGATGAGAAAGTCTTCTCTTATGTCCTTTCTCTTATGTCCTTACTGTTTCCTCCCCCCTTCTGGCCCTTCAAAAAATTCAAGTATGTTTCTTTCCCGCGTTAAATTAAAGGGTTATTTGCATATACCCCCCTGAAAAAGGTTTATTTTACGTATACCCCCCTAAAAAAACACAATTTGCATCATAAACCTTGAAAATCTTGATTATTTGCATATAACCCCTCGGGTTAATTGGGAATGGAATATCCGGTGCGCAAGCTAACGGAGGCTAACAGTGAAAGCTGAAATTACAAATATACCCTTACCCCTACCCCTATATATGCTTCCTTCTCCCTCCTCCGACCCGACGATTGTTAGGGCAAGGGCTTCAAATCCTTTGATGACATATCTCCTCATCCTCCGGCGACCTAGCTATTTCCTCATCGGCAGCAAACTTCTCCCAATTTCTCTCTATTTCTCTTGATTTTTGCCAATTTCCATCCTCTATAGATCGATTTCCTCGTCAATTTAACCATGAAGAAGTCTCCATCTTCTTCCTCCACCTTAGGTTCGCACAATACACCCTATATGACTTGTCATTGCCATGAGTCCTGCTCCATCTGGCAATCCAATCGCACCAACAACAAAGGCAGAAAGTTTCTGGGCTGTTCCAGATATAAGGTATTAATCTCATTGTTTTTTTTTACATTTCGAAAGGTTGAACTCCAATCCATCTTTTACCCTAGTCTTACTTTCTCAAAGCATGGATGATGCTAGTTGCCATCCAAGCCCATGCAGTAGCTCTAAAAACCCTTGCCCCAACAATCGTCGGATCGGAGGAGGGAGAAGGAAGCATATATAGGGGTAGGGGTAAGGGTATTTTAGTAATTTCAGCTTCCACCGTTAGCCTCCGTTAGCTTGCGCACCGAATATTCCATTCCCAATTAACCCGAAGGGCTATATGCAACACCGAATATTCCATTCCCAATTAACCCGAAGGGCTATATGCAAATAATCAAGATTTTCAGGGATTCTGATGCAAATTGTGTTTTTTTAAGGGGGTATACGTAAAATAAACCTTTTTCAGGGGGGCATATGCAAATAACACTAAATTAAAAGATCTAATAACAAAAAAATAAAAGACCCATGGCTACTTCTCGCGTTAAAGAAAAAATAATGTCAAAGACACTATTGCACCAGCCGGGAATCGAACCCGGGTCTGTACCGTGGCAGGGTACTATTCTACCACTAGACCACTGGTGCTTACGAATTTTATGAGGTAAATGTAACTTCTTGTGCAAAAGAACAAGCTACCTAATAGACTAGCAAACAATGTCACAATCCAGGAGGAAATAATAGGCCACTCACTGAGATTGTGAATGACCGCAGGGTGGAGACTAGAGGACGGGGATGTTGGTTGCGCTTTGGATAGCTTGTTTTCCTGGCAATTTTCAAGATCCAGCGATACGGTAGCTGGATGGTGCCAATCGTAGGGTTGTAATTTGAGTCGAGCTTTAATCGAATAGCTCGAACTGTAGCTCAATACAATTCGGCTTGAATTCATTTAAACCGGAGCTCGAGGCGAGATCAAACACAAAAGTATGCTCCTTTGTTTGTGGAGCTCGAGCTTAATTAACTAAACTATCATGAAATTTCATACATAATATATTATCATATTGTTTATAGAGTGTATATAAATATAATAATCACCAATGAGGCGCGCATTACCATATTTTGAAGTACTTTCATAGAAATGTCAACACGCGTTCTTACGACTTATTACCACTCATAATGGACCAACAGCGTAAGGACGTTACATTCTCAATTTGATAAAGGAAGAACAAACAAACAAAAGGAAAAGAAGAAGAGAAAAGGAACGCTTCTTGATTTCTCTTTTGATACCCTGAATGGTTTTCCTTGACATTAGATGATCACATCTTTTGGAGAAGGGAAATAAATGGAAACTCCACATGTAAACGAAGGCTGAACCCACTTTATTAGAAAAGAGTGAAAGACCACTATGTTACAGATACATATTTGCAGATGGAGGTACAAGTGAGTACAGTTAGAGAGGTGCCTGATGATTTAATTCAGACAGGTAAGGTAACATTGCTCCAGAAGCTAGCGCCATGGGTTTCCTCAGCTGGTACTGCTGGAACCTCTGCCTTGCATACTCCATGTAATCGAAATCGATATCATTGACGTGATCCTGAAGAGGATGGGGTGGATCAGATAATTGATTGCAGGAAATTTTCCTAGGGATGTACACAAAGAAATGGTTAACCAAAGAGAAGCAACCAAGATTGAGGAGGGTTTAGTTTACCGAAATCAATCCCCATAGTCCCCAGGTCAAATGGCTGGCAAGAGCATACTTCTCAATGTCCTTGAGCAAATTCTCAACCTCCACATCGTTGGGTTTTTCACCTAAAAAGAAAAAGATTTGCCGGATTAAGGTAAGAGAAGCAGAAATTGGTTAATGAGCTCTTTGGCTCCAACAATCATTTGTGGGCTTCTCAAGACAATGGAAACAATGGCTTTTACTGGTATTGGGCTCCAAGTTAGAAACAGAACGATTAAAAATCCAATGCTATACTTAAGCAATATTGATATCATCTTGAGCAGAAGTTTATCATCCATGATTAGCCTTAAGAGATCTGCTGAAGCATAATCAATAGCTGACTTCACAACATTAATGCAGAAGTTCGGGATTTAAACTACAGAATGTATGTATGAATAAATTTATCGCTTGAAATGTAATAGACAAAATCGGACTTAAGTAGGTCTATCTTTAAAATCGATCTCCATCTGGTGCTTGACTTATAGAAGCATCTAAAAGATATGATTACCAAAAAAGAACGCCCTGAATGGACACAAACAATTGAAGAATAACTAAACCAGGTGTAAAAAAAATGAACAGGTTTTAATATGGTATCACCTACGGGAAAAGCTCAAAACAAGACAAACAATATTTACCTGCAGAACTCAAATAAATGTTCACAAATCGTCTCCTCTCCACAAAATCTGTAGCCACATGAGAACCAAAGTAGATTCAGAACAATCTGATAATAAGCACTTGCATTGATGGACAGAAATAAACCAAACAATTCAAACCTTAATTTAGAAAATGACCAACCTGGGTATTTGTTGAAGTCAAGTATGTGAGGTGTTTCTGTATGATAATTGGCAGCCATCTCACAGAAGTGATTGGCAATATCATATGCAATGGGGTTGAAACTTGCATACTCATAGTCCTAGAGACAAAAAAGGATGTGAGTATGCGAATACAATTCACAATGGGATCTTGAGTATGCAAATGGCTCATTGAATTTATTTATGGAAGTGAAAGCAAATGGCTATGGAAAACATGCAGGCTCATTGAATTTATTTATGGAAAAGATGAAGGCTCATTGAATTTACTTATGGAAAACATGCAACCCATCAAGAAAAAGAATACAGCCAGAGAAAGTGGACTTACTATTATGGTCAACACTCTTGTTTCCTCATCGATCATAATGTTCCCATACTGAAGATCATTATGGCAAAATCCAATCCTGTGATGGTCATCTGATAGTTCTTTTTCTAAAGTGGTTATCTCCTCCTCTATAGTGTCCAAGCAAAATTCTTTTGCCTCTTCAAAGGAGCACAAACCCCTCGCCGCTTTAAGCCAGTTTCTGGAAAAAGGAAGACATTGGTGAACAGCTAGCACAGTTGTTAGAATACAAATCATTCTCAACTGAAAAAAATTAATTACCTTAATCTGTCCCATAGGAGAGCATTCCTTGCACCAGGCATGTCAAGAGCATGAAACTCTCTTAACTTTAATGCTATAAGTGCTGATGTTTCTGGATTCCTCATGTCCATGGCTGAAAGTGTCTGAATTCCCAAAACAACGAGAAAAGATTAGAGATTGGAGAACATCATCAATTAAAATTAAGTGTACTTCCACAATAGATATATTAAGACTATAAGGACAATCGTATTGCTCCACTAAATGGTATTAGAGAGTCCAGCGGCATCTCCGTAGGCTCTGTAGTTGTGTGACCCTACATGATAAGCATTCCTAATGTGTCATGTGCTTCTAAACTCCTAGAATGGATACGATCCATCATCAATGGACAAGAACTATTACTTTAAGGGGATTCTTACTTTCAGTGCCAAACCTTCACCCAGGTCAAAGCAGAACCAGATAGATAGAGATATGAAAGCAACCCCCCACCGACCATGGATAAAAAAAAAAACGAAGCTTTCAATGCAATAGAGCAACACGGCTACTGAAGAAAAGAAACCCAATGAAGAGTTTTAAAACGTGCAATAGACAAAGGATAAGAAAAGTTCAACATCTCGATTCTCGAGCAAGCTGAGTTGCCATATTTCCAGCCATGCATAACTATATACGTATTATTTTGAAAATATAGGACAAACGCGAAACAATCAAATGTACAAAATCATTTCTTCATCATCACAACGACAAAAGAAGAGACGGCTCAAAAAAAAAAAAAAAAAAAAAAAAAAAACACCCTTTCAGTGACTTTCTCGACTAATATCATTCTAACTTCGAAATCATCTCATAAATAAGTCTCACAACAATCTTTTTTAGCATTTTATTTCAAAAACTCGGAGATTTTCTTATATTTTAAAAGGAGAATATCGATATAGTCTAACAGACGGGGCGGTATGTCGCAACATAAGCTATATATATCCCAAAAAGAGCAATAGGTAAAGAAAGCACAACTTTTGTTCAGAAATGCGTAAAAAGGGGTTAAAGAGCTTATCCCGCTGCAAAAGAGGAGAAATTTACTTACCCTGGCGTGGATAAACTCCTCGACCCGGCCATTAGGGAATCGTGCGAGGAGCCTCGGCCCTTGTCCGTGGCGTGACAAGCACTCGAAGGTCTTGATCTCGTCCTCTCGGTCGAAGAAAACGTCGACCCCCTCCCCATAGACCCTCAAGAGCACTCTCCTCCCCCTCTCCGCCTCCTCCGCCGCTGGCCAGCTAATCTGATACACCTCGTTCGTCATCGCCCCCTTTAGCGGCGACACCTCCAGCGCCCGGCTGTCTGCCACGTCGCTCCACCCTGACGCCAAGCCATATAAAACCCTCCTCGCCTCCCGAGGTATCACCACCGCCTCCTCCACAAAACTTCCCCCTTTGCAATCAGAGGTACCGGCGGGGCCGTGGACCTCGACGCTCTCAAGCGCGACCTTCTTAGCGTCGAAGCGGAGGCACGAGGGAAAGCACATAAGCCCCATCGGAAATCGATTTCTTCGGGCTAGGGCTAGGGTTAGAGTTTGGGAATGAAGAACGGTCGGTGGTGGCGGCGGAGGCGGCCGGACGATATGAGCCGTTGGAACTTACTAGAACAGCGAACGATGCGAGGGAGGAGCTCCCCCGGGGGATTTATATAGCCAGGGAAACGAATGGGTCGTGGACAAGCCAGTTAAAGGGACCCACGAGTAAAGTTAGTATGAAGGATACGTGTCGGTAACTGATGGGCCGGTTCACGACTTTGGTGGGACGAGGGGTGTAGGGTGGTGGAACCTCGTCAGGAATGTCTCCGTTAAAAGTTAAAAGTAGTTGGCTTAGTCGCTTATTAAGAGCGCGGGAACAAAGGCCGTTGATCCCTAGAAAAATGTCACGAAAAAGCCCTTGTAAAGAGCTTAAATTAGAGTCAGGGGTTTTGGCTCCGTTAAGGCAATAGTGATGAATTTGTTTTGTATTTATTCAATTATAAAGGGTTCTAAATGAATAGATCACCTCCCATTAGGGATGGCAGTGGGGCGGGTTTGGGGTGGGTTGACATGATCCCATACCCATCCCATGTAAAAAAACTCACTCCCAAACCCGTCCCAAACCCATGCGGGTTTGCATACCCCATCCCATCCCCGTTTAAAATCCAACCCATTTAACCCATCCCCGCCCCGTCCCACCCCATCTTATATAATGTCACAACAAACACGATAAAATGTAATATAAAAACTGATAAATCACATACTATAAAAATAGAAAATCGACAAGTGAAAGAGCATTTATTGCAAGTGTGCAATATCTAAAATACATCAACACTTGAAAAAAGTGATAATCGCTAGCTTCAAAAATTAATTGCAAGTGTACATACCTATAATATTCAATTGCATATATAATAAGGGTATTTAAGTAAAATACATATATAATCGGGTCGGGTTCGGATTTTTTAAGCCTAAAACCAAACCCATCCCATACCCGTTCGGGTTTATCTTCCCTTTTCCATACCCGCTCCAAACCCATTAAGGCTAATACCAAACCCATACTATTAGGGGCAGGTCGGGGCGGGAACCCGCTTAACTGACCCCATTGCCATCCCTACCTCCAATTTAGTTTGTTTTGAAAAAGATTCGGTCTTTATCAGTTTTTCTTAGGTTTTATTTATTTATTTATGTCCCTGGACAGATGGTCATGTCGGCTACTTTTCTTAAAATAGCCAAGTTTTAATCATAGCTCATGCGGACTTCTAAGCTTTGTTGGCAGCTTAGTCCGAAACACCTATCAGTGCCCAAAAATAGCATGAAAGCTTTGTTGGCAGCTTTAGTCCCCCAAAGTGCGAATTGTTCTCTTCTGCTTCTCTCTCCGCCCCGACGATCACCCGTGTTCTTTCTCTCACCGATTCCGATGCCGGCGTGGAGTCTGATTTCTCACCGTGCCGAAGTGGCTTCTCCGGCGCCGGCTATAGATTTGGAACACCTATCGTATTGCAGGGGCCCCCAGATCTTAAAGCTACGTACCGTGTGTAATGATGTTCGACTTTAGATCATTTATTTATCTACTTTTTAATTTGGTGAAGCAGTTGTTTATCACCTCGATGTGAACGCTATTAATTTGCTGACGCGACTTTCCCTGTGTTTAAACTTCAAACTATTTTTTTTTTTGTTTGCTTCGTTGATACCGGGGGCTGATAAGATTATAAAATTATAGACTATCCGTTACGCTGGGCTCAGTAACACGTCAATATCATGCACCAACAGCCTATCTTTCACCATGTGAGATGTCTCTCTAACCAAACAATAGGCTTATGTATTATAATTTTTAAAAATAAAAGAGAAAATAACCCCCTTAAAATTACAGGACAATACCCAAACACCCTGTAGGCTTGCCTCTAATTCAGCCGGCCAGCACTCATATATAACCATTGAGGCACTTAATTGCTATCTTTCGAGTAGACTCGATTAAAATCCGGAGCATATCCCTCCACTCCTGGCCTCAATCATGACCCATTTAATGGCCATTACTTCCATCATCTCCACTGAGCTGGCCTTGCATTTAATTTCTAAACTCCACTCCTCCTTGCAAAGCCCCCCATCCAAGTCCAAGACGTATCAACTTGGATTAAGCATAAGATAATATCATTAAAATGACGTTCTCCCGTGCTTCTTGATATGCTGAGCTCCAAAAAATCCTTGTATATTAAAAAAGAAACCCCCCCCTTGCCCCCAGCTGTGCGCCAAAGACAGGATTTTGCGAGTTCCATCCCTTTCATTGCCCACACCTCGTTGACCTACCGCAGGACTCAAATGGCGTAGTAGCTAAGGCTTGTGATATCATAGGTTGATTCATTTGTGCAAGAACTTTGAGTGTTACAACTAATACAATGACTAAATTAGATGTAAAAGTTATGTATCTTTATGATTAATGCTTATTATGTAAGTTATTGACAATAACTTACATAATAACTTATTGTATCGTTACACCCCTATCTTAGGCTTGAAATCATCTGTTCAGAACTTTGTGTACTGCAGCTAATATAATGACTAAATTATTTGGAACTACAATTTTATGGATTCCCTCCATCTTTGTCAGACTTATTTATAAGCATAAGAGTGATGGAGACAGCTAATTAATTAGTTCCAAATAGCTGGGTAATTAAGCACAGTCCTAATTGGTTTCAAAACATTCACAGCTACATCATATATTGGATTATTCTAAGATTGGTTGATACCAAGCACCCTAAAAAACCTACAACATCAGTCTCAACGAGATATGGGTCATTAATCTAATTAAACCAATAAGCTCTCCCCAAATATGATCTAAGAATAGTCATTCGAGGATAAGATATTCCAGCGAGGAAAGCATGACGTTTGAGAAATAGAACTCATTTTCAGCATGATAGCAGTCAGGGCATCAATATTTGAAAGAGACAACAATGGTAAACTACATTCATAAAAGAGACACAATGATATGCTCCATTATGTTAAGATCAAGGTGTCACCCAAAAAAAAGAAAAAAAAAAAGGAAAAAAAAGGGAAAAAAAGAGAGAAAGGTGGCAGTTCCAAGTGTAGAAGGCAAAATAAAAAATCAAGATTCAAAGGGGAAAAAGAAATTCGACTGTCACTTTCTTATATAAATAAAAAGCTATCAGTTGGGCACTTGTGACTATTCGATCTTGCTTGTTCTTTACACCATTCATAGCTTTTGACAATCCTCAAAGAGAAGCGTACCAGTTCTTATAAATAAAGGGCCTGCTAAAGCCCTATCCCGGATTCTCTTATCCCCTCTTTTTCTTTTTGACTCGGTTATTAGGGATTCTCCAATTTGTGTATATATGTGGTTTGAAAAGATCTAAATACATAAATGTCCGGGTAAAAACCTAAAGTATATGTATTCAATAGTAAAGCTTATAGGCTCAACTAGCCAAACAAATTAAAAGTAAAAATTGTCAGAAAATATTTAAAGGATTTATTAAATCCCGGCCATAACACAAGATATATGAACATATTAAGGTCATTTACATCAGTTTCCCTATCTATCTTCTCTAAAATACTCTAATATATATTACTTCATTACTTTACAGTTTCTCTATTTACAACACTCCACATGAGCTTCCTTAAACCATTCCCTACATAATTAAAATACTCATTCCCTCATCTTTCTTTTCATATTCTATTCTTCATTTATTATTTAACATTCATATAATTATAAAAATTATATTATATTACATAATTAAACTTTAAAGCCATTGTTTATTAATTAAAATAATATATAATTTTACGCCAATACTTCTATTAATTAAATGCTTAAAGTTCAACCATCAATTTCTAAAAACCATATTCTCTAGGTTAGCATTTTTTTAATATAAATTAATAAAAAGAGAAAGAGAGGTAGAAGAGAGGTTGAAATAAAGAGAAATAGTGAAATAAATATATCAGTTAGCATTTTTTAATATAAATTAATATATAAGAAGTGCTACAGTACTCCTCACATGTAGGGGAGCACTATCCATATCCTCTATTATAGGATACCTATAGGGAAGCTGATGCAACCTTTTCACCGGCCATCCTATATTTACCATCCTAAAATAAGGTAGAGAACTTTGGTTGTTGCGGGTGCACTAATAGCCTCATAGAGTCATAGGTGTCATAAGAGTCGAAGTAAAAATGAAGAAGATCATGAGGGGGAGGAAAGTCAGAATTGGATGGTCACAACGGATTCGGGGCCCATCTATTGCATACCATGTGCTGGGCCGGGGCTCGGTAGCAAATACACCGGGCTCTCTTTTTTGAAATAATTAGGCTTTTATCCGTCCAAAGCCCCTGTTTGTTTTGAGGTTAAGAGGAATAGGATTAGGTGTAAGAGAAAATGAGGGTAAGAAAAGACAAAAGAGGAATAACCCTCTTATCCTTATCTTTTAGGTAAAAAATGAGATAAAAGTGAGGTTAGTTCTTACCCATGAACCAAACCCAGTTAAGGGTCTGAACACAAGATTTAACACATGAGATTACAAATCTTAAGATTTAAAACCGGAGATTACAAGTCTTAACGACGACTCCACAGAATCTTATATCATATACTGAAGATTCCAAATATTAACTCTTGGCTCTCTGAAATGAACACAATTACTTATGTGATGATAGATATACATGTAGACGTGTTTGAAATGAGCCATGCAAGATAGAAGAGCTAGAGACCCGGGTTTGAAGGTTGGTACCCTCTATCACCCTTGGCCGGTAATCTCTCCACTGCCGTGCTTAACTACTGAAAAAAAAACAGAAAAAAGAAGAAGAAAGAAAGATAGAAGAGCTAGAATACTCATGTGTTTGTTAGCCAGTAATGCCATCTATGCTTTCTAAGATTCTATACATCTCTGATGTCATATGTATCATGATACATGACAATATCTCCATCCAATTCTCCATTACAAACTCTCTCTAGTCTGTCTATGCTTCTCTCAGACAAACACAAGAAGAGCAGCCGCCGCCGCCGCCACCGCCAGGAGCCCTCCGGCCGTGACTCTCACTCCGGCGCTGACGATCTGCAAGGGAAACAAGCATCCATCCATGGAAGCATTCCTCGTCACAATCTTCGCCAACCCATGGAACTCACAGGCCCTCACGTCTTGATCCTGCATCTGAAAGTAGATGTTGAACGCGTAGGAGAAGTTCCCCGCCCGGCTCAGCCCGTTGCACGACGACCCGTACCCGAGCGGCGTGCAGTCTGCATGCGAGCAGGCGTAGTTCACGCTCTCCGGCAGGTGCCTCAGCGCGCTCTCCGCCGCCCCTTCGTCGAACACGCACCATTGCTCCGGCATGTACTGCACCCCCTTCGCGCCGGTCAAGCGCTTGCCGTGCCAGTGCAGCATCCCACTTAAGTCCATCGGAAACTTCGGCTTGCCGTCGTAAGTAAAGATCCCCCAGTGCCTCTCGAAGTTGCCCGGGAGTATGCTCTTCTGGTTCTCGTCGATGAGCCCGAAGAGGTACGCCTCCATGCGCCCCGGCCGGAGCGGCGTGCCCTCGCCGGTCGTCACTTTATTCAAAAAACCATCGTAGAACCTCTGCGCATACCAGTTGTTCGCGTACTTGTCGCCGTCGGTCGGCCAGCCCACCTCGCCGACGGTGATCTTGATGTCGGGCACCCCGGCTTTCCTTAGAGACCAAACGAGAGTGTCGAAGTTGGCATCGAAGACATTGGTGTAAGTTCTTGGTCCGTCGACCACCTGCGGTGCCCCGCCGTCGAAGAAGGCGAAGCCGACGGGGAAGTTGGGGTTCCCGTATAGGCTGAGGAAGGGGTATATGTTGACAACAAAGGGCGCGCCTTTGGAGTCCAAGAAGCGAACTATTTGGGTCATGAGCTTGCGGATGTCTCGCCGGAAGTGCCCGGCGGAGGGGACTGGGTTGTCGTCCGGAGAGCTGTAGACGTCGGCGTTCAACGGAACGGTCGCCTTGACGCGGTCGCCGAGGCCGGCCTCTTCGAGAGCTTTCTGGATGTTTTGGAGCGCCGGGAATGTGACATCCATGAATGTGCCATTGTAACTCTTGAGGAAGGGTTCGTTGCCGACGGCAACATACCTGATCAAAATGAGTTAAACGATAAAAAAAAAAGCTAAATGAATCGAAATGTGACAGATTTAAGTTAATTGGTCTACTGGAGTTTGAGTGGAAGATCAAATAATGCGGTGAAACAGAGTAAATCCACGTTTCTAGTCATCAAAAACTTTGCTTTGTAGAATGTGTGCATGCAACCTGATTTAGATCTCTGTTTCGCCGTATTCTAGCAGTAGTAATTTTTTCAGAAAATGAGTGAAATCTAAGAACATTCGATTGCTTTAGGTTCAGGGGAAGACCAATCCTATACCTTATCCCCATAAAAAACTCGATTTTTCTTCTGATCGTAAGCTCTATTTAAAGGGGTTTCCTTCTTTTATTTGTTCTTGTTCGAAGCATCAAATCGGAAAAGTCCTGAATTTTAATCAAAGGATGAATTTCCCCTTAAAAAAAAAAAAAATAAAATCGAAGGATGAATAAATCATGGAATTCACAAAAGTCTTGATCGGAGAGGGGAAATCGAAAACCCTTCTTACTTGATGTTGACGCCGCCCTCGCCGACAAACCCGGTGACATTTTTCTCGACCCACTTCTTCGCGTGCTTATACTTGCCGCTCATCCGATGCAACTGATCATTAGGTATAGCAAGCATGACCTCGATGCCGGTCCCGGCCAATGCCCTCACCGTCCAGGCGTCGGCGTCGAACAGCTTCACCTTGTCGATGCCGTTAGCCTTGAGCATCTCGACGACGGTGGTCGGGTGCATCGGGTGGGACAGCATCGCTCCCCAGTTGACGCCGATGCCTTGAACCATCACGCCCGAGGCCACCGCCAAGCACGAGATCCAGACAACAATTTCCGCCGCTCGGACCATTGGATCTCAGAGAGGTTTCGATTGGAATCGGTGTTCTTGTGAGAAGGATTAGGGGGGGGGGGGGGGAGACGAAGATGGGGATCGGAGAAGGGTTCGGGAGGCATTTGAGGCCGGAGGGAAGTCCATTTGGCTTTGGTTTTCCCAACTCCCAGTCAGCAGGCGAGAAGTAACGGTTTTCAGTTAATTTATGGGGGCAATTCGGACGATAATACCCGCCATTAATCATTGGTTGGATTTGGATGATAAACTAATAATTTTTTTGACCATTGATATCCATGAGAGACATTCATTCATTTCTCATCGATCAAAAACACCTTTCTCGAATTATTCCTACCAAGTGAGTTTGACTGTTGTAGGCATATAGGTGTTCTTGGATGATGGCGTTTAGAAAGCTAGAGCAGTCTCCCAGCTTTACTTTGAATGTTATGAATGCAGAGTAATTTGTTTAGGATCCGTTTAGATTGATAATAAATATACATAAATTCTATTTATACATTCAAATATTTTATCCATAATCTTACATAATTATCTTTAATGTTTACATAACTTTTAATTTATTCAACATACAAACTTATCATATCCTCGATCCAAACGGATCTTTAGTTTGATGGCAAGAAAAGAAAACGAAAATCCACACTTTACCAAATGATGAATTCTCCATAAAAAAGATTTTTTTTTTATTTGATTAAATGTACCTATTGGCTAACAAGAACCACAAGAACTGTCTATCGACATAATGACATCCGCCAAGGCCCAATAAAAAAGCACTAGTACTCAACAACACCACCACACTATCCCATATGCTATATAATTTTGCTCTATGGGTATATGAGTAAAAGACAAGAGCCTGAAAATGCATGCATCCCCCTAAAGAAAGATTTCCAACTGCCAATGCAGCATGTTAAATTTAACAGTAGAAACTTTGAATGAAAGAAAAACACTGGTGACAAAATTGCTTGGTAGAACAATATAACAGAGAGCCTAAATTTGATGATGGATGACCCATGTCAAAATTAACACAACAACAATGATGACCAATAAGAGAATTATCATGAAACCCTTTGGACTGTTTGTAGGCAAAAACCCCTTGAAAACGAGGCTGATATGCATGTACATTTTACCAACAAAATACACTCCCAACAGCTAAATGCAGGCGACCAAAGCTAATTCTTCACCATTAAACAGCTGCAACTCGGAGTCGAGACAATCCTGACAACACAAACCTCGCGACAATTGCCCCATTGTCATTGGGTCGGACCGATTGCCGCTACTGTTTACCATGCTCATTCTTTGGGTATCCTGAAGAGTAATACTGACCCCAAGAAAAAAAGAAGAGTCAAAAGCTCCAACTCCACTGTTCACTGAAAAATAAAACAAGCCGTTGTAAAAGCGAGTATTAAAGGCTTGAAAACAACACCACACTTGATAAAAAACGCGGCATACAATTGAGAGAATTTACTCCTAGATCAGTAGAAGGGGAATATAACAATTTGACACAAGGTTAGTGTGTTTAAATGAAATAATAAGACTGCAATTCTCTAGGACGCTCAAGATTTTGAATGCTGTGGCGGTCAAAGAACAAATACAAGGATATGCACGGTAATGATAAAAGACACCAACAACCAGAAAAATCTCTGAGCAATAAAAAGACTGCAGGACTACATGAAGTCGAAGCATTATAATCATCTGCAACCAAAGATGTTACTTGCTGTACAGAACCGAAACCCAGCTTATTTAGCTGTTTTGCCACCATCACATTAAAGAATTGGAAGGCCATTTATCAGCAATGAGAGAGGAGAATTCAAAAAGTCGATGGTCTGTGGCCGCAGACATATAGCAAACAAATTGAAGTTCGGGAGCTTAGGCGCATAATACCCACTCATTTGTGATAGCATATATGTCATAGCAGATACAGCAGACTGATCTTTAGCTGGCTACATATTTGCTGATAGAAGGACAATAGACAACGGAGAGGTGTAAATTCAAGACAGCAATACAGACAAGAACCAACTCTAGAGAGAGAAGTCGGGTAATAGAAGATTTCCTTCATCTAAAGAATAATAGGAAGAAATCTGTGGCAGTGCAAATATAAGGGTACCCCAGCTAAATTGCAACTATACATGTTAAAGTATTGGAACATTCTTATTCAGTACGATGGGATACGGAGAGCTTGAAACATACACAACAGGGCTCACAAAAGTATGTAGTTTTGTTGCATAGATATGGCACAACATGAGAAAATCTAACATGTTGGCAATGGGCCTGTACTGTGGCAGGCTCTTTAAGATGACAAACTTGACTAGGGTGTATACTTCATGTCCTACAAATTTTGTCATGCACATATCTTACTTTGTTAAGAATTCCACATGGGTCCTTCCAATCAAAGTCTTGCCGAGTAAGAAAAAGAAAACAGAACCCTGGCAGGTTCCTGAATAGCTATGACAACCCACTTGATAGAAAAGCCTGACGTCATCTGGCTTTCTCATACAATATACAGCTGTTTCCATATACAACTTTCCTTGTTCCTTGTGTAGGTCGCTAAAGGCAAGGCCATCAAGGGCGGCTTGTAAGTTACATAGAAGGAAGAAAGCAGGAGGATATTAAGATCCTACAGAAAGCCAGTGAGATTTGAAGCTTTGCAATCAAGTTGAAATCCAAATTGAGAACATCTTCTAGGTTTGGTGCCGGAATAACTTTATTCCGAATTAAGGGACTTTATTCCGAATTAAGGGACTTTATTCCGAATTAAGGGACTTTATTCCCGATTTCGGGAATAACTTTGTAATGATTACATGGAATAAGGGAAAAGTAGAGTGGAGAATGGGAATAACTTTGTAATGATTACTTGGAATAGGAAAAGGTGTTTGGAGGGGATAAAGTGTGGAATAAGTAGTGGATTTGGGAATATTCCAGAAATATTCCCTTCCTTAACCCGGGTTAAGGGTTATTCCCGTTTGGTATGGGACCAAACGGGGCCCTAAAGTTTATCATAGGCACGACCTGCAATAACTAAAAACAAAGGTACCACAACTACGAAAAGCATAAAAAAGGGATACAAGCTTGTAAGAGAAAAGAGAGCATGAAAGATATTAATAGAGAACATGGAAGCACAGAATGAAAATAGGTTTGGGTTACCTAAGACCAGTGTCAGATAAATGTCAATAAAGAAGAGGCATGGGCAAGCCTTCAAAAGCAGAAAAGAAGCAGTCACATACCCTACGTCCACAAATTTGAAGACAATTAGTGCTATCTGCTACATATGTTTTGTCGGATTTACTATAGCCAACCTATTTATTTATGTATGTAAGCAAGGCCTCTTCTCCTTTTTAGGCATATTGGCCGATGCAAATGTTGTCATGAAGATATTTAAGGAGATAATCTTCCTTGCCTTCCCTCCAGTTTGCAAATCTAAGTTCCATGGAGGACCATAACAAAGTATTGTTTATCAGTTTCGAGAACCATTACAAATAACAAATTCTTTTTGTTGGCCAACTATAGATCGATTGCAAACACAAAGGTGGAATAAGTGTAATCTTCAGCTGAGATTTTTTTCGAAACACATAATCTGTCAAATAAGCATCTAGGAGTCGATGCATGACGAATTTGGCTGCAGGAAAATAGATGTGAACCAGAAATAATGTCCAGTAGTTCAATCCAAGCATAAAGTTCTTGGCCAAAAAGAATATGAGCTATATTTCATAGGCCAACTAAGGATATTAAGATCTTGTTAAAGTTTGAAGAAGCACTATGTAATTGCAGAGACAAAAAAATGGTCAGAGCTTCTTAAGTAACTAGCAAAATAAGATCGTTTGCTTAGCAACTATTGAGTACCGTGAAATTGATTTTAGGAAGAAAATGCTTCAGACTGTCTCTTTTCCCCTATCCCACAACTTTTACGAGCAAATTTTTGAATAAGTTCTTGTATTATAAATGTCCTGTTTTGCCCCCCCTCCCCCTCCTCTTCTTATTTGAGCCAAATGCTGGGTGTGTGAATGTCCGATTAATTTCATGTGTCTTATCAAAGGAAACCTAAGATAATAACAGTTTGCCGTTTGCCATAAACCAGAAGATCAGCAGGCAAATATCTTGTTACTTACACATTAATCTAACAACATTTAGCTTACTACACAGAAAAATCTCAAAAGGAAACAAATACATGAACATCCTTCTAATCAATCACGTAACAGAGTAATATTGACAAAATTTCCTGCTAGGCATAACGCATATATAATTTAGAAAAGTAGAAGAAAGAGGTCAAAGATGAAGCACCTTCCCCTACGGTATCACACAATTATATGAACCACATAGCTCAAGAAGTGCAGCTTGATTAGATGGATCCACATGTCTCTTGATGACTTCAGTGTACCTCCCTGGAGAAAGTGCTGAAAGTCTAGCCAATGAAGTAACCAGAAACTCTTTTGCATCTCTTATCTCCTTCAGAGGATCTTCCACCTTCTTTCCGGCATTGTGTAGGCGGGCAAAGGATGCAGAATATCCAGCAGTTTCAATAATTTCAGGTACTCCATCTTGTAGCTCAGCTGCATATTGTTCTGGTTGGGCTAGCAAAGTGATAATACCGTCAAGCATCTTCCCCCACAACTCAACTGCAGAAGGGTCCAATAGGCTTGGTGACTCACACATCAGCCTGGTTGAAGCAATTGAAGCCAACTTGACCTCAACAGATCCATAGATATGCTTAAGATTGGGGATCCAAAACTGCTGTAGGATCGATGCAAATATATTAGGCTGGACAGCATTTATCGACTCCATGAGAACTGCAGGACCATGCTTAACCAAAACCAAAGACATGAATATGATGAGGGAATTCACAAACTTCACGGTACGATTGTTTTGCAACCGTGTGAATAATATGCTCCATATGCGTCCAATGTAAGGTGCTATAACATCATAGGAAAGATTCTCAATGACAGTATTGAGCACATAGAAGCCAAGCTCCTCCGTGCTTGGAGAGGAGACTAGCTTCTCAAATATTCCTAAAACCTGGCTCAACTTTCCCCCACTATTCAGCTCATTGGGCAACTTTTGGAGGTAAGCTTGCAATAGACGAACCAATGCTGGCGCATTTGCTGACCTCTTCCAAGTTTCTGGCAAAAGGAGCACCTCAAACAGCAGCAGGTAGTTTTCCGACAATGGTGGCTTGCTTAGCTCAACAAGCTGAGCAAAAATCTGGAAGGCATATGGCCAGAACTCTGCGATATCATCAACCAAGATTTTATGGAGGACAGGGAATAGACTCCCCTCAAACATTCTTATCAGAGATGGATCATTCTCGCATGATCTTCCAATCACCGCAGCTATTGCCTCGAAGAGATAATGGTTGAAAACTGGGTTGCTGGGATTGTTGCACACCCCAGTGAGCAGCAACGAGAGACGGGCAATGCAGGCTCCAGCAACATCACCACTCAGGGAGGCGTGACTGAGGACCCTCATTATGCACTTCATCACATATTGGTTCTCTTCTGACTCTGGCAACTGCAGGGCGTTGAAGAGATTGTTCATCAATGCTCCCAGAAACGGGTTTATATCTGACACACCATACCGTGGATGGAACATCACCACATTAGTCCCTGATAGAGATGTGACAGGTATCCTGTCCTTCACCAATAGCAGCTTATCTATACAATTCGCAGCATAGGAGTGCACCACATTGGATTCAGATGCCAGGAACCGGATCACGTCGGGCAGCAGGGCGATGCCTGCTTGCTTTGGTATCTGCTCCCGGAACACCATGAAGAACTTAAGAGCGCCCGCCTTGAGCACCGGTGCAGCATTCACATCACTTGACTGCAGTTCTGGAACGATCACGGTAGTAAAAAAGCTCTCCACGTCCACTAAATGGCCAGCCACAGCGCCTCCTCCAGTGCCTTTGGACGCAAGAGCAACAACAAGGTAGATGGCAGCATCCTTCTCCTTCCAATTCTCACCAGGATTTGCAGAGTACAATGACAGCATTGTCTGTATCTGTACGGAGACCAATGTCGTCACCTGATCCTTGTAGTTCAATGCGAGACCCTTGAGGAGCTCGCAGGAGATTTTCCTCTGGGTATCGGTGTCACTGCCTTCGATGTCCCTCCGGATGTACTCGATGTAGTTGTCGTTGAAGTTGTTTAGATCTTCGTCTCTGAGACGAACATTGGGGAAGACTATGCTCTGGCAGATCTGCTGAAGAACTTCAGGGGAGCCGAAGAGTGAGTGATGTACGCTGGTCGCAATGGTGGTGAGGAACCGGGTGGCTGTGATGGTCAGCTGGTCGCGTTTCGGCGAGGAACCCCCAGCAGGCGTAGCTATGAGAAGGGACCACACAGCAGAGGCGAAGTCCTTGAGGTAGTCCTTGAACTCCTCCTCATTCTTCTCGAGGTAAAGCTGAAGGTTCTCGCAGACAGCAGTGCGGAGGTCATAGGCATCATCCTCCACAGACTGTGGGTAGGTCACGGTGAGGTATTCGCGGAACTTGGACATCCACTCGGCCATGTGGTCCTCGAAAAACTCAGGCAGCTCGATGGAGTTAAGAGACCGGAAGATCTCGCAGCAGAGGAGCTGGGATTTCAACAGTAGACTTAGGGCGATCGGGTCAGAGAGGGAGGCGGGGATAAGGCGGTCGGTCGCGAGGAAAGTCTCTAGCAACGGGCCGGCGAAGCGGTCGAGACAATACTTGAGGTCGAGGCGCAGGGCTGAGGTGTCGAAGGAGTGCCGGAACTTACGGAAGATGGAGTCCGCGGCATCAAGCAGGCCATTTTTCGATGGATAGTCGGGCGAAGAGCCAAGGGACGAGACAAGGTCGGGGAGGAGGGAGGGCCAGTTCTGGGGGAAGTCAAGGGAGGAGACGATGGAGAGGGCGTCGGAGAGTTGGCGGCGGACGACAGGAGAAGGGGAGGAGAGCATCAAGGGGAGGAGTTGGGCTTTGATCTGGTCCTTCTCAGGAGCAGAGATAGGTATCACATTGGAATCGGAAGGGGACCAGCGGGAGCGAACGAGGTTCTTAAAATGCACAGCGGCGGCGCGTCGAACCTGCTCGTCGGCAGCGGCGGAGGATGCGAGTAGGAGGACCGAGAGAGCGAAGCCGGGGATGTCGGCGGCGGAGGAGAGGGAGGACTCGGCTGCGTGCCGGGGCTCCGGGAGAGGGGACAGCGAGTTGGCGAACAAATAAGATAGCGTCTCCAGGCTCGCTGGGCTGCTGAAATCCATCGCCATTTCTAAACGAGAAGATATTCCTATCTAGAAAGAAAAAATAGAGGGATTAGAGAGCGCGTATCGAGACAGCCGGTGAGGAGATCGCCGGTGAGGAGCTTGCCGGCGGGGCGTACTAGGGTTTTGGGATCGCAAGCAAAGGGGACTGGAGGAGCATAGCGACTGCTCTGAGTGCTCTCGGCTCGTGATGTGCACGTGCGGATAAATATCAAGATGTTTGAAATCGACGGTGCTGATCTCTTGCCTTTTGGGCTGGCGAACTGTGATCCCGAGGCTAAATCTCTCTGGAGCCCAAGCCCACCAATCTGTGGTCCACTACCAGCCCATCGGCCCCGGCCTATAGAAACGGGCCGATGCGATTATCGTCGCGTCCCCATTCCCAACCCTAAAAGCAAACCTAAAAAGCTCGACGGGGCTGTTGGTCTCAGGTGGAGTCATCTGAAACCGAGCAAAGGGGGGAGAGGAGATAGAAGAAGGGGAGCAGGATGAGTGGGAACGGCGCGAAGAAGGCGGTGGAGACGGCGGCGAAGGCTGCGAAGTCGACGATCGATTGGGATGGGATGGCGAAGATGCTTGTCTCGGAGGAGGCTCGCAAGGAGTTCGCCAACCTCCGTCGCGCCTTTCACGATGTGAACGACCAACTCCAGACCAAATTTAGCATGGTACCCTATCAGACCCATCTCTCTCTCTTCCATTTGGTCGCTTAATTTGATCTAGGTCTTAAGTTTCAGCATTTAGTTTAGATCTAGAAATGGATTTTCTAAAACGTGAATCCGATCGACTGTTGATACTTGGTAATGGATCGGCGGTTAATTTGTAGCAATTGGATCCTTCTCTAAACGTGCTGCATAAAAAGTTGAAACCATTGATTTATTAGCCTCGAAATTATCTTGTGGGATAGGTCTCTGATTCTTGAGATGACAGCATCATTGATCCTTTTAGTGAATTGAGTAGTCGGAAATGGGGCTTCCTTTTTCAACTCACATTGAGATGTATGGATGATGCCTGATCGGCCAGAATTTTATTCCTTTGGAGCTATTAAGTGTACCTTATGGACATATTCTTGTAGTTGCTATATTTGGATTTTTGGTGCTTTCTTTTGTCTTCTGGAATTTATAGTTGGTAGTTGCTTGGTGTACTGATTGTGTGTGCACATAAAGCTTTGAGTGCAGTAAGAGTCTGTACTATGTTATCCTCTTTCGCCTCGTTAGTTTGATTGTACAGTACCTCAGTTTCAGATGTGCTTAAACAAGTAAAGGCGAAAAGGGATTGTCGAGGTCAGGCTGTTCCTGCTTCAAATTCTAGCTTTCTGTTGGTTGGCATTGTACAGGCTGACAAACATCATGACTATTGCTGCTATATTGTTAAGATTATTAGTATTCCAGTGAATTCATTCTTCATCCCAACTGCAGGAACCTCAACCCATTGACTGGGAATATTACAGAAAGGGAATTGGACCGCGCTTGGTGGATATGTATAAAGAGGCTTATGACAGTATGTTCCTTTTCTGGCATATATGATAGTTAGAATAATAGGCCACTTCAATTTTTTCAATCTCATTGCATGCATGTAGGGCAGCTGTTATGAAACTGGGAAAGTAGGCAACAAAATGGAATCCATGCTTGATGCTGTGCAATATAAGGATTAACAAGACTTATTTCCTTTGTCCTTTGTAATTTTCCTTTCTTTTCTGTTAATTTTTTTCTCTCTTTCTTTTTTTCCTCTTTCTCATCTAGCTACTGCAGGCCTTTCCATTCGTTGGTCCGATCAAAACCTCTGAGATGGTTTCTCACCAACTATCAATGATATTAAGATCATTAAGATTTCATGTTGTTGACAAATGTATCTCTACTCACTTGTTTAGATTGGAGATTATGGGTTTCTTAAGTGTTTGAGTTTCTACCTGTTTGCTGGCCATATTCCGTCTCTTTTACTTGGACTTGCAAATCTATTTCTTCTATTCATTTGGCACTTGTTATCATCTTGCTTTGGTTAAACATATCTTGTGGCCATCAGGGTTTCAGGTTATTGTATCGGGGACAAAATGACTGTTTTGCTATGTGCTATGCGGGAATCTCGTGCTTTAGGTGCTGATTTGCCCATGGTACAACTGACTAGGCAAAATCTTGTGCTGCTATTTTCCATGGGAGTCTAACGAGATTGATGGTTGTAGTTCTCTTAAAAGACCAACTCAGAAGCACCATTCTTATGCAACCTTGTTCTCTTTCATTGCTTAGTTTGATGGTGGAGGACATATTCAGAGAGTTGAGTTATGTGAAATCTTGCACTATATGCTAAAGAGTCATAGCTAGATGCTTTTTTAGCATTATACCTGGACAGGGGGGTGCGAAGATAAGATGTCACCTCCTGCAGAAACATATTTAGAAAGGACGCGCCATTGAAGAACTTGGATTAGATTGTCAAACAAATATAATTCAATACAAGCTCAGCTTGCAGGTCTTCTGGTGCATGCATGGATCCAATTAATGAACTTAACAAATTTAATTTGACTACTTTCACCCTTTTTTTGCCCTTCCTACAAATAATAGCAGGAATGATGGAAAACAAAGCTGTGGCATATGAATGCATTACATGGTATTGGAGTGGCAATTTCTTTTATCACTCCTTTCTTCTATATGTCCATATCCATCTCCTTTGCTTCCCTCCCAACTGGAGAGTGGCTATCTGGTTGCAGGGGTTTTTTTCCTCTTCTTCTTAATTCTTGGCTACGTAATGTTTCTTGTTTGCAGGCATAGAGATTCCTAAATATGTGGACACGGTAACTCCTGAATACAAACCCAAGTTTGATGCTCTGGTGAGTTGGATCATTGACTTCTTGTTTCCTCTTTATTTCTTATATCTCCAGCTTTTCTGCAGAACTTCTGAAGTTTTGTCTACAATGGAGAGAGCGCTATCTTTTGTGGGCTAATTTCTCTCATTTAGTCCTGCTTTCAGCAAACCTCCTCTGAACATGTTTAACTTTCTCCAAATAACAGCTGGTGGAGCTAAAAGAAGCTGAGCAAAAATCTCTGAAGGAGTCAGAGAGGCTGGAGAAGGAAATTGCTGAAGTCCAGGAGATGAAGGTATAGAACTCTCCACCATCAGCGCCTCACATCTTCTTCGTCTCCTACACAGCATCATTACCTGTCTGATTGCGAAATGTGTTGATTCTAAAATCTCTCTGGCACCATACAGAAAAAAATCAGCACAATGACAGCAGATGAATACTTTGAGAAGCACCCAGAGTTGAAAAAGAAGTTTGACGATGAGATCCGCAATGACTACTGGGGATACTGATGACCGTAGATATCTTTTTGGCAGGCTGCATCTTATCCGTGGTGCCAATAAGATGATTGGACTATTTGCTCCTGTGCTTTTGATATGGTCCAAGTATGCACATTATCCGTGTTAATACCTTAGTTCCAGAGATTAAGTTTGGACTATTTCATGATCATTTAATCTGTTTATTGAGTGGTGTGAAACCATTCTAAGCTTTCTTGATTGAACCGTTACCCTTAAATAAGGACATATGTTCATCAGTTTGAATCTGCCAGATATTCCACTGATGGGTTCATGGAAAGTGACGGTGTTGGATTAATCTTCAAATAATGACGCTTGCAGATAAGCTGTCATTTTTTTTTACCAGCTACTGAGCGTCCATTAGTCCATTGGATGCCGTGAGAGTTTTTTTTATCTAATACTGTCGTTGTGAGAAGGAGACTTCTGCTTAGGGGTGGCAATTTGGGTTCAAACCTGTCAATCCAATCCAAAATTAACAGGTTTGGATCGGTTATTTTTGGATGCGAGTCTGAAACGGATCAATCAATTTACCTGTTAATACATCTGTTGAGTCGGATAACTCGTGACCCGTTTCAACCCATTAACCACTATTTATGATGGACATATTTGATGATCCAACGGTTGGGCACATGCATTAGTTGATCCAACGGCTGTCGTATGCATTGGTTATCAAAAGTTATCGGATGCCCCCTTCCCCCATCCAAAGCCAGATCCACTCGAGACTAGGGTTAGAGCTCTCCGCGGCTCCGCCAACGCCGCCGCCTACCCTTGTCCACGAGGTACGTCTCTCTCTCTCTCTCTCGTTAGAGCTCTCCGTGGCCTGTGGACATCACAATGAGTGACGCCCCCCATGGGGGAATCCAAAGGATTCCATGAATCCAAAGGATTCCAGGATCATCTTAAAACAATAGTTATCTCCAGTTGGTGCTCCAAAACCAAAAGTAAGCGTATTGTATTGGTCTCTAAACAATAATTAAATACTCAATTACTTAAAAAATTAAAAGAACATCACCCCACTCCGGAATCTTGACAACTTGTAATTAATGCGTAAGCACGCATGCGCTAATGCCAAAAATTCAGAATAAAAAAAAAAATCCATATTCAGTCATGGAAAATCCAAACCTTGGAATATTGCCAGTATAATTGGATCCATTATTTGATTTGAAATATGGCAAACAAGCTGTTATTTAAATAATAAGAAAAAAAAAGAAAAACGTCATTTTCTTGGAAAATATTGGTTGGTGTACGTAGTTTGGCCTTAAAGAATCTAGAAGATCCCAATTCCGCCCACAAACATGAATCAAATTGCCCAATAGAGCACCATCAAAGCGGCCGGAGATACCACCCTCTTCTGGCAAACTATGGAGGGGCCAAAGATACATGTTGGCCTAGGATTAATCATCCATGCCTCTCTCTTTCTCCTTTGTCTCTACTACCTCTCTCACCAGTCCCCGGAGCTCCGGTGGAGTCGAACAGCAGCGATAGAGGCCGAGGCCGTGGCCGCCATCAGTTGCTCCGGGCACGGCCGGGCTTTTCTCGACGGCGTACTGGTAGATGGCTTGCCGGCATGTGAGTGCAACACTTGCTATGGTGGCCATGACTGCTCTGAGCTTTCGCCGGATTGCCCCGCCAACGCTGATGGGTGAGACCTCCTCCGATACCCATCTCTTCTTCTTCTTCTTCTTCTTTTCTTCTTCTTCTCCTTTGTATCTTTTTTTTATATGCTTTGATGAGTTGATCTTGGGAGTTGGAAGTGAAATCAAAGGTCTACAAACGAATCTCGAATCTAATGAATAACCCTATATTTTAGTAAGATTGAAATCAAATAAGATTGGAATTATTGTGTTTGATATTGTACTTTTTTTTTTCAGTATCACAACATGTAGTACCAACATTTCTCCATTCACATAATAGTGGTTTTTTCCCCTTAATTATAATTATATAAGCTCGAGAGCTGGAAAAAAAGAAACTAAAAAAATCAGAAAAAAAACACTAGGGACTAAATTAAACTTTGGTTGGTTCATATGCAAGATCTAAATTAAACTAGGGACTAAAAAACACTAGGGAGGAGAAATGAATGGGGGAGTTAGGTGGGAGAGAAAGATATACAAAGAGACGGGTCGCTTATAACCATACAGGTGGCACGAGGCCCCACTGGTTTAGTCATAACTTGGATCCTCTTATAAGTAAAGAATTATGACTAAAATGATTTGTTTTGTAATAAAAGCATAGAACGCCACGAGATAAAAAATAAACTGGGTTTAATGTAAAATGTTTTCAGCGACAAACGGCAATCTTTCAAAAGAATAAACATTCGTGTATATGGACAAGTGACATGTGCATTAGCATGTATAATGTGCATGTCATCTATCATTGATTTATCTCATTAGTATCAATGAATCAGTAATTGACTACCGATTGAATGTACCGATAGTGAGATACCAATTCTTTGATCTATTCTGTCAGTAATAGGCTCATCGATAATGGGCTACCGATGTGATAGATAAATGGCACATGTTCATACACACAAATTAGCACTCCTTCCAAAATGGAGATATATTTCAAGTTACTTATGACACGTAGGATGGCACGTGACAAAAATCGTGCGACTTTGGCAGCCCCTGGCTGGCCGCACACAGCTTAATCATCGCTTTATTCCAATAGTTGCGTGTCCGAATCTATCAAAAGATATACCGCAAGATCCTCCAACCTACGCTATAAGATCCAATCATCCAACTCCGATGGGATGTTCTTAAAAATCCATATCATCATCCTTAATCTTTCCTCCCCTGTTGTAATCCGAATCTAAAGATCAAATCTAGATGATGAACAGGGTTCCGGGTCTCAAGTCTCTCATCCTCCTCTATGCTGCCTTCTTCCTAACAGTGTTCTTCTTCTGCTACCTCTACCTCTCACCAGGCTTCCCAGAGCCTGGATCCCCCTGCTTTGATCATCTCCAGGAGTTGTTTGATGGGTGAGAGCGTTGACCTTCAATCTCTCATGAATTCCACCGTCTCCCTATGTATGATCCAATCAAACACACGATTCTATGATTTCAATCATCAGATCATATACTGATCACTTCTTCCAAGTGATCATGAAGTAAATCAGTACTGCATGGGAAAAGTTTTGACGTACTTTGTTTATGGTGGTTGTGCTGCAGTGGAGACCCGCTGTTCTTGGAGCCATACTGGCAGGAGCATGCAGCGAGCAGCGCGGTGGTGGTGGCCGGGTGGCACCGGATGAGCTACAGCATCTACGGCGACAACCTCATTTCGATGCAGCTGGAGCGTCACGTTCGACTCCTCCACGATGCCGTCGGCAATGCTGTCACCGCCGGCAAGCACATCTTGTTCGGCGCGGGCTCCACGCAGCTTCTCTATGCTCTCGTCAATGCCTTGTCACCGACGGGCAACTCCTCCTCCCCTGCCTCCGTCGTCGCCACCATCCCTTACTATCCGGTAACTCTGTCCTCCAACTCGCTCCGGCCTGCTTCTCATGAATCATTGAAAACTTCTACTGTTTACCATCCTGTTGAATTTCAGAGAAAAGCATATGATCGAAGTCACTATTTAATATTTGTTGCAGTTGTACAAGATGCAAATCGATCTTTTTGATTCTAAGGAGTGTGAATGGAAGGGAGTGACATCTGCCTGGTTAAATACAACCAATTCTTCTACCACGAATGTTATCGAGTTTGTAACTTCGCCAAACAACCCAGATGGAGGCTTGCAAGGATCCGTTCTTGGAGGTTCGTCGGCCATTTACGATCATGCATACTACTGGCCTCACTTCACTGCAATCCCAGCCCCAGCAGATGAAGATGTCATGATCTTCACTGCTAGTAAGCTCTCTGGCCATGCAGGCAGTAGGTTTGGGTATGTCTTCCTCTTCTACTCTGTGTTGCTATTGATATTATCCATGCATAATCTTCTCCACAATATATTTAGACCTGAAGTAATTAAGGAGATATCATGCACTTTAAATTTCTTTTGCCTTCATAAAGATATCAGTTGACAACAATCTGGATGACGTTTTTCACTAGGATCAAGATATTGCAGTGAAAGCCAACCTGTGTTTCGTTTCCCTTCGTCAAGATCCATTCTTGTTGAATTGATGTATTCTGCACTGTTATTGATCAACGATAGACATCACGGCACTGCTAGAAGAAACCAACATTTAGTATGATTTTAGAGTTATTAAAGCAACAATTAGCATAAGCCTCATTAATAAATGATTAGCATAATTTATTTGGATTCAGCTACATCAAATCTTTCAGTTATTAAAGCTTTCAGAACACAGCCGCAGATTTGATGCATTGCAGAACATTCTAGGATAGGAATCTGACAAAATACATGATCAAATAGCTGAAACTCTTCTCCCATGCAGGTGGGCAGTGATAAAGGATGAGAACGTGTTCTTGAAAGTTTCACAATTCCTCAAGTTGAATACCTTGAGTTGGTCTTCTCATGACACTCAGCTAAGAATGTTAAAGTTCATCAAAGTGATTTTATCAGAACATGAAGGAGAAGGAGATATCTTCAAGTTTGGATTTGAAACAATGAAGGAAAGGTGGAGCAGATTAAGTAACCTTCTTTCGTCTTCCACTCGCTTCTCTCTCCAACAACTCCCTTCCCAGTACTGCAATTACTTCAAAAAGATCAGAGATCCTTCTCCAGGTGAACTTTTCGCCCTACAATCCTCTGCATGATTGACACAAATAGATAGAAACTGATTGAAGGAAACATGAGCAGCTTATGCTTGGGTCAAGTGTGAGATGGAGGAAGACAAAGACTGTACCGCTGTGCTGAGAGCTGCGGGCATCATCGGCCGTACAGGCACGGTGTATGAAGCCAGCAGCCGCTATGTGCGCCTGAGCCTCATCAAGACCCAGGATGACTTCGAGCAGCTGATGCAGCGACTAGAGGCCCTCATGTCCAAGGAGGGTGTTAGTTCCATCTGAAGATGATCTTTCACATGCTTCTACTTTCTGAAGGTCATAATCAACTATGTTTTGTTGACCATCACCCAAAGGATGACGGAATAAATAGGAAAAATCATGCTGTATAGGTTGCAGTCATCTCTGCAATCAGATATCAACCCCATACAAGATTACTGCAAATTTCACTGTGTATGATACAAAGAAACAAATAGACTTGTTCCATCAGCTCTTATATTGGACATAAAATTTGAACACGTTGAAGGTGGCAGACCAGCCTGTAATACATTAGCCATTTCGCAAATGCAACTGGTGTAATTCTTAATCTTATCTATCTAACCTTGCTCTCTAGGGCTCTTCGCCTTTCACAGGCTTGAATTCAGTCTTCAGAAGCTGAGCCCGACTTCACGGGAACATGTATTCTGATAATCAAATACTAGGTCAGGTTCTAGGCAGAGGGGTTCTTCACTTTTCATAATCAGGAGATATTTTAGCATGCATGGGCGTTTGCCCCAGTGGTGACTCCAGCTTGATAAAACTTGGAAGGTCTGCTCTTCATGTCGTGAAATGCTTGATGAAATCTTCACTAGCCTTTCACCCCAGAATTATACGAACAAATGATGTATTCATGTTTGACTCCGCGTTAATGTACGACCCAACTGACTCCAACTGACTTCCTCGAATCGTTCTTCTTGAATGATTCAAGAAGTTCTCTTGAGTCCTCTACTCTGCCTGTTTTGTTATAGATATTTGCCAATGCCAAGTATGCCTTGACATTAGCTGGCTCTAAAACTTGTAGTTCTCGTGCTGCAGTTTCACCAATATCAACATTACTATGTATTGAACACGCATTAAGAAGTGTTTCCCATGCTATAGAGTTTGCTCTGAACGGCATTTCCTGCAAGAGATCATATGCTGCTTCTAACTTTCCAGCCCTTCCTAGCATGTCTACCATGCAGATGTAATGATCAAGGCTTGGGGCGATACCATATTTTGCCTTCATGGAATCAAAATAGTTCAATCCTTCATCGACTAACCCTCCGTGGCTACAGCTAGTCAGTATGGCAATGAAGGTGTTGTGATTAAAATTCTTCGAGTCCAGTGCCTTCTTAGCAATCTCTAGAGCCTTTTTACTGCAACCATTCTGCCCAAGACCTTGAATCGTCGAATTCCAGGTGACGATATCTCTTTTAAGCATCTCATTGTAAACTTGCTCCAACTCTTCTGTTAATCCACAGCTTGCATATGCTGTGATCAGAGAGTTGCATACAAAGATGTTGCTCTGATAAAATCCATTTTTCACCAAGCAAGCATGCATCTGCCTCTCAAATTCGAACAGCATCAGAGTAGCACAAGCAGCTAACACGATTGTGTATGTAGATGAGTTCGGCTTTGACTCTGCAACTGATCTTTGAAAGAGGGTAAACAACCTTAGAGCTTCTTCTCCTCGACGGCATTCCAACAAGCCTGACATTATAATGTTCCATGAAAGAGCATCCTTTTCCCTCATAGAATTAAAGATTCTGAGAGCTTCATCTATCAGCAAGTGGTGAGCATATCCATCCATCATCGTATTCCATGACCCGAGATCCTTCCATTTCATTCTTCTAAACACTCTCTCTGCATCAACCAGGTAACCCAATTTGGCATTGAGATCAACCAAACAGTTCAAAACAAAGACGGAACTCTCACTCTCCTCATCGATAAGCTTCACAACCAATGACTGGATTTGCCTTGCTACCAAAAGGCTTTTGATGGAACCACAACACTTCAGCAAGATACTAAAAGTATGTGAATTGGGCACCATCCTTAGCCGGAAGAAATCATCATAGAGCTCCAAAAAAAACTCCAGAGCTCCAATGGGCTCGTCATTCTGCGCGTAACAACAGATCATGGCAGTCCACGAA
Source organism: Narthecium ossifragum (assembly GCA_963920575.1). Lineage (NCBI taxonomy): Eukaryota > Viridiplantae > Streptophyta > Magnoliopsida > Dioscoreales > Nartheciaceae > Narthecium > Narthecium ossifragum. The sequence goes on along the minus strand of OY986970.1, from coordinate 993,741 downwards.
AACACATTATGTTCACATGGGTCGATAGAATAAAAGAGGCAGCGAGCTTCCGAGACGAGTCCGGCCTCCGAGAGGCCAGCGATCATCGAAGTGAAGGAAGTCGGATTCTTCTTGGGCATATCATCGAACAGCTGGATGGCGGAGTCGAGACGGCCGGCGTCGACGAGCACCGAGAGCATGGCGTTCCACGAAACTTGCGTCCTCTCGGGCATTTGCTCGAAGAGCTCTACGGCCTTATCCACGTACCCATTCCTCCCCATAGCCATGATCCTCTTGGTCTGAGAGATAGCTAGCTTGGCGACCTTGCACGAAGCCATGCGCGAACCCATCCATAGCTTGGCGACCTGAAGTAATTTGGATCAGTGGGAGGGAGTGGGCTTGGCCCAAGCCCATTAATCTCATTAAGCCTGGGCTTAAGAGTCCGTTAGGCTAGTTGTTCGTGGAGCTCATTAAAGTCCTACGTGGACAGTTCAGAAGCCATTCTTGGTTAGCTCTTCCCATTTCTTTGGTTTTATATCATTTGAAGAGAGAGAGAGAGAGAGAGAGAGACGAGGGCGTGGTTCCCAGGAGCTATGGGTGGGTAGAACTCCTTTCGATTTTATTCATCTCTCAAGTTCTTTGTTTAGGGGTTTGGATTTGTCGTTGATGACTGTCCAAGATTTGATCTTTTTATGTGATCGACAACCCTGGACAAGTCGATCTCGCTTTGGGGATCGAATCACCCGTTTTGCTTGTTTGGATCCTAGGGTTTTCGGCCCTGATGCAGTGATTGAATTGGTCTGTTTCGTTGATATAAATGTGGGTTTTGAGTTATTGGGATTCTTGATTGGCTTACAGGGGCTTATCGTTGCCTTTCGGAGATATGGAGGCGGAAGCACCTGGAATTGGCGCCCTTGCTTTCTAGGATTTCTTCGGGATGGGAGGCGAATCAGGTATGTTGGATGTCTTGGTTCCGCCCTTTTTTTTTTTGGTGGTTGCGACGCATTTTTGTGTGCCTCTATCTCTCTCTGTAGAAGATGGAGCCTCCCTCTTTTCTTGCGATTGAGCTTCTTGGGATTATGAGTTCTCATCTCGGTTTGGGGTGTTTATGGGGAGATGTGATTGCATTGGTGACGAACAAAATAGATCCTCTAGCTCTAATGTTTCTAGGGTTTTAGGTGTCGATTGTTGAGGGATCCTCATATGAGTGGGAAAGGAGAGTGGGAACGGTGCTCACTAGGCTTTTGCTACACATGAGGCTTAAGTTCACTGCGTGCCTTCCGGTGAGCCCATCTGCGCTGGCCTACTGGGTGATAGAAACTAGTGAGCATCCCCGCATCCCCACCCTAAAAGCCAACCTAAAAATGCTCCACGGTGCTTTTGTGACGGAGTTATCTTAAACCGAGTAAAGGGGGAAATTAGATAGGAGAAGGGTGATAGAATGGGTGGGAATGGGGCGAAGAAGGCGGTGGAGACAGTGACAGAGGCTGCGATGTCTATGATTGATTGGAAGGGGAGGGTGAAGATGCTGGTTTCTGAGGAGTCTTGCTAGGAGTTCGCCAACCTCCGCCGCGTCTTAGACAACGTCAACCACCAGCTCGAGACCAAGTTCAGGCTGGAACCTTGTCAAACCCTTCTTTGTTGTCATCGTGGACGACTAATTGGATCTAGGGCTTATGTTTCATCATTTTGATCCATCTAGAATTTAGTTTTTAGAGCATGAATCCAATGTCTGTTGGTATATGCTATTGGATCGACCCTTAATTTGTATCCAGGGTTTCAGAGGGAGTTAGGGAACGGGTTTGGATTGCAAGTGCTGGATGTTCTGTTTTTTCTTTTTGGGTGGCGTGACTCATCACTGTAGGATTACTTATCGATGCTTCGATCAGTTTGCAAAAGTTAATGTGAGGCAACGAGTTCATATTCATGTGAGAGTGGAATTTTAGGAACAATTCGCAGCTTCCCTGGTTGGATCTCTGATATTAGTCAATTCGCATGCATCCACTCTCTACTATATCTATATGGGTTTATAGATATGCGTCTTAAGTGTGATAAAATTGTATCTGCACAGATCTTGACAAGGTAGATGTCCATTAAATTTTGTGGCATGGAGTTGTCCTAGTCTTCTAGATTGAGTTGTCGTGCTCTTGCATGTATTTTGCTCCCAGCTTTTGCCATGTATTTTGTGATCTACACAAGCATAGGAGTTTGAACAATGTAACTACTCAGGCCCTTGGCTAGAGTGGCGTAACTTATCATGGATAATACTCAATTCTTTACATTCTAAATCGATGGAATGATAGCTTTCTTTGAATACATAGTAACTAACTTTGCATTTTTTAGCCTGTCCTGAAGGAATGTGGCATTTGTTCATGTTGATGCTCATATTCAAAGCTTGAAACGGTGATAGGAGCAGAGTTTCTAAGTACAGATTGACCATAATCAGCGTGTTGGTAATTTCTGTTTCCATGCAAAAAAAGAACCACTTTTACTTGATGTGATGTGGAATGTGTAGTTGCTGATTAAAGGTTAAGTCTCAGCAGAGTCTACGTATGCACTGTATAGATGGAAGAGGCCAACTAGGGTAGACATAGGAGTTTCCTAGATCATTTGAGATCTACGCCCTATTCTTGATTTTGGATTAGTCAAACATCCACACTTGCTGCTCTAATTCCAACTGGTTAGAGAAGTCTTTTTGCCTTCGGACACACATATTGTGGCTAGTGTAGTTATTTGGCCAATACAAATCTTCAGTAAGCTCTCAGAGCTTGGATCCTTATCTGACTAAAAACGCTGCAGAGAAAGTTGTAACCGCTTATTCATTGGCCTTACAATTATGCTATTGGATAGGTCTCTGATTCTTTACTTTGCAAGATGAATTGACCTCTTTAATGAAGGTGATGGGTCAGAAATGGTGCTTCATTCTTGAACCCACATTGAGATGTCTAGGTGGTGCCTTATCAGGCAGAATCTCGTTGCTTTTGAACCATTGAGTGCATCTCATTGGCAAAGTCTTCTGGTTGGTATGTTTTGAAATTTTTGTGTTTCTACAACCAGAGGATTGAACCTGTAGGTATCTGCTTGGTGTGCTAATTTTGTGTGCTAGAATTTACCATCTACCTAGAGTCTAGACTTTGTTATCCTGCTTCAGTCTCCTTGGTTTGATATGCATTTCTAGCATCTACATTTCTGGTATCTATACATATTGGGTGAATGTTGATTGGTTAGACAACAGTGTATGATATACTCCAATAGTGGTGAACATCATGAAATATTCAAAGATATACGTCCTTATAAAATAGATGTTTAAAGACCCACTTTCAGATAATGCTGTTATAGTATGCAATTGGTGTGGAAAGTTTGCAATTGTTGTTTGTTCCATGTATGCAATTGCATACTGGTTCATCCTATTTATTGACAGATTTTCTATCACACATCAACAAAAGGCATTATCATTCATCCACCCTTCATACGGACCTTATGCACTTAAATGCTCTTTATATGAAAGCTAATCTAAATGACAAAAGAAACCGGAAGCCCATTTATATGCTCATTTTCTATATTGCCTTGCTCTCAAGAACACAGACTGCCCGCTTTAGCTCTTATCACGTGATTTACGGTGACACTCCTTTTTCTAACACATTCAGTTCCAGAATCTTTTGACTTGGAATGCTTTGTCCTACTTCTTATTATGAATTATTTTCTGATTTTTGTGTACCTGCAGGGGCCAGCACTGGCCCATGGTTGCAACAGCATGAGATTAGGTTCTGCATGCAGATTATACAGCACACAGGCTGCAACTACATCAACGACTCCACAGCCTCCACCACCTCCCCCACCTACCGAGAAAACACACTTTGGTGGCCTGACAGATGAAAACCGGATCTTCACCAACCTCTATGGTCTGCATGACCCTTTTCTGAAAGGGGCGATGAAGCGTGGTGACTGGTACAGAACTAAAGACCTGGTGCTCAAGGGAGCTGATTGGATTGTCAATGAGATGAAGAAGTCTGGCCTTCGGGGACGTGGTGGAGCTGGATTCCCATCTGGCTTGAAGTGGTCTTTCATGCCAAAGGTATCTGATGGTCGCCCTTCCTACCTGGTTGTCAATGCTGATGAGAGTGAGCCTGGTACGTGTAAAGATAGAGAAATTATGCGCCATGACCCGCACAAATTGCTTGAGGGCTGCCTTATCGCAGGGGTTGGCATGAGGGCCTCAGCAGCCTACATTTACATTAGGGGGGAATATGTAAATGAGCGCCTGAACCTTGAGAAGGCAAGAAAAGAAGCATACCGAGCTGGGTTGTTGGGGAAGAATGCTTGTGGTTCCGGTTATGATTTCGAGGTGCACATCCATTATGGTGCAGGTGCCTATATCTGTGGTGAAGAGACAGCTCTATTGGAGAGCCTGGAAGGAAAACAAGGGAAACCAAGACTCAAGCCCCCTTTCCCAGCTAATGCTGGATTATATGGCTGTCCAACAACTGTCACTAATGTGGAAACAGTAGCTGTATCTCCAACCATTCTAAGGCGAGGACCTGAGTGGTTTGCTAGCTTTGGGCGCAAGAACAATTCTGGCACTAAACTATTTTGTGTGTCTGGCCATGTGAACAAACCCTGCACTGTGGAAGAGGAGATGAGCATACCACTGAAGGAGTTGATTGAGAGGCATTGCGGGGGTGTAAGAGGTGGGTGGGATAACTTGCTTGCTGTCATTCCAGGAGGGTCCTCTGTTCCTCTCCTTCCAAAGCACATATGTGATGATGTCATGATGGACTATGACGCACTCAAAGCTGTTCAATCTGGATTGGGAACTGCAGCTGTAATGGTGATGGACAAGTCCGCGGATGTGGTGGACGCGATAGCAAGGCTTTCTTACTTTTACAAGCACGAGAGCTGCGGACAGTGCACACCATGCAGGGAAGGAACAGGGTGGCTGTGGTTGGTCATGGAGAGGCTCAAAGTTGGGAATGCTAAACTGGAGGAGATTGATATGCTTCAAGAGGTCACAAAGCAGATTGAGGGGCACACTATCTGCGCTCTGGGTGATGCTGCTGCTTGGCCAGTGCAAGGCCTGATCAAGCATTTCAGGCCGGAATTGGAGAGAAGGATTCGGGAACGTGCTGAGAAAGAGCTATTGGAGGCTGCAGCTGCTTGAGCCCTTCGTTCACTTTATACATACATTGTGCTCTACCCACTCGTGTTTTCCTTCTTTGGTCAAAATGCATCATAATAATTGGAGCACTCTTGAACATATCTATGAGGTCCGTTGTTAAGAGAAACCCTTTTTTTTGTAATGTTATTCGATGTTGTAAGTTTCCAGATGTTAAATTGATGTATCTGAAATTATAACTGGGAGGACTTGAAAATGCCTCTTTCCCTATTTATTTTGTGCTTTTGGTTTATTATTTGGTCTTGGAAAGTTAGCTATTTGTATATTTTGAGGGAAATGTGAAGGCATTCTAAATTCTTAATTGCAAATATGTGAAACATTTCCACTTCAAATTGGTCAGGTTACTATTGGTGAATTAGCCTGGTAACATGGAGAAAAATCCTCAATAATTTTGAAGATTGAGTTGTTAGTGATTCAAATGTTGCAACTTTGTTGCTTCTTTGTGGTACATGGCCATAAATCCCTGCTACTAAAGGAAATGTGTATGATTGTGAGATCATATCAATTATTAATACACTCCAAAAGAATCCACCCACCCAAATCCCAATCTCATATTCCCCCCTCTTTGGTATGTTCTTACTGCACTCTGCCAAGTCTAGAGCACTTGCCTAAAGAGAACAAAGAAAATGGCATCTATAAAATGCCCCCTCCCTCCATCTTTGTCATGCAAGTTTGTGAACGAGCATAGCAGAGTCTCTATCACTCACAGTCTGAGACTTTGATGCTCTTAAAGTTGCAGAGTTTTTCAAAGGTATGAATCACTGCTGCTTTCCAATCTCTTTTACACTAGTATTTATCTTACCCAATTCAATGGGTAATATAATTCGTCGAGATATAGTTTTTCTTTCACTTATATGGGTTTTAATAAAACCAATATAGAGTTTGTATGTGCTGAGGCCTTTAATTTGTTTTTTTTTTCAATTTTAATATACTTCTGCTGATTATTTATGACAGAGAATGAGATATTATTTCTTGACAACTAGTAATTTGCAGATAAAGAGGATTACAAAGGCGAATGCTCTAAGCTCTAAGGTTGTTTGAAGTCTCTCTCTCTCTCTCTCTCTCTCTCTCTCTCTCTCTCTCTCTCTGATATTGCTCACATTATTTTTTATTTTTTTTGAATAGATCAGCCCAAAAAAAGACTAGCATATGGTTACAAAGAACTATTCACAGAAGCTAAGGAAACAACAACAAAGATTAGCACTAAGAAGGCAGACGGAGGAAACTACAAATAAAAAGAAAAGCCCTTAGGAAGCTCAGATCCAAGAAGAAAGATCCACAAGTAAGGAACCTGCCGCTCTCTTCCGAGACGTGCCAGGATATCCACCTGAAACAGACGGTCTGTAAGCACGGATCTAAAAATCACCACCTCAAAACGGGCCGTCAACGCACATACCTCTCGAAGAAGGTCACCCTTGTTTGGTTGAGGGATAAGGGGGGATAACCCCACTTTATTCCCATTTATTCTTATTTTTTATCTAAACATCAAAAATAATAATTACGGAGTTATTTACATTCCACCTACTACCATCACTTTATTATTTCTTACCCCCATTCTTTAATTTCATTTTTTCTAATCTCATCTAAACCTATCCCCTCTTAATTCTATTTTTTTTAACCGCATACCAAACGGGGAGGGCCATGTGATCTAATTGATTCTATTAATCTTGACTATTAAAAGGCTGCAGCACTATATAGCTGTCTCGTACGTACTATTAGCTAATTATGGATCTGCATTAAATTATACCCAAGAGAAACCTTGTTTCCACGGAAGCCTTATTTGTTGTAATTGAAAAGATGGACGGAGGCACACGTACGAGATCAGGGATCCAGTCCTTGCAGATAGATGCACGGAAGGAACAAGATCACAAGCATTAACATGCGCTTGCACGTGAGATCGATCTCCCCCCATGAACACAGAGTATCTTAATCCATGCCCTAACTGGTCAATGTAACTTGCTGGCACACATTTGACAGAATCAAACATACAGCTGTAGCTCAAGATCCTTGCCCAAATTAATAAATATTCACGACGAAGGTGTTTGCACGTGTAAGCCCAATAAACGTCTCTCTAAAACATGGTATCAAAGCAGAGGTCATCAGAATATTTGAAGGGTTTATTATACTTGCGATGCGATAGATAGAGGATCGATATACATATGACCGGATGGATGGATGGATGAATGGGTGGAAGATGGATGGATCATGTGGTGTAGATTGGTTGCAGCTGTGATGTCTGATTCTGGTTTATTTGATAGACCAATCCTGAATGGATTGACTAGAAGTTATTGCCAACTTTCTTCCAGTTGGTGGAGCACATGACATGCTCCCAGAGTCACAGAGTCATGCATAATAACTTTGGTAGCATGCATGGTTATTCTCATTTTAGAGCTAGTGACAAGTCTCATCTTTCTTGAATCTTATATCCAATAGCTAGCCACTAATAGAGTAATATATATATATATATAGACTATAGCTAGCAAGCAGCTGTGTTAGCTATAATTAACCATGTCCATTCTCCACTGTGAAGCACGAACGTCCTTTTATGTACATAATATAAGACACGGATGGTGGGCTCGAGGCATTGATTAGGTTATACGTAGCGTCTGTGAAGAATTTTCACGTGCTCTACGTTTTAATACTTTTGATGATGAGAGATGAATTAATTATGTAGAACTTAATTAGAGCTAGCTTAAAGCGAGTTGTCTCATATATATAGTAATAGGAATATAATGTAGGTTGTGGCGTGCTCTTTATGGTGTGTCTGTCACTAACCATAAACCATGCACGATTTTTTACTCTGAATTACTCTCTTAACTTTTGAATCTTCACATAACTTGTTATATATATACTAGTTGTGCCCCCTGTCACATGACAGGGTAATCACCAATCCTATCCCAATAACTCCATCCCACTAAATCCCTCAACCTAAGGTTATCATATATGCCACATACCCGCCACATAGACGTCATATAAACTCCACCTAGGACATCCTCCCGTCATGTAGGACAGTAAAAGTTTCATTTATAACCATAACCTCTTATAAGGATAATATATATTAGCATGCCATGATCATATATATATATATATATATATATATTATGAAATATCGAAAATTACGTTTGACATAAAAACATATCAGCATAAGAAGGAACTATAAGCAATGTCTCACAACTTTTGTAATGCTCGAACTTTGCACACATAATTATTGAAGAATGCAACGTCTCTAATTAACTCTTAGCAAACTTTTTATCATCCCTTTCTCTCTCCAATCTTGCACTAAAGAAATCATATTAAAAAAAGTTGATGAAAGCCGTAATTGAAACTTCTCACTACCTACTTAAAAACTATATTATATATTGTCTCTGATCACTACCTCTCCTCTCCTCCCCTATCAATTGAAAAGAAATAATAAAACATAACCCCAAGCCTCAAACCTCGTTCCCTTGTCTCCTCCAAAGCACAATAAAATACGTTACTAACAAGCTGATAACTTAATCAACTCCTCCCATGTCTCCTCCCATGCATGTCTCTTTGTCTCTTTCTTTATAAAACACACTCTCTCTAAAGATATATAAAGCTAGCACACACACACACATATAAATTTAACGTGTCGGTCACATGCTACTGAACTTTATAAACCTTAACAAATATAGCCATTGTATTCAAACCCAAAACATCCAACTGGCAGCATCACACTTGTATGTGCTAAATTCTATGTATATAGCCATATTGTATCTATTCCCAAAGTGTCCATATTCATACATATGATCACAATTCCCACCTCCTCGAATTTAACTTAGTTCCAATGACAACATATACATATACTAATTTCCAAAGCCTTGCATGTCCTCCTGAGCCATTGCATGCATGTTTCCATTATGTAATTCCTACTTACTTGTTGATCACGTACAGGTCTCAACCAAGCAGGTCTCAACCAAGCAGTGGATGACTGCCACTATCTGGCAATAGTGGTGGTTGTGTTTTTTTTTTTAATCCATGGGTACGTGAGTGAGAACAGCTAGCTAGCATGGCTTATATATAGGCTTAAAGAAATAAACTTGATGAGCCTATAGTAATTAATGGTTATGTTTCTTATCCCTATCCGAATGTCCTTCCCATCACCTGCTACGTCCAAAAAAAAAAACAATGCCAGCGAAGCTAAAGACTTTAAAGAGTATATGAATTCAAGTCTCAAAGTCTTATCACTACACCAGTTCATGCATGCATGCTCACCTTCCACCAAAAGATTATATAGCCACTGTATTAATATTAGTTATATGGATCTCACAGCCTTTGCTTGCTTACTCTATTTCTCTACTACTCTCGATCCATGCATGTATCTCGATCTCTAGCTAGCATTTGCATGCATGGAGGTACGTTAAGCCATGAGTACTGATCTTATTAGTTAATTTTTTGATAACATATATCGAGACTCATGAATCATTCGAGCCCTCAATTATTACTTACGTGCATTCTCTAGCTAATAAGAGCAAATGATCTCATGACTAATAAGACTTGAGACTCGAGAGATGGAGCTCGTACATAGGAAACCCTGTAAAGAGGGCTCTTCGCACGGGGTCATGCATGGTGAATTATTATTTATTTAAAGAGATTTGTCATTTAGCTAATAAGATGATTATATAAGACCAAACCCACGTGAAGGTGAAGCCTACCTAGCTTGTGTTATTATATCGGCCAATAAAAATTAAAGACACTGACCGACCGCGATATCGTGACACGCGGGTACAGCGAAAAGAAAAGATGAGAATCTTGGTGGGGTTTGGGGGCGGGGGGAGGAGACCCCAACGGCCGGAGAGCGACCACGTGGTCCCACGTGACCCGCACGTACGTTCGGACCCTGAGGCGTAGGGTCTGGGCGGTGCAACTTATTATCTTGTTCTGCTTAGTGCTTACATTATTATACCGCGGAAAAAAAGATTAAAGCCTTAAGGCCAAACCGTGATGGCTAATTTATGGGTTTAAGTAAGGAATTAGGGGTGGCAATTCGGGTTCGCGGGTCGGGTCGGGTCATATACTGACCCGTTTATTAAATACCAAACCCGAACCCGACCCGTTTAATAAACGGGTCAGGTTTATAAAACCCAAACCCGACCCATTTATAAACGGGTCAACCCGACCCGACCCGTCTAACCCGCTTATGAAACTGGTCGGATCGGGTTCGGGTTGACCCACCACGGCCACCCGCCACGACCCAGGAGGGAGAGGCGGCGCCGGCAGCCGGATCTGGCCGGATCTTGCATGATCTAGCCGGATCTTGCATGATCTGGCCGGATCTTGCCGGATCTGAGTCAAGGACGGGCGGATTTGAGTCAAGGACGGCCGGCTGAGTCGTGTACGGGCGGATTTGAGTCAAGGACGGGCGGATCTGAGTCGTGGACGGCCGGCTGAGTCGTGGATGGGCGGATCTGAGTCGTGGACGGCCGGATCTGGCCGGATCTGAGTCGTGGACGGCCGGATCTGGCCGGATCTGAGTCGTGGACGGCCGAATCTGGCTGGATCTGAGTCGTGGACGGCGGATTTGGTCGGATCTGAGTCATGGACGCCCGGATCTGAGTCGTGGACGGCGGATCTGGCCGGATCTGAGTTGTAGACGGCCGGATCTGGCCGGATCTGGGCGGATTTGAGTCGTGGACGGCGGATCTGGGCGGATCTGAGTCGTGGAGGACGAGGGGGGCCGCGCCGCCGTGGAGGACGAGGGGGGCCGCGTCGCTGCTGGTTGGAGAGGAGAAGGTGGAGGAAGTAGGAGGTGGTGGGTGGGTTAGGATGGCCGGGGAAGAAGAGAGGGAGGAGAGGAAGAGAGGGTTGGGACTTGGGAGAGGAGGAGAACAAAGGGGCGGTCGGTGGCTTCGTGATCTGAGTCGTGGAGGACGAGGGGGTCGGGCCACCGTGGAGGACGAGGGGGCCGCGCCGCTGCTGGTTGGAGAGGAGAAGTTGGAGGAAGTAGGAGGTGGTGGGTGGGTTAGGATGGCCGGGGAAGAAGAGAGGGAGGAGAGGAAGAGAGGGGCGGTCGGGGAGGAGAGGAAGAGAGGGTTGGGACTTGGGAGAGGAGGAGAACAGAGGGGCGGTCGGTGGCTTCGTGATCTGAGTCGTGGAGGACGAGGGGGCCGGGCCGCCGTGGAGGACGAGGGGGCCGCGCCGCTGCTGGTTGGAGAGGAGAAGTTGGAGGAAGTAGGAGGTGGCGGGTGGGTTAGGATGGCCGGGGAAGAAGAGAGGGAGGAGAGGAAGAGAGGGGCGGCCGGGGAGGAGAGGAAGAGAGGGTTGGGACTTGGGAGAGGAGGAGAACAGAGGGGCGGTGGGTTAGGATGGTTGGGGAGAAGGAGGAGAGGAAGAGGGTTGGGAGAGGAGGAGAAGAAGAGAGGCTGAGATCACGAGAGAGATGGTGAGGCTGAGCCGCTGAGATCAGCTGAGAGAGGGTTTTGATTTTTTAATTTTATTTATTTTTAAACGGGTAAACGGGTTGACCCGTCTAACCCGCAGGTCAACCCGACCCGACCCGTTTATAAACGGGTCATAAACGGGTCGACCCGTTTATGACCCAAACCCGTTTATGCCAAACCCAAACCCGTTTAACTCGGGTCGGGTCGGGTTCACGGGTCATGACCCGGATTGCCACCCCTATAAGGAATCAATTAAGTTCTGAGGATTAAACTATAAACACTCTTGAAGTGATGAAGTCTAACCTTTAGATTATTCCACAAACTATGATGTTAATTGTATTTTAGAACTCTTAATCCGAGAGGGTTGGATTCGGATCGAGTTTTATCGGATTTTGGAGCTCCAATAAGAATAAGACAGATCGAGATAGGACGTACGGGAAGAGACGAGACGATAAAGATGGAGGACGGAGGACACTGCTCGCGTGCGGTTGCAGGCGCGCGGTGGGGCCCACTTCTCCGCCGAGCGGTCCTCCGGGCGCACGTGATGCCATTGGTGCGCAGCTTTCAGCCGGTGTGCCACATGGACCTGCGCCGCATGAGTATTGACAGTATGTATTCATATTTGCATGCAATTGGAGGAGGTTGTTAATTAGGGTTCATAACTTTTGTTGTATTATATCCTCACGGAGATAAACGATATTTAGAAGCAAGAAATGCTTAATGTCATCTGCATTAATCTTGCGTGCTATGCTATGGAATTGAGTGTCGATCAAATAGTTGAGTGTCTGCTATGATACAATATTACCTTACCGATTGTTTTTGTTCTTCAGGGAGCCGTTTGGTTCGTGATTAAGAGGGGATAATTCCATTTTATTCTCAATTATTCTTATTTTTTCATCAAACATCAAAATAATGATTACGAAATTACTACTATTTCACTAGCTATCACATCCCTCTTTATTTTTTTTATCACTATTGTTTAACCTCACCTTTTCTAATCCCTCTAACTCTATCCTCTTTTTAACCCTATTTTTTTTAACCTTATACCAAAGAAGTTTTTAAAACTTATAACTCAGGTCTGACCTTGGCAGCAAGCACAACCACCACCACCTAACCTTGGTAGTTTGCCGACCCATCTCGCAGCATAAGTACCCCTAATCGCTACACTGTAATGGAGGCGGGACATCTCTAACGCGGGTCATGCAGCTGCCAAAGTTGGTGATAGTGTCTAGTATATGAGTTAGAGGCAGCGGCTTAAATCACGTATGTGATCAAGCTAGCCCTGCTCGCTAATATGTAATACTAGCTAGGTGGCCGCTCGTACGTGTCAGCATGCACGAGGGGTCCACCTGGTATGTATGTATATATGGCTCTAGCTGATAAGGAATTGTTGGTCGGAGAGTGGCTGAAACTGACAGTGTCCTCCAGGAAATGGACGTTGCATGGTGGCCAGGGGAGCAAATAAAACCCTACGACATGAGTTATTAAAGAGGCCCCTCGTGTATCTCCCCCCACGAGCACCATGAAAGCTATGGACGCCTACTGTTTTCCAACCATCATCTATATATGAGATTCCATGATACACGTACTCCTCTTCCTAACCCATCGCTCGTTGCTATATTATTATTTATATACGTGTGTGTGTGTTGGACTTGGATCCACCGATCTAAGCTTTCTTTTAAAGAATAATACTAGTTTATATATAGCAAGTTAAGGATTAGTGTTTAGATCAGTGATGGAAAGCTGCTCGAACCTGCCTCGAATTGTCTACGACCAATTGACCTCAAAAAGATACACATGGCCTTATGGTGATCTATACCATCCATGCATGTATCTATGGAATCACAGGAAGCCAATTTTTAATTTTCCGTACGTCCAACTATATATGTTCTTCGATCGTGAGATCTATAAATGGTATATATTGGGAAGGAAGAACAAGTAATCGATCGATCGGTAAGCACTTTAAGTGTATATAATTCAGGTGTGTTGGATCTACCACTAACTGTTTTATCAAAAGTTAAAGATTACAAGATTAATTGTTGCATAGCCTTTGGGCTTAACTGTTCAAAAAAAAAAAAAAAAAAATCAATTGCCGCAATAAAGGCTATATATCCTAATAAATAGAAAAAAACATCCCTCCTTTCTAAATAATTACCTCGCAATTTGCCTTTTTTGGCTCTTTTGAAATCATGATTCTTTGATTTCAAGTGGAATAGAAGAGACAATGCCAACTACATGCAATAAAGATCAGCTTATCATATATGGTGGAAAAAGCTAGAAGATTTGCGTCATCATAATTCCATGAAAGGAAAGGGGACAAAAAGCCTCACTCCATATAATATTCTATGGTCTAATGAATTGGAACTCTATTGCACATTTCCATGCAGGTTGCTAAAAGGTGATCACTATGACGTCCTACGTACTCACTCCTACACAAACGTGCATGTAACTAGCTAGCTAATACCATCCAATTAATGACGATTCATTACCATCCATTAATGGGGCTATGATAGAACTGTGCAAGTTACATGACCCTTTATATGTCACCATATATGCTCTGTTCCAATCGATAAGGCTAGCCTTGGGACATCAACACTCAACAGCCTCCTCACTCCTCAGGGTCCACTCACATGATAGATGGCTGATGACCCTATGAAACCCCGAGAAAATATCTATGACGAGAATATGAAATGCCATCATGTTAGTACGTAAGCCCTAGAAGGCACTGATCATCATCCACAGCTAGAATGGTTGAATCCCCGCCATAGCTGCAGCCTCACAATGGTTTGGTGTCCCACCTTTGATTGCGATCTCACAAGTCCTACTGTGTTCCCATCACGTAAACTGGCATAAATAATACATCCATTATATGTGTTTCAGGGCACCCAGAAGCCTTGCCCCCCACTTGGTTTGAATGGTGGGGATAAAGCCCTGTTTGGAAGCATTCACCTCATTCTATAGGTTTCCAATTTCCTCAAACCATCTAAAGAAGTACTTCACCTCAGTAGGCATGGCCAATAAAAAGGAACTAAAGAAGCTATCAAGACGAATACCATGTTGTAATAGAACTACCAGGATTACAAAATAGGTGTGGATTGTAGATCTGGAGACATTAATGTAGGAGCAATATAAAATGGAAAGAAATCCTGACTTAAAGCAAGCTGTAGTTAATTAGGAGCTACTGTATTATATCCGCATTAAGCTTGTGGCATGGCGTGTATTGTGGGGAAGCAGCACCGGCATGTGGTACAGTGATTTTAATATTGGGAGAGATGATGGTATCTTGAGAGAACCTTTGACTGGTTAATGGCTGCAGTTTGAAGAAAGATAGAAGCTGGAAGAAGAACAGGTAGAAGGGTACGTACCCATCCTTATCTAAAAGCAAAACAATGACAAGTGGCAATGGAGAAGTTGAGCTGTATCAAAATATTCATACTAACATGGAGTACTGAGATAAATTTGAGCATCCAATCATTTATCAGGTATCAATCAAGGGAGGGAAAGTTATGCTAGAATATGCCATTAATGGAGTGAGAGGCCTGCAGCTATGGAGCTGTGATTACTTCTCATGGATGCAATGGAACCAATTGTTTTGGAATGCGAAGACCAGCCACAAATTGAAGAAAGATCACTTTATATGTACAGCAACGAAGAACAGACTAACAAGATGCGTGTATAAAAATGACAGAGTTATGTAGAAATATGATACATTAAACACTAATAGAGATCGAGAAAAAATTCTCATACCATTAGCATGGTAGGGAGAGAAAGAAAGGAATGGGCCTTGCCGGTACTGGAGCACGCTTTGATTTGGTGAATTCCATCTCCTTCCTCGAAAAAGAATGGCAGGGATCAATTAATCCATTCATTCCCACAAATTAATCTTTGTCTTCTTTGCCTTCCTTCAAGCTCATCTCGACCAGAACGAAACTTCCGTCCATCGAACCGGCGGTAGTGGTGGTGGTGGATGTGGAGTCAACAGTGGATCCTGCCTGTATCTCCTTGAACATTGCCATAACCATTAGCATGGTGGGGCGTCGCAGTGGCCTGTCGTCCAAGCAAGCGCAGGCGATCTTCAAATGCTCCAGAAGCTCCAGCTCTAAGGTTGGATCCTCCTTGAGAAGCTCTGGATCAAAGACATCAATTAATCTAAGCTTCGAATGCTGCTTAACCCATCCGACCAGGTTGTTATCCCCGAAATCCGCCGAGTCTGTGGGCTGCTTCCCGGTTAGCAGCTCGAGCAGGACTACACCGTAGCTGTAAACATCCCCTTTGGTGGTGCATCGGAAGCTCTGGTAGTACTCTGGTGGCACATAGCCTGGCGTGCCAGCAAGCGTGGACACACTCAAATGAGTATCCATGGCACTCATGAGTCTTGCCATTCCGAAATCCGAGACCCTGGCGTCCAGGTTCTCGTCGAGAAGGACATTGCTGGACTTCATGTCTCTGTGAATTATGTGAGGAGTGCAGTTGTGGTGGAGGTATGCAAGTCCTCTGGCAGCCCCCGCTGCAATTTTCCTCCTTGCCGCCCAGTTTAGCTTGATTCCGGCCTTCTTCCGGTCGTGCAAGACATCTTCTAGGCTGCCATACTTCATGTATTCGTAGACTAGAAGGCGCTCTTCGCCCACCTTGCAGTAGCCCAACAGGGGAACCAGATTGCGGTGCTTGATTGTCCCAATGGTTTCCATCTCCGCCATGAATTCTCGATCACCTTGCCCGCTTACATGTATCAGCTTCTTGATGGCGACAACGCTGCTATCTTTAAGCTGGGCCTTGTAGACATCGCCGAACCCACCGGAACCAACCAGGCTGTCATTATGGAATCCATTGGTGGCTTCCAGGAGGTCGTTGAAAGTGAGCTTCCGAAGAGGCTTTTCAAACGTGGCCAAGCTGATGCTAAGGGCCTCCTTTGTGCCGGTCAGCTTCCAGTTACTGTTGGCCGTGCCGGAGTGAGACCGGCTGTCGATATAGATATCTCGGGTGCCGCTATTACTGTTTCTCTTCTTCTTCCTCTTTTTATTTTCCACTGCAATGATGACAAGACCGATGACGCAAAACAGAGTGAAGAGCATACCCATAGCGACACTTCCGGCAACGGATGCCTGTCTCCGGTGAGACTTCTGATGCTGCCCACTGGAGTTGGCGCCGAGCAGCTCCGCGCAGGAAGGCAGAGGAAACCCGCAGAGGCCCGAATTGTTCTCGTAACGGTACCTGGGGAAGGTCACCAGAGGACCCAACTCAGGGATCGACCCATTGAGCTTGTTGTTGGAGAGATCAATCTCGGAAAGCATGGCGAGGCCGGAGAAGCTGCTCGGGATCGGACCATCGAGGGCATTATGCGATAAATCGAGCACGGCAATGAAGCGCATGGTCCCGAAGTCGGGAGGAATCGGTCCGGAGAAGAGATTGTGCCCAAGATTTAGGATCATGAGATAGTACATGCTGCCGAGCTCCTTGGGGATCATGCCCTCGAGCTGGTTGTAAGAAAGATCGAGAAAGATCATTGAGCCATTGTTGTTGAAGGTGTACTGGGTGTTGCCCATGTAGACCCTTGTGAAGTTGCAGGTCCGGCGGCTGGGCAGCCGGTCGAGCTGATCCGGCCGGATTCCGGCGAACTCCAACAGGTTACCAGACCCATGGCAAACGCTGCTCCCATCATTCTTAAGGTAGACATACCTCTTCCCGGTGACCAACCCGACGGCAATCTTCCCCGACTGCTTGGCAATGGTGGGTGGGATGGTCCCGTTCAAGAGATTGCTATTGAGGTCCAGCCATATCAAGCTCTTGCAGTCTCCGAGCTCCGGCGGGATGGGGCCGGAGAACGAGTTGTTCCCGAGCTTAAGAATGGCGAGGTTGGTGAGCTTCCCGACCCACGAAGGGATAGGGCCGCTCAAATGGTTGCTGGACAAGGAGATCCAGTTCAAGTTGGTGCAGTTGGCGAGGCCGACGGGGATCACTCCGGTGAGCCCATTGTTGTCCAAGATGAGGTTTTCGAGGGTCTGAACGTACATCAGCTCCGCCGGGATCTCCCCTTCAAGAAGGTTCTGCCACATTATAAGATCCCGAAGCTCCGACAAGGTGCCGAGCTCCGAGGGAATGGTTCCCCGGAGGTAATTGAAGCTGAGATCGAGGGAGACCAACTTGGAGCAGTTGCTAAGGGACGGGGGAATGAGCCCAGCGAAGAGATTGTTCTGGAGGTACAACTCCTTCAGTGCGAACCCGGGGCCCTGGCAAAGCCCCGCCGGGATCCATCCTGAGAACCCATTCGAGCTGAGATCCAAAAGCTCGAGCTTTGACAGCTTCGATATGGAGTCTGGGAGGCTCCCAGAGAACTTATTATAGGCCAGCTCTACAGTACTCAGGTTGGGTATGGCGGCGAGCGCGTCGATGGGGAACTCGCCGGAGAAGTTGTTGTTGGAGAGACTAATGAAGGTGAGAGAAGAGCAGGACGAGAGGTCGGAGGGGAGAGTACCATAGAAGTGGTTGGATGAGAGATTTAAAATGCTCAGGCTGTCGCATCCGGCGAAGACTCCGGTGCTGATTTCGCCGGAGAGGGAGTTCGACGAAAGGTCTAAGTACTGGAGAGCAGAGCAGTTGATTACCCCTGGGATCCCGCCGGAGAGCTGGTTCTCGGAGAGGTCAAGGTGGTGGACACCGCCGGCGAGAATTCGCCGGAGATCGTCGCCACCGCCGGCGATCTCGTTGAAGGACAGGTCTAGCGTGTCGAGGGTAACGGCGGATGCAGCAGTGGAAGAGGAGCTTCTCGAGGCGGCGATGGCGTTGCCGGAGAGGTTGAGGGATTTTAAGCTAGAGCAAGAGGAGGCCAAAGCTAGGGCATCGGAGACAGAGCCCTTGAGCTTGTTGCCGGAGAGATTGAGCTCGGCGAGGAGATTGCCACAGCGCGGCGGGGAAGCGAGGGAGCCGGAGAGATTGGCGCCGACGAGAGAGAGGCTCTCGAGCGAGCTAAGCCCAAGGAGGCTCCCGGCCACGGCCTGGAACTCGCAGCTCAGGGAAAGGCGGTCGAGCGCCACGGCGGCGACGCGCGAGCCACGGCACGAGACGCCCGCGAAGCTCCCACAGGGGTTCCCGTCCTTGCGCCAGCTCGGAAGCGCCTCGGGGTCGTGAAGAGAACTCTTGAACGAAATCAAGAGCTCCACATCCCCGTCCCCCTTGGCCAGCATCGCCGGCGCCGGAGAGCCGATCCACAGCAGGAAGAGCAGGAGAATGAGTGGCGAGTAGTCCATAGGTAACCAAAACTTTATCATCCTGGCGAAGAGCTAACGTTATGGGCTACGGTTCTCTAGGGTTTCGCATCCGCCATTATAGAGGTGGCGAGTTTAGAGAGAGGAGAGAGAAAGAATGGCATAAAAAAGGTTGGGAGTGAGGAAGAGGAGAAGCTATTTAACGGGAGGCCATGGACAGTGGTGAAGCTGCTGCCATCCCATCATAAAACACACCCTACGCCACCTTTCGTGCGACAGCGAAATCCACCGTGCATTAAAGATCACGAGATGTTCTGAACGGTAGATCGGAACAGACATCGCATGTGACTGGTGGATGGTCGAGATTGAGTGAAGGTAGATCGGGTGGGGAGGATTGCGAGTGCTCTGATCGAGGCGAAGTCACGTGTCTCGGGTTACCCAAAGTTTTTACAAAAAAGCCCTAGAGAAGTTTCGCGGTAGGCTCGAGGGTCTTTTCGTAAAAGTCCGAGGGGCTTGGATTGTTTATGGGGGTGGCGTCAGTAACTCAAGTGGGCGGATCTAGTTGGAGAGGAGAGAGAAAGAGAGGAGTCGGCGGGAGAGTTGGATTTGGTTTTAGCTATAGTGACGAGAATACCCCTGACTAGGGTACCACACGTATCCACCAACCCCATGAAGCTGTCCAGATCTACGCCGTGATGAGGGTTAGTTCTGGAAAGCGATTTTAGATGGATGACGGAGCTCCAATAGAGACACCGGATATCCGGACCCGATAAAGTCGATGACGAGGGAAAGGGGAAGAGAACAAAAGAGTGGATAAAAACAGGTCCTCGGGTGCTTTCTTTTTTATCCGCCGCTTGACGTGATGACATGGCTTGGCATGAGGGTGGTCCCCATGCAAGAGAACCCAGTCAGTCACGTCCTTTCTAAGAAATAAACGTGGCCGCGAAAGGGAGGCCCAGCAAGGAGGAGGAGTGGTCACGCACAGGGTTTCTTTTCCGGGTGGGGGATCGAGCTTGGGCACTGAAACCCCGAGGACTAATAAGTGGGCCCCGGAAGCCTGGGGGGAACACGTGCGGCTGTCCAAAGAGGTGACGTGGCGCGCATCCGTGGGGCATCATCCGCCGTTCTGTTCAACGGGAGCACCGACACGTCGCGGAGCTTGTCTGGATCCGGGCACGCCACACTCGTCCGAGGATCTCAGCCGCACGATCAGCATCGGACGGGCAATTTTGTAGCATGGATTGTGATAGCGGGGCCCACGAGGGGGGGAGTGGTCCGTTCCGGTGAAGTTCGCACGGGTGATGCGCACGTGGAAGGGGACGGAGGGCAATAAGTAGGGGGAGTCGAGGAGGGAAAGGTGGGACCCACCCAGTGGAGAAGCGTTAAAAAACAATCGAGCGCGTTTTGTTTGCTGGTTGGAAGGTTTGGGTCCCACATCATCTTGTTCTTCAAAGCTAGCTCTAGCTGTCAAACTGAATCTTATACTGATCACTGATGTGATCGAATAAGGAACAGTGAACACTAGCCATCAAACTCTTCATACGGATTCGATATGCTGTTGGGCCATCGTTGTGTGGCTTGAAAGCATGATGGCCCAGGTTTAGGTTTCACCATGAGCCCATGATCTAAGTAACAGGGCTGCTAGAATAATGGCGTTGCAACTAACTGGGACAATAATAAGGCAAGCCTAACAAACTAATGTATAAAACCGGCCTTAAGCTCGTAGAACAGATAAAGAAAATCTGGCCAATTTCCTTGCCCTGTAAGCTTGATGGTGAGATTGAAAAGGAGAAGCTTCCAAGAATTGGAAGATCCAACTGAAGAGAGCGATCAAAGAGCAGAATACCTTCATAGATCCCTATATGATTTTTAACTACATACAGACTGCTCACTGATCAAAGAACACTGGCAACAAATATATCATGTTGTCTCTACCAACAAGCGTAGAGACTTTCAATAGGGCATATGGTTTCTTACAAGCAAAGGAAACCAGCAAACAAACGAACAGAAGGTGACATTTGGAAGAAGACGGAGAAAAAGAAAGGATATAAAAAAGGAGGAAGATGACTGCAGAGAGAACAGAACAACCGATGGCACCCTATGTAGTCAGCCAGCCTAATATGATTCATGAGTTGGACTATCGGAATGCATGTCCATTGATGTATCATTGGAACTGAGTGAATTAGACTGGCGGTTCTGACTATGCGATTGTCCTTCATTGTTCCTGGCTCCATTTCTAGCAGGTAAAACACTATTTGCATAATCATTTCCTGCCTGAGCTAGCTGATAGGGCTGAAGGCTCCTGCGGATGGGGCTGGAAAGCGCATTAGAGAAGACGGAGTTCTTTGCTTGATCAGAGTGGCAAGTTCGAGGGGCAGCTCCACCTGCTGCCTGAGCATGCATTCCAGAAGTAGTTTGGATGCTCGAATTTGTTAATGGCATCATGGGTTGAGGATATTGGTGCTGTGGCAATCTGGGGGACATTGACGCATCCTCTCCTCCAGAGTCCAACTCATTCTGCAGAGAAAACTCTCTAAAAACTCAATACAAATTCACTACAAAACCTACTCATTTTAAATACTGATGTTATTCTGCCTAGTACAAAATGAAATCACATAGAAAGTTCAACGAGGGAAAATAGGAGAGCAGGCATAACAAACATATACACAAAGGATTTTATATTCATAACCCCAACGTATTATGCTATATGTGATACTTGCCAAAATGATTCTAGAAGACATCTAAAAGTTCGAATGAAAATGATTTTTACATGATTTTAGAATTTCCAAGTGAAATAATTGTTTCGTAATTCAAGTAGCTCGAAAATACTGATCAAAATTGGTAAAAGTTCTAAGACTATCACTTAACTCTCAGCTAAATTTCTCTCATACATTGACAAGCTTGCGAGCAGTATGATGAAGAACATAAGGGCAAGATCAGTGATGAAGCACAAACCAACAATTCAATCTAGATCCAAGAGCAAGCTAGATGTCATCTAGACCATAGATAATGAGCTGACATTATAGCAAGAGAAAAGAAGTATCCGGAATCAGATTATACAAAAGACTCTCTCCTCTCTTTTGAAATCAATACACATTGCAGCTAGTGCCAACTAGCACCAAAAATTATGAAAAATGACTTCAGCGGTAAGATATCCTTTAGAAGACTTCCATCGCATGTCAAAAATAAATCACAAGAGGAAAAGAAAAACTAGTTGAACAGTATAACTCATATGTGCTAGGAATTTGCCATTTGAACAGCTGATAATACTTATTTACATAAGCTTGTGGAAGTTTATCTCCATTAGCGTCCAATTCCACTGACAACACTATTCCTGCAACCATATATCTGTTCTTGAGATGAAGTATGACATCACAAAATATGTTCCGGAGCAGCTTCTAGAAACACTAAGACAATTTTGTTGCAAAAAGGATGGAAAAGCGTCCTTCACATCAACTCTTGAATAACACAAACCTCCGTGCCAGTCACACTAGTATAAATGTTACATGTGTCATTGATTTCAGCTAAAATTAAGAAACTATTACCAAAATATGGTACTGCCAATTCATGTGGTTGCCCTGTTTCTCTTTAGATGCATTCCTTTCGGAAAGCTTTTCCACAGGCAAACCGTTAAAGTGAAAAAGAAACAACAATAGCTCACAGCCAGGAAAATGCTTATTGATCTTAAAGGTTGGATTTTTACTCACAGCAGATACGCGATGATTAGATTAAAGGCAAACTATATATCCAACAAAATTGACATTGCATGTCCAAAACGTATGTCTTAGAGCAACTTTTCTACAAGCAAAGCCATTAACAATATGTCTCCACATATCAATGGCAATTTCATGCATCTAAAGGAGATATCAGGGCAATTTCATGCATCTAGTGGAGACATCAGGATAACTCCATGAATCTAAAGGGGAAATCAGAGTTCGCAAGTACCAACTCCCTATGCCCATGTAAAAGGAAGAATGAAACAAGAGGGCATAACTTGCCAGTTAAAATTTTCTGCCAAGTAGTTCACGAGTATCTGTAGAAAGGCAAATGATAAAGAAGCACACAGCACAGACATATCAAGC
Source organism: Narthecium ossifragum (assembly GCA_963920575.1). NCBI lineage: Eukaryota > Viridiplantae > Streptophyta > Magnoliopsida > Dioscoreales > Nartheciaceae > Narthecium > Narthecium ossifragum. Next base: position 970,904 of record OY986970.1, on the reverse strand, counting down.
AGAAGGCAAACCAATTTCACAGAACCTGCAAATAGGCTAGAATATCAGCAATCGTCAACCTTGAACCTTCCTCGTGCTTCCTCAATATTGATTGGTATAGCTTCTCCTGCAAAAAGGTAAATATAGCAGCAATAGTCAGAACCATTCAACACATATCTTTCCATAAAGAAGTTTATTCTAGAGGGACAGAAGCTAAAAAAAGTGGCATGTGTGATAATCTCAATGGTCTTTTCCTAACAGGATTCTCTATCTTTGAGACAAATTATAAACTTATATCCAACTTGAAATTAATCTTCTAAATAACAACTTATAACAGCTAACAAAGTGTTCGATGAATGGACAGAGCATTCATGTCCAGAATCTGCGCAGACATATGAGTAATAGTTTGCAAAACATACTAGAGTCTAGTGAAAGAACACTGACTCTTAATCGACATAATTAGTAACTATTTCTTTTCTAGCAGAGATAGCATGGCATCGCGGAAAAGGACGAAGCTTCTTAATTATGCATATAGACGAGAGATAACACACCAGGAAAATCTAATCTTAAAAATGTCATCCAAATTCAGACTTACAACGATCGATTCGTGACTCAAATGACCCAACAAATAGATAAGCACTTAGCAAAACCCATCAATTAACAGGACTGAAACAATGGGGGAAACCATCAAGAGACAAGGAGATAGAGATGCAAACCAAGGCGTGGCGCTCCCCGGCTTGGAAGGCGGTCTTTTGCTGGTGCATCGCCATCGTATAGAGCTGCGACAACGAGTTCGCCGCGCTGCAAAACGACGAGTACATCGTCCGATCCACCTCGTCGAGCCTGCTGGCATCCGATTTCCTCTTCTTCCCCATGGATGGATTCCAATCGCCCGCTCCACCAAACCCTAACAGAGATAAATCTAGGATCGCCTAGCCAGAGCCAGCCACAGAGACAGAACTCTTTGTGGATCCTAATCCACTTATAGGGCGAGCGGACTATTGAATCCGAATCCGACAACGGTTGGTGTCGATGGAATGTTCGGAGCCCCACAGCCGTCGATTCGGGGTCTTCTGATATGATGGGCGGCGGATAATTGATTGCCGACAATGGCTGCTGACCAGAGGATCGGGTTGAGTGCGAATTCATCCAAATAATTGTGGGTCGAGCTTGTTTTAAAGTGGTGGTGGTTCACAGACCCAACCTGACACGATAGCTTAAAATGGCAACCATAGAGTCCAATTCTAACATGGAAAAGTATCAAAGAGCGCACTGCTCCTCATCATCCAGCTGCTCATCATTACCCACATCAAGGGCCTCGCCACCAGTAGTGGTGGCTCCCACATCTAGTGACCTGACCACAAGAAAAGACCACCCCTTCCATGGGGACCACCACCAATTCTAGCTTTTTTAAAAATTTTCTTTTTTCCTAAAAAGATATTAAAGAGCCCATTGGAAGCCCAAAAGGCTAGCTTTATCTTTTATTTCTATCTCTATATTCACTTTTTAGAAAAGAAATAAATGATTGAAAAAGGGGAATTAAAAAGTCCACAGTTGTAAGAACTCAGGGAGACGTGAGTCAGCGCATCAATGTCGACGGGACATCGGTTCCCCTTGGAGACTTATTTTAGAGTCGATTCCCTGCTCGTTTCTCGTACCGTTTTCGGGGTTTTAAAGCAGGTCCCCCCCAACTCTCTCTCCCCCGAACACTGTCTCTCTCTCTCTCTCTCTCTCTCTCTTCTTCGGGGTCGCGAGTGCGTCGGAACTTGGGTTGCGAGATCTCGGTTTTGCCGGAGCTCGGAGAACACCGCCGCCTCCGTCGAATCTCCGTCAGGGGGGTGGGATCCGCATCCGGAGATCTCGTTTCAGGTAACTAATATCTCGCAGTCTCGCACTCGAGCCTTGTTCCTCTGCCGCTCATTTTTAGTTTGTCCTGAGGAAAATATCGATCCTGGAAACCCTCGTTCACGATCTTAGAATGTGTAATGTTTGGAGATCATGTATTGCTTATTTTTTTGACTTGGAGGTTCTTCTTCGATTCGTGGAAAAAAATTTGATCCGAGAGATGGAGCAAAAAAAATCTATTTTCATGCCAAAGGTACTCATCCCCCCTGGCTCATTGGCTTCTAAGTCAGACGCATCCTGTGAAAAAATTGGTGTTTTTATTTTATTCCGACTCACTTTGAAACAGGACAATCAGTGGTTTAAAGCGTATACTGATTCTAGAAACCCTAGATTGTATTCTTGCGTTTGTGTGATATTTGGAAAATGCTGCTAAAATGTGTATTTTTAATGACATATGGACTAATCGATGTTATCCCTCCATTTCCCCCCCTCTTTTTCGAGCTAATTTTGGATTACGACAACCTCGAACGATTGGGCTGGAGGGAATACAAATACGAAACTAAGTCAAATACGGCAGCGTCTAATCCTAAAAGCCGAGAAACATGGAGCTTTATTTGGGAATCATCGTGACAGCACATGTATACAGTTACTTTGACTAATTTGTTTAAGTAAGGTCCTTGACTAGGGTTTCTATGGACTGTTATTATCGTTGTTCGGTCTAAAGATCTACTAGTTTTATTCTGGCCGCAATAAATTCACAAAGCAAGCAAGTTACGAAAACTACGCATATTCTTCCTTGTAAGTATTTTCCAGTATGGATCTCAATGTTATTAGCAATATGCTAGAAGAAATGCTTATTTTTTCATTCAACAAATTGCCAACAGTTCATAGCTCTGATGCAGCGGAATTCATGGAGGAGTGAAGTTATTATTGGTCCACACTGAAGGATGAAGCTGTGTCCATCTTTGCATCGGATATAATAGACATTGTTTATGTGCTGCCTGAATGAGCGGCAGAAATGTTGCTAGCTGTGGAAGGAGGTGGATTCTTCTCTTCCTCGGCTTCAGGATATAGCAAAGGCCTTAGCCTCTTGATCCTTGGTCGCCAAAATGAAGAAAGACCTATGAGAGTTTCCCCCTGGAATCAGTATCATCTAGTGGAGCGAGAAGCTGATCCCAATCATCAGCTGGCTTCAAAGAAAAACCGAGGCTCGAATGGGTGTAGCTCCTTCATCTGTTTTGGCCACTCATCTGCTGAACTTGATGGACAATCTCCTCCTAATCTGGGTCCTAATCACCAGTCTGAAACCATTCTGAGTTCTTCTGCATCTAGCGGTGACAAGTTTGCGACCAATGGTGCCATCGATGAAAAGACAAGGACGGTATGCCTCAAGAGCAGCCTTAGGAAAATACCCACAAAGTGCTCGGTTGTAGCTGCTGAAGGTGATGGAGGATGTGTCTCTGTCGAAAAAGTCCAGTGTGATGTTTCTTGTGGTGCTGAAAGAAGGAAAGTTCAATGGACAGATTCATGTGGCATGGAGCTCGCAGAAATAAGGGAATTTGAAGTCAGGTACAGTTTGCATTCTCAATATATTAGCAGGGAATCTGCATAGACCATTAGTGTCAGGATCTACTCATTTTAACATACTTCTTCTACATTATGGCAATATGCTAATATGCTTGTTTTTGGATTGAAAAGCATTCTAGTATCTAATTGTGGCATTCTTGCTTTCAAGCTAATTTCTGTTCTGATAAGGCATCCAGCTTTCTTTAGATAATGAGTGGCATTTTTAGTTGCAATGTCATGACATGAAAGTTTTCCCCTCATGTGCTTCTGTATATCCTATTGCTCTATTTATCTGTCCAACAATTGATTTCTTGTAAACTTATTGCTTTTGATCCAGTCATTTAGGTTAGTGACCCTACAAGGATTTTTTCTTTAGCTAGTTGTTAATCCTCCATGCCCAATTGCATTTTAATGTACCATTCCGAATTGCATTTTAGCATGTAGCGTTCTCATATCTAAGCAGCCATGTTTTCTGTACAATAGTTTTGAACGTGAAAGAGCAGCAGTTTTGTGCACCAAATGATATCTTATGCAAAAGCCTCTCCACTTCGAAGGATCAGTGTTCTTTTGCACCAATTAATCCGATTATAGCTGTCGAAGACCCTCATTTTGACCTCATGTAGCTGAGATAATGTTCAAGAATTATGGTTGCAGTGGTATTTATGCAAGTGAGTTGCTTGAAATTGGGTATCTGTCATTAATATGAAGAAATTTCTTGTTTACAGTGATGATGGCGCATCAGATGAGGATTTTGAAAGTGAAGGTGACAGAAGATGTCAATGTGTGATTCAATAGTCTAAAACTGGCTTTATTTGGCACACTTGGGCATCTCAAATCCTTTACAGAATGCGAGCTGCAATAGATGGCTGGCTCAGCAGCCAGTTTGCAGAGTTCTGCTGCATCCTCCAGCTGTATTTATCGACGGCCAGAACCCCCTGTCAAACCGATTGCCTTTGGAAGGGTGTCTGCGTGTAACAATTCTGGGATTCCTGTTTTCCTTTTCTTGGTTATTCACAGCCCATGGTTCACCTTTCCTGAATCCTTTTCCCAGGATTTCAATTTTGTTCGTGCCGGGCTCTTCGTGCTGGTTCCGTGTATTTTATTTGTCTTCTTTCATTTTATGTAATTTTTATTTGCTTTTACCCTGTGCGCTCTTATCATGGCGCCATCTCTGATCTCTCAATGCTTGTATCTTGTGGCTTCTGGAGTTGCCCAATTTTCTTAGGTAGACTATCTGTCAAATGCAGTGATGTAATGCATCAGGATGACAAAAGAAAAGGAATTAATATAAACATGGTTTTGGTTTTTCAAAGGAATTAAGTAGATACGACTGCCTGAGCACTGGAATAAATTGGTAGCAATATTATCTATAAATAGTTCTTTGGTTTCATCAAGAAGAACAGCTGCTGTAAGATGAGATGGATATTAAGAATGGTCGTCTTTCTTCTGACAGCCTTATTGGATTAATTGGTTTAAGCAATGGAATAATCATGTGATTAGGGTGAATGGTAACACTTAGAGCTCTGTTTGGTACGAGGTTAAGGGGTATTTCTCACATTTATCCCACAAACACTAAAAGCATTATTATTTTATCTCATTCCTTAACCCCTAACCCAGAATAAATTAACCCCAAAATCCCTTAATCCCCGCCACACCAAACGCCCTGCATGAAAATATGGTGGAAAAGATATTAAGCAAATCAACGAACGGATTAGAGTTGTTCTTTGGTTTCGCTATTCTCCGAGGAAATTAGTCCACGAAATAAATGGCATTTATATCTGCATAAATTGGTCGACAAAAAGTTGCATTCAATAAACATTGTAGTTATCTCCATCCCCACTACTCAGAATGCATAATAATTGAAAGTTTTTTTTTTTATGAGTTGAGCCCAAGGACTAATATTCACAAACACACGCTACAAAATTAGCTACCAGCCAGCATTGGTGATGAGTTGAGCCACACTCTTGCTCTTACGTCACATTCTCTAAAGATATACATGAAAAGAACTGTTTCATGGGAAACGCATGGAGCCGTCCATTTCACACTCCTAATCGAGCTCTTAATCTTATGTTCCCCGGTCCTGCCAGAAAACTCTCTTTAATCTCAAAGGAACAGTCTTGCAAAGAATATGAGACTTAAATCTCAAAACCAACTTTTTTAACGACTTTTTCTCAGCTTGCGAGACCTCAAACTCCACCACCATCTGAGACATGCCAAGCACCGCTGGTGGTCGGCATTTGTATCACAAACATCACAAGATTGGCTCCTAGCCGGTGAATCGCCTGTAGTGGGGATGTGATGGCAGGCGTCCCCAAGGGCCCTGGGTGCCAACCATTACCCTGCAGGAGTAGTGATCTTTAACTCCACAACTCCAAAACATGCTCTTGGCACCAATTCTACAATAGTTTCTGTCCATGAATTATCTGCTGCCATAGCATTATCTCAGACTGCAAAGAATTCTTCCTGTTTGGTTTGATTCATGAGTTGCCCCTGGCTTATCTCCGTTTGAAAACTGATGTACCTCAATACACGGGCTCTCCTTGAAAATTCTTCAGTATCATGCACTCAAAAGTCAATATCATCTAGTTGTATCACTTACCAATAGTCCCCACAAGAACATTTGCCATCAGAAAAATGATGGTATCTGTTACTATCCCTCAGGATTATCTGCCGACCAACAATCTTCGATATGAATCTGAAAGCTGAATGGCAATCTCCACAGACACGAAGGTTCTTCATGATCCTTATAGGGACCCCTGAAGAACGTGTAAGAACAAATGCGAGTGCTATCTTTTCGCTGTGATAGCTTAACAGCTCTTCTTTGTTCTCCTGATCAACATCATATAAGGCAAACTCAGTCTGAGGAACATAACCAGCATCCCTCAATGCCTGATTTAGGACATGCAGCTTTCCATAAATTTGCTCTTTGTCTGGGTGCGATCTATCACCAGCTGCAAAAACATGGACTCCATCCCTTAGAGTGACCCAACTGCAACCAGTTTCTTTTCTCTCCTGTGAACCTCTCATGGCAGCCCGAGCACCTGCAGCATCTTCCCACCTCCCTTGGGAGGCATAGAAGTAGGAAATGAGGACATGATTCACTGGGTTTTGAGGTTCTAGCTCCAAGAGCATCTCTGAAGCTTGCTTTCCAAGAGATGTCCTGACACCATGTTTGGAACGGGAACAAGCGACTACTATGGTCCTCCAAACGAGACTGTTTGGCCTCATCGGCATACTTTGGATGAATTCTTCCAACCTATCAATCCTACCAGCTCTGCCCAAGAGATCAACAACACAGGAATAGTGCTCCATCTGAGGAACCAATCCATATATTTTGCTCATAGATTCAAAGTAATCTAAACCTTCCTCCACCAAACCAGAATGACTACAGGCAGATAAAACTCCAACAAAGGTGACATGATCTGGTATTTGATCCCCACCTTGCATCTCCCTGAAAAGCTCTAAAGCCTCCCTGCCATGCCCATGTCGAGCATAGCCTGAAATCATTGAATTCCAAGAGAACTCATTCTTCAAAGACATGAACTTGAAAACCTTTGAAGCATAGTCTATCCTCCCACACTTTGCATACATATCAACAAGTGCACTATCCACTACAACATCAGATTCGATAGATGTCCTTATTCCAAAAGCATGTATTTCCATCCCACGGTCTAATGCAGATACAGAAGCACAAGCACTTAAAACTGTGGCAAAAGTGAAGCAGTCCATGTTTTCTCCAGTTTGAATCATCAACCAAACAAAATCCATAGACTTTGATAGCAATCCATTGTGAATGTATCCAGCAATCATAGAGTTCCACGAAATATCATCTCTCCTGTTGGACATTTTGACAAAGAGGCGCTCACTAGCCTCCATATCTCCTGATTTAGCATAACAAGAAATCAGGGCATTCTCCACAACACTGTCCTCCAGAGCTCTATGTTTTAGCACCAGGGAATGAACTTGCCTGCCTAATTCAAGAGTTGAAAGTGGTGACAGAGCAGCAAGGACATTTACGAAAGTCACTCTATTTGGCTTAAACCCAGTTTGCAACATATCAATGAATACCTGTAAGGTTTCAGTTGCTGATGCCTCAGAACCTGCTAACACGCCTATCATGGAATTCCATGAAATTTGGTCATAGTTAGGCATATATCTGAAGACTTGCCAGCAATTAGAAAGTCCACCACATTCTCCGTAGAACTTAAGAAGTGAATTAGATACAGAAACATCGAGGTCAAGGCCCAATTTGATCCCATCACAATGGACTTGAGCACCAAAAGTTAAATTTGTCAAGCTTGCACATGAACTTAGCGTACTGATTATAGTGTAATTTACAGGCATAATATCAGCTTTGAGCATATCATGAAAGCTCATCAATGCTTCTTGAAAGTGTCCATTTTGATCAAGACCAGCGATCATTGAATTCCAAGAGACCTGGTCTCTCATGTCCATAAGTTTAAAAACTATACATGCTTCTTCAATGGCTCCACACTTTGAATACATGTTAACTAAGCCATTCCCGACCGCTACTCTGAAGTTGATCAGTCCAGTTGTGGTCACAAGCCCATGCAACTCCCTTCCTTTTCTCCTTCCTTCTTCTGAGTCTGAAAACTCCACAAGAGCGCTAAGCAGGATGACATATGAATCGGAATTCGGCACAACCAGATCTCTTGCCTCTTTGAAAACCTCGACTGCTTCTTCTCCGAGGCTCTGCTTGACCAACCCCACCATTAAGCCATTCAGAGAAACAGTATTTCTCTCATCCATCTGTATGAAAATTTTCTTCGCTGTATCAAGAGAACCAAATCTAGCAAACGCACTAACCAGAGAACTACCCACATAGAGGTCACTCGAGAAGCCAGATTTGAAAACTCGCACAAGCATTTGATGAAGAAGGCATGATTGAGACCAACTGCAAGAAGATGACGGTGACAAATAAGTGGCAGCTATCAAACTACCATAGGTATATTGATTGGGTTTCAAACTGAACTCTGAAACATCTCTCTGCATCTGTGAGAAGAGCTCAAAGGCCGAGAAAGCATCTCCCTGCTGAGAATGCACCGAAATGATTGAATTCCATGATATAGCGTTCTTAATCGGCATTCTATCAAAGACTTGACGAGCATATTCAGCAGATTGCAAGTAGCAACCTCCATACATGGATATCAATGCATTACACACCACTGTATCCAATTCATATGGTGTTTTCCATATCAAAGCATGAATTTGAGAACCAAATGACAGTCGATCAGTGCCAGATTCCTGACACACCTTGAGTATGCTACCCAGAGTGAAACGCGTGGGCATAAATCCATACAGAAGCATTGATCGAAAAAGATGGCACGCCCCGTCAGAAAGACCACATTTTGCATACCCGGCGATCAAACACGTCCAAGAAACCACATTCTTGTCGGCTATTCCGTCGAATATATCATGGGCAAGCGCTAAATCATTCGCTCTCACATACAGAGTGATGAGATTGTTGGACAAGAACAGATCCCCCTCGTATCCTCTCTTGACTAGCAAAAGGTGCAGTCTTTGCGCATCCTGAGGGTTGCAAGAAAAGAGGTATCGACTAACGATGGCATCGTAAGTGCCACCGTCGGAACGGGGAGGAGAAAAACAGCTCTCAATGGCTGTTTGGTTTGGAAGTTGCGACGGGTTCGAGCGGTGTCCATTAGAGTTAGGTATTGGCCTCTTGGAGAAGAGTTGTTCGAGCGGGAGCGGAGGGGAAAGGCGAGGCCTTTCGGGGTGCGGAGCGGAGACTGATGGATTGAACGATAGCAGCTGAGGAGAAAAGGGCTCGAGAGATTTGTGTGGAGAAGTCGAGACAAGGCGGAGTCCCCTCCTCCGAGAAGGGAAGAAGCGATTCATGGCGGAATCTAGGAGGAGGAGAAGGCCGTTGGTGGCGGGCAACTGGTTTTCAAAAGCATATAAAGAGGGGTTCATGGGAAACGTTCAGGCATTCGACCTGCTGGGGTTGAAGAAACGATAGCTCCATCCCGGGAAACGATTAAATTTTGGTTTCCGCCGTCTACTTTAGATTACGCCCCTCTGATTGCCGTTTGCTGTTTGCTGTTTGCTAATCATCGTCTCTCCAACGAAGCTATACGCTAAGATTCTCTCTCACTTTTCGCAGCGGCGCCGCCACGCGACGTCAGCGCCTCGCTTTCCATGGCGGAGAAGGATGATCCTTGTAACTCGCGGGATACTTCGTACCCTCTCTTCTCGCTTTCGAAACAGAGCCAGCTAGGGTTAGGATTCGGGTCTGGGCTCTTTGATCCCCCGGCGAAGCCCCCGCATTCTCCGCCGCCTTGCCTCGAAGTGTTCCCCTCCGAGGTACTCATTCATGCCATCCTATCTGCCTTTTGTCTGACCTGGTTGCTGATCTCATTTGCTTCGCAGGAATCACCGCCGGCGAGCTCGAACGCCGAGCCGATCGTCATCGACGATGGGCTAACTCTTCTCAAGGTAACGATTATGATTGTTAAGATGGAATCTTGGAGTGATTTGACATTCAAGATCGAACCTTTATTCTTGTGATTTCCTGCTTTTCTTTTTTTAGGGAAGAGCGAGTACCTTTGATGTCTTCGGTGTGGCCGACTCCGACTTGGTTCCAGGGAAGTATGAGGGTATGTATGCTTTCCACTTCTCCGGTTTCTTCTTGTGTTGTTGCTCTATTGAAATGTGCGCTTTTTGAATGAGTCCTTCTTGTGAGATTAGGGGGATTAAAGCTGTGGGAAGGATCACTAGATTTGGTGAAGACGCTTCGTTCCGAAGTTCGAGAAGGGCGGTTATCCCTGAAAGGGAAGAGAGCATTAGAGGTGCGATGCTTGTTTTCTGGAGACTATGAGAGCTCTAATGTAGAACGGGCTGAACTCTTTTAGCCTATGCCATTGTATGAGATCCAAATGTCTTCTTTTCCACTTAGCAATCCGATTTGTACTCCAAATGTTTTTTGTAGTGGTGCATAATTTTCTTGTGTAGTTCACAAGTGCATTGCCCTTGCATATTCCGATCATTTGGCTAAAACCGTGAGTAGATTGGTCGTCATGGATCTCGCGAACCGAGCACCAATAAGAGTTATCTGTTTGATCTTTGCTCCTTTGCTTGTGAGTATAAAATGGGATTCTAGAAACCAATCTTTAACTTGCAATTGAATCCATACCATCCTGTTCTGTTTTCAGCTTGGATGTGGCCATGGGCTTCCTGGGATTTTTGCATGCCTGGAGGTTTGATGTCCCCTTTCACTGAACTTTGATTCTTGAGTGGAGTCAATTATCTTTTTCATGACACAGATAGGTTAATTTGGTCATCAGGGTGCAGCTACTGTCCATTTCCAGGATTTTAATGCTGAGGTTCTTCGATGGCTTACCATACGGAATGTAAAAGCTAATCTAACAAGTGAAACAAATACCTCTCCTGATGTTGGCTTCTTTGCTGGTGATTGGAGTGAAGTCCATCGGCTGTTTTTACATCGAAGTCATCATGACGAAAAGGGTGGTGCAAGCTTGAACTTGGTAAGAGGTGAATATGACATCATTTTGATGGCAGAAACAATTTACGAGTTGTCATCCCTTGGTAGTCTACATAGACTCATAATGAAGGTTAGTACATTTTTTTTCATTGCTGGAAGTTTTTCTACTTCCTCTTCTGAACTCATAAAGCTGTCAATTGATGAGAACTCCAGAGATATTTTGTACAATTTTACAGTGTCTGGCCAAGCCCCAGGGAGTTGTTTACGTGGCAGGAAAGAAGCACTACTTTGGAGTAGGCGGGGGTACTAGACAGTTCCGACATATAATTGAAGAAGATGGTGAGTTAAGCTTAGCTGTGGTAATGTTCTTGAATTTGTTTAATGTCGGCATACCGTAGACATTGTCCTCTTCTTTCCATCCCTCTTCTTTCTTCTTGTTTGAGAGTTGATTCATGTGCTGATTGTAACCATTCTGCAAAGCAAGTACACTTAGTAGCCTACTTGTCCAAGCAGACTCAATTACGTGCTTATTTATGTACTTTTGTATGTTAAAAAGCATAGAATGTTTTCTTGGGAGTTGATGTGCTTCAAGAACATTTGGAGCTTGAGTTGATTCTATTCTCCAATTGTAGGTGTCCTAGAGGCTTGCTTGCTTGCTGAAGTTGCTGATGGCTCATCAAATGTGAGGGAGGTGTGGAAGTTTTCATACAAGTAAACTGAGATACATTTGGAGCAAGCATACTTTCATGTAGGTAACTGTAAAATATATAATGGACTGGACCTATTTGTTTTCTTATATTTCTACAGGCGCTTCAAGCTCTGCAGTATAACTGTTCCCCTTTTAGTATCTTTCAGCAGAGCTAAAAGCATACTGGAACTGTTCCTTGTGTTTTCTCTTTTTCCACCATAGGTTTCTTCCCCTAGTGTTGGTTTCACTTGTTTGTTAATGTTTTTTTTTATAAAAATAAAACCATCATCCGCTGTTATTAGAATTACTTCCTCGCCTTACGTCTTCCTTTCCTATGAGTTCACTCACAAATCAATCTTCACAAGCTATACGTTCGTCATGGAGTCAATGGCCTAGCTCCTTTCCTATTTGTAATCGCATTGGCCGTCCATACCTGTAGTTTAGTATAGAAGATTTAAATAACTCTGTTAAATATGTGGTCTAGCACCTAAGGAAAGTTGTCTTGCTTATTAATTCGATTTTGTTAGCTAGTGAAGCCGATAATTTCCTTACATCATGCTTCGTACTATTATCAAAGTTGGGCTTACACATGGGCAATAATGGGACAACAATACTGCTTGAAAATTTGCATATGAGAAAATCTGATGAAAACAGAAAGTTGTATAAAGACTCCTATAATCAAATACAGGAATAGATTTATGCTTATGCTCAGCTTTTTTATCCAATAAACAATTAGACCTATAACAACTCACATTGTCTCTAACAAATCATTGTCCATGATTTGTTTGGTTCTTTCCTCCATTGTTATTATTGAGCAGCAAATCATTGGCCCTCTTCAACCATGAAGTGTAAACAAGTGATGGTGGCCATGTGTTGCAAGGAATCTGGACGTAGGCAATCTTGTACCTTTTCCTCCATTCTCAATGCTCAGTTTGGTACTGTAAAGGATTCTGCCATGTGCTTACCCTGTCATACTTAAACCAACTGCTCTTCTCTTTCCTATATATCTAGATCTTCTCTTGCTGCTATTCTGATTAAACCACCCAAACTTTCCTCCTGTATTGATTATCTGAAGCTTCTATCTGATGGGTTTCGGGAATATGATTCGAGGTTGCTCAGGAGGAGGTCGCTACCACGTACTCCAACGCGAAGATGAGGAGGTGAGATACAGAAGACGGAGGCTGAGGAAGGTTAATGGCAGAGTCGTCCGCATCGCGCTTCCTTCCTCCAAAAGATTGAAATGGAGGCAGTTCTCTTTCTTGTTGCTGCTGAGAAGGATCGCCGACTTGTACGCAGAGATTTCAAGTGTAATGAAACTGGAAGGTGGTGCTTATCCTGGCATCACAATCTCTTCCCACTGGGGATTTCCAGTTCTCTCCCATTCTTCATCTGTTTCTAGGAGGAGGGTGGTTTCTTTAAACAGAAACTTATCATTGTGATCCACATATCTGTATTGCTCTAGCTTCTTCAACTACTCATTCTACCGCTTCTGCTGGTTGCATGGCTTGCTTGTTTATTTGGTGCATAAAGTGTTTGTTAAGCCTTGTTATCGCAGTTATTATTAGTATATGATATGAGGACATGTACAACCCAGACTATATATCTGCTATTTGCATTCTTCAGTTCTTTTGTTTGATTAGTTGAGGCCAACTGCTAAGATTTACAGCAGGCTATCTAGGAAATCGTGCCCATCCTCACAAGAACACAAAAGACTGGTCTGTGAACGGCGAGAAAATTGAGCTACGCTATCAGCTCTCGCGTTATAATCCCACGCAAAAAAACATACAGAAACAAACTGAAGGGCCAAAAGCCACACTTCCTTAGGCAATCATTCAACCTCTCTCTGTCAGCTTCCTCTACAATGCTAGAGTAACCTCTACCCCCGGCCTCCTTCAATGCCATAATGACTCCTTGTAACTCACCTTGCAAAATAGATCTCCTACTAATAACTCTTCTCACCGCCCAAGTCAAGGATCCATTATGAGCCACTCCTACAACTTCGCACGCAGCCAAATCAGAGCCAGAGCAAAGGATCAACCGAGATGTTAGTTTGAACAAGCTGAACACATTCCCTCAGTTCACCATGGCTCTCCGCCGGCGAGCGCAACCGGCGATACTCACATGCCTTTCCATCCCCATTCACCTTCCGTTCAATGCCCGCCGGAACGGCCTATCGGCGATCCACTCTGCTCCCAGGAATCATTTCAAAGGTCCTCCAAGTTAGTTTAATGTGAGTATAGGCGTGTGAACAATGCTAGATGCATCGAGGGCTAACATTTGCTGACAAAACTATCTCCAGGATTAGGAACAACCCTGACCCAGCCCCTGCCAAATCATCATCATTTTGCATCTTTTCTTCCGTAATCTAGTCCGATTCGTAGGCGTCGACTAATGTGCATCGTTTGACCACATTAGTCAACGCTAATCAATTCCATGACCCATGGAAAGTCGCGTGGCGGTGACGCGGGTGTCATGTCATCACATTAGTCAACGCTAATTAATTCGTAGGCGTCGACTAATGATTTCAGCATGAGTGTTTGTTTGGGTAAAGTTTGATCACGTAATTTTAAAACTTTCAAATAAAAACGTGATGTTTGAATTTCGTTTCAAATAAGAACATGAGCGATGACGACGTGTACATAATCTATTTTCCTCCTAACTTTTTATCGCCACTTTCAATTAAGAGGTTAGAGTTTAGACGGCCCTCTTCGTCTCTCTTTGATCGGCCTCTTTCTTCATCCCTCTTTGATTGGCCTCTTTCGCTTGTGAAATTCATCCACGGCGATGCAGTAAAAATCTAGCATCGATGCTAGTACACTTACTCGGGAGTCATGTTAGTTGGCAATTTCGACGACATTGCATCTTTTCATTTGCCATGGCTCATTTATCGTCAATCCACATGACGGTGTCGGCGCACATGATCTTATTTAAAACGAAATTCAAACATCAATATTTTTTTTTAAAATTTTGAAACTATAGGATCTTAAATGAAACTTAACCGAAAGCACGCGACTCAAAAGTGTAATTTACCCTTTTGTTACGAGTTCTCACAAACAAAACAAGATTAATTGATAAGCATGCGGTATCAAATGCGTCTCACTCGTAACTGGCACTGCAACCAGACCCAACTCGCCGCCCGGCCAATAATGAGGATTAAGCCATCCTCATTCCTCACCAACCATGCATATATACTATTATACTGCCACATAATTAAATACATAATGGAAGCACTATTTATTAGTGACGGATGCAAGTCCATATCACTAGGATATCTCGCCTCCCAAAGTCCACCTTTGCCCATGTTCGTCAACGTCTTAAAGTCTGAAATCGCCGACCAGTGTAACTAGACATATATATGCTTGATATTGCATGGATGTCTGCCCGGCCTTAAGGTCAACAGCTGCGAGCGAGCGCAACACGTACAGCTCAGCTAGCTGATAGCTCTATATATACATGGCCTTGAGACAGCCTCTAGCTTCTTCACGGTGCAGCTAGTCATTGATCATATATACCTAGCTAGCAGTTCTACATTCTAATAAGTGTCTTCAACTTCGCCTCCCATCTTTTTTGTGATGGAAATGATGAGTTCAGCTAGGGTTCATCTACTGGAGCCGTATCTCTGGCTGTCCTACTTCTTGCACCTATGCTTACACCCTTCCCTTGGGGAAAACCATCCAAAGATTCATGGTAATTCATACCGAGTTTTATATTTCTTTGATTTCCATTTCTAAGCAAGCTAGCTTATAATACATATATATTTGAGGTTTGTGTTTAATTATGGAGAGTATTAATTGTTGTTCTTTGTTACAGCAAAGATGGTGGATATCGATGAAGCGATGGCCTATGTTCTTATGATTGTGGCACTCCTGGTCACCTATCTAATCCACTAAATATTACTTGCATGTATGAATGATACCCGCTGGAGTACGTACGTAGTTTCATCTTTACAACCTCGACGACGTCCTATTATATAAGATGCTGGAGCTGATTAGCCTTTGATGGTGCTGCAAAGATGCTAGGGTTTGCATGTTAAATGAAGTATATATATGTATCAGCTAGCTGTTGAAGGAGGCTTCTTTCCTAATTTCTATGTGATCGTTTCATGTAATTTTCCTTTCACCTAGCCATATCAGCCTCAATTAATAAAGAAAACAGTATTGCTCGGCTTATCTTGCAACCAATTATGTTTTTTTTTTTTCATCCTTTTTTGCACTCACATTCTATGAGAAAATAATATTTTTCTCTATTTGTATCGCCTACGTTCCAATGACCAATAATAGTATTTCTTTTCTATTTCTCCAACAAAAATTAAAACTAAAATAGCTAACAAAATTTTCGATTCGACGAGCCTAATCTCGAGGAGAGTGCACGGTGGATGGATGGTGAAGGTCATCACCACACCCCCCAACACACGCTGGACGGCTTAGATTACGCCACGATTGGTTCGTCACGTATCTCGACATCAATCCGATGATCTCCAGGTCGGAATTATTGGATGCCTCCCCGAGGGATATCATGACTGAGTGGTGCGCCACGACTTATTCCAAAGGAAAACCCGTTTATATGTATAGGGCTATGGGCCAGTCTCGGCCCGGCCTAAGCCCAAAATTATCAGATTCAGGTCAGCCCAATGTTTGTCGAGACCGAGCCCACACAAGATTCGGGCTGGGTCGGGCCTAATTAGCCAGACCCAAAACCCTGCCCTATGGTTCACCGGCAATGAGGTTTATGCCCAACAAAGTTCTTAGGCATGTAGTCAACCAATAATGGAGAAGGCAGCACTAGCCAAGCTATTGGTGGAGGTGGAAGAAGAGAGGAGTAGAAAAGAAAAGGAGAGGAGAGGGAAGGAAGTAGAACAGTCATGGGTTGATGGGAGAGAGATTATATATGTTTTTTATAAATATAAGATGCAAGTATAACATAGATAAAAGAAAAACTAAACATTCACTTGCAAAACAATACAGCAGTCGGATCGGGCCTATTAGATAGGGTTCGGACCTGGCTTAAACTGGGTACCCCTCTTTTGATACCCAACCCAATCCTGATTGGGCTAGGATTTTATTGTTTTAATATCGGGCTGGGCCGTATGACAGGGCTCGAGCCCAAACATTTCGGGTCGGGACTGGCAGGGCTCTAGCCCAAACATGCCACGTCTGCCCGCGTTTGAGGCCAAATATTTCGAATTGGGTCTCGGTTGAAGTTGGGCTTGTGGGCTTCAGGGATATCATCCTTATATAACATGATGGTTAAGAAATATATTTTTTTTTTGTCCTATCTGGTGTCCTACGTGACAGACATATTCTATGTGACTGCTGATGTGAAGGGATAATAGCAGGGAAGGGAAGAGTTAGAAAGAATTAGTAGGGAGTTATGACCCATTAGTATATATATATATATAATATGTCTCCATCTTTCCCTCACGATATCCTTTCTCTATTTTAATTTTTAAGGTGTTTCTAATTTTTCTAGGGTTTCGCGGTTTGAAGGAAAGGAGATCGAAGAGCGCTCACAAAGATCGCTTCTTTTTTGTTCCGATTTCGACAGCAGGATCGGATGGAGAACCCGCGGACGAGGAAGCGGGCTCGGCTCGCGTGGGACGTCGCGCCTTCAGAACGAGAGGTCCTTTCGCGCCCAATTCGTATTAGGGTTAGGGTTAGGAGGGAGGAGAGGTTGAAGGAGGATAGGATTAGGGTTTTATTGTAACGGCGTTCTTAAATACTCTGGAAATGGCTCCGGGTGGATCTTTGTAGGCTGGTCGGAATGAGTTGGCTCCGGCTGCAAGAGGCGCGTCGCCTCCATGGAGGGAGGATGATCGGGAGGGCCACTATGTTTTCGATATCGGAGAGAATCTCACTCCTCGATGTAAGATTTGTTTTTTTTAATCTTCTCGCTTTGAATTAATTTGAAACTTCATGGGCAACATGATCAACGAATAGTTTCCGTCACATATGGATAAATTTTGTTGGATTTTGAGCCGTAATAAGATTCATCATGCGTCATTTTTAATCGTGAGTTGGGTTGTGGAATATATCATTGCTTGTGAAATGCGGTTTACTAGTAAAGTATTTAATTACTTAAATAAATCCTCGTACGTTCTGCGCGGTCAGATAATTTGTATGAAGCTGGATGGTTTGGTCAAAAGATTTTGATGTTTGTCTGGACTGGAGGTAAGATTAGCCCCAAGATACGAAATTTTATGACCCAAACAGATGTGTACATGCATTGTAATTTCTAAAGTAGGGAGTGATGATGCCAGTACCAGGTTCAAAGGTTTGTCAGGCTGTAAGTTTACCATATTGGAAATTCTCATCTATGATTGAAAGTTTTAAGATATGGAGACATGCTTGTAGAAATATGAAAAACAACTAAAATGATGGGAGGCTATCAGGGGAGGATATAATCTTTTAACTATACTCAATTTACATTCTTCATCTTAATAGAACATGGTAACTTACGAAGTTAGAAATTGGTAGGGAATTAGGGATATAGAACGGAAAATTAATAGCTATATAGGAAGGCTTAATCAGGTATATTGTGGCAAATGAGCTGATTTGTTTGTTACATGTAGAAGTCTATTAGATTTATGCGGTTTTGCAAAGATAACATTAGTTCATTTCCACCACCTTTATTTTATCAGTGTATAACATTTTATGGAAGCACTTGGCAAGCGGAAGGATTATCCTCATGCTGGGTTTAAAACTGAATGGGCACATTAATGGTTTATAAGTTTTGTTCTAGTATGATGCTATCCCTTTCTTTTTAGATAATTACTAATATAGTCTAATCCCAGTTTCACCTTGTATTCAGCATAGTCTCCATAAGAGTTAGGCAGTTATTTTAGGACTTCAGAAAGTGAAATACTTCGGTAACAGAAAATTCCCCTTCATTTTCCTGATCCATATCCATGTCCAAAATGTATGCTATTGCATTGATGCAAGAATGTGTGATAAAGTACATGATTGATGATTGAAGGAGCTTTGAATTGCTATTTCATTGGTTTAAAGTTACAGCTGATGCATAGTATATCAAGTGTTGAGATTTCTAAAATGATGCTTTTTTTTGTCCTATGTCCGGTCATGCAGATAAAATACTTAGCAAGATGGGAGAAGGTGTGCTGTCAAAAGCTTCAATGTCTTTGATGATTCTTGCTTTCTATGTCTGCCCTTTTTTTAGTAATGATTAGTCCTGTAGGCACTTTTGGTCGTGTTTTGGAATGTTGGGATCGTGAAGCACGTGAGTTTGTGGCTATCAAGGTGGTACGGAGCATACGCAAATACCGTAGTGCTGCAATGATTGAAATAGATGTCCTTAATCAACTTGCTAAAAATGATAAAGGGGGATCACGGTGTGTTGATGTGACATCAAATTTTAGGCATTGGTGTTTTTGCAACTGCTCTTTGACATGTTTCTATTCTTTCTTTACTCATGCAGATGCTTGCAGATTCGGAGGTGGTTTGATTATCGAAATCACATATGCATAGTAAGTCAGTTTTTGTTGCAATATGCCATTTAGCATCTCCATTTTTGTGATTGCACTTCTTTTTGCTTGCACTGGTTTCAAATGTATTGACATTTCTTGTATGTTGTGCCGTGCTATCCTTTTTTTAGTCACATGCTAGCGTCTTGTCCATACTCCTGACAAAATTACTTCCATCGCTTAGACACTTCTATGTGTTCTATTTCTAATCTGTGACTATTATGTGTTTAAGTTTGCAGTGTGATGTGAGTCTGCCTTTTGATATATGTGAATGTGATGTTGCATAGAGCTTGTTTCTTGCTTCACTAGGACCTAGTAAGGTGTCTCATGGCAGTTGGGTGGTAGCTCCTAAAGCCTATGTGCTATTGTCACACGGTTTATGTAGGTAGTTTCACATAGAATTTATGTCTAGCATAGGCAACCTTTTTCTTTTATGGTGTTAGTGTAGGGAGCCTGATCGAGTTATTTCAAGTATGATTTGTTGGAGATTATGGAAGCAATGGTTATTTGTGAATGATCTTAATGACCATGTTATTTGGATTCAATGTGTTGTCAGGTATGTGAGAAGCTTGGACCAAGCTTGTATGATTTCCTGAAGAGAAATAAATATTGCCCATTACCTGTGCGACTTGTGAGGGAGTTTGGACGTCAACTATTGGAAGCTGTTGCATGTGCGTTGATAATCTTTGGTTTACCTTGATTGTCTTTTCTCCTCTAATTTAACCTATCGTACTAGGACTTCTGTCCTTTTCTTAAGGGGCAGGCTTGGAAAGTTTTTCTTATACTCTTTGTTCTTTTGGACATAGATATGCATGATTTGCACTTAATTCACACTGATTTGAAGCCAGAAAACATACTTCTTGTGTCCTCAGAATTTCTAAAGGTTCCAAGCAACAAGGTATATATGTCTCCTGCATTTTTTGTTGACATCGTTGGGTTTTGGCATCATATTCTGAAAGCAGCAATTGTCTTCAATGAATGCTTGGATGGTACAGATGAATTCACAGGATGAGATGCACTTCAGGTGCTTGCCAAAGTCAAGTGCCATTAAGCTGATTGATTTTGGTAGTACTGTGTTTGACAATCGTGAACATAGCTCCATTGTTTCCACGAGGCATTACAGGGCACCTGAGATTATTCTAGGTAATTAGTTCCATAGAAAAATAAAAGTTTCCAAGTTATGCTTTATTCTATCAGAATGGGATGCCAAGGGCGACTAAAAAGTTCAAAGCTGAATGTTTTTTTCATGGTGGTGTTGCTGTTTTTATAGTCCTTTCTTCGGCATTTTAATTGCATTATGTCGAGGGGCGTCATATTATTACGAGCGCAATAGGTCAGTATTAATTGCTTGGTAGAATTCCTAAAAAATGGGCAGTATTAATTTCTTGATAGGATTCCAATAGTATGTAATATAGATTTCTTTTTGCCTCCTTTCTCTTCAATTGTCACTTCAGTAGAGAATTCATGAAGTTTTGTGGATCTTACATACAGTCCTGTGGGTTCATTGCTCAATGGTGACTGCATTTTAGTGTTTCATAGTGGATTTCCCTGAATTTTGGCCTAGCTATAAGCTGATACTTGCATGAGTTTATGCTGCCTATGATCATGGATCTAAGTAATTTTACTAAGGACAGCGATTGGTATATTCACGTTTTCAATTTTTTGTTATTGCGGTTGTTGTATGTGTCTTGATGTTCAGATAAGTGGAGATGTAGATTGTCATAATAACATGATTAAACTTGTTTCAGGTTTGGGTTGGAGCCATCCTTGTGATTTGTGGAGCATTGGTTGTGTACTTGTAGAGCTCTGTTCAGTTAGTTTTCTCTCTAACTTGTCTTAGTCCTCTTATTTTTACTTGTTGGGTCTGTTGATGTTCATGTTTTAATCTTTTTATGAACTCTTCCTAGGGTGAAGCATTGTTTCAAACACATGAAAATTTGGAGCACCTGGCTATGATGGAGAGAGTTCTTGGACCATTACCAGTGCACATGATTCGAAAAGCCAAGTAAATTTTTCCTCATACTGATTATCTCAACTATGTGATGACTCATCATGATGCACTTAGTTGGGTTTATATTCATGTGTTACAAGAAGCTAGTCGATACATATTGTTTGATGAATTTTACAACATCCCACATTAGTCATGTTTATATTTTTCATTAAAACTCTAGCTTATTGAATGGACTGATTTATTGCCCTAGGGCAAAAGGTAGGCTGTAGTCTGTCTTCCCAGAGATTTGAAATATGCCTAGGCAACTAAAGATATTGGTTCAGTATCTTGAGCATTTTGTGCTCTTGAATATTTTTTTATGCCCGGGAGTGAGATCTTTTATCCGCAGTTGAATTATATGGCATATGCATTTGTACTCTTTGATATCTATGGTTGCTTTTTCTAGATTTCTGTGACACCCGGGCATATGGTTCAGCGATTAAAATGTCAAAAGTTTTATGCTTTTTCTAGTTGTATTGCTTTTTCTATCTTCTAAAGTATGCTTGTTAATTGTTAATTTCCCTTTCATGGAGTCTCACTGTGATGCATATCATTTTTTGGCATGTGCAGTTGCTCAATGTCTGAATGTTTTAGAAGAGGAGCACGCTTGAACTGGCCAGAAGGTGCCGTCTCAAGGGAAAGTATCAGGGCTGTAAGGAAACTAGACCGACTTAAGGTTTGTGCTTCATTAAGGTTAACATGTTTCTATTGCTAACATTCCTATGTAGTATTCCAGCTAGAACTAGTTGTGACACCTTGGATCAAAAGCTTCATTTATTCATGTTGAACCTTGATCCCCCCCTTCACTTCAGGATTTGGTTTTGCGGTGCGTGGACCACTCAGGAACTTCATTGGCTGATCTGTTATATGGTCTCCTGAAGTTTGAACCATCAGAGCGCCTTACCGCGTGAGAAGCCCTCAACCATCCTTTTTTCATTGATGCAACGTGAGAAAAAGGGCCAAGGATGACTGTCCGGGAGAAGACTGATTGCCTGTGCCTCAGTTGACAATAACAATAGAAGATTGAGGTGCATACAAGCAACAGTGTATGATGTAGCCTGGCGGGTTAGCATATCACACAATGTAATACTCATCTCTTGTGCTTGCCCTCCTCTCTGGTTATATTTTATCTGCTGTTGTAACAGTCAAATGGCTTTACTTTGTAAGAAAAGAATAAATAGAAAAAAGAATCAGTTAGATGCTTCCAAAGAATGTTTTGTTTCTCATCTATCAAAAAAAGAAGTCAAGAAAAAGAAGGAAAAAAACAGAGTCAGCAGTTGCTTTAATGAACACTGTGAGGTGTTGTTAAACCTCTGCTTGAAAGAAAACTTTGAAAACTTCTTCTGATAGTGGCGAGCATTTCGTTGCCAGCAATAAACTTTGAAAACTTCGAAAACTTCTTGTGATTTTTTAGTCCGATTTCTTCGTAAGTTAAGATAAAATGGGGAAGCTAACATTTTTATCTCATATTTTATCATGATGCTTGGTTCTTAAATTAAGAACAACCAGCAATTGTTCTCGAGTCCAGGGTGTATTTAAACAGTGGAATCCAGATATGGGTCATGGTCGGTGCCTCGGTGGGCATAAGCTTATTGACGTTGATATTAATTGCTTGGTCAACTTAAGATGATGGCTAACGACGGCCGATTGGTTGGGTTAGGAGAATAAACTGTAACTGTAGCCGTCGGGCTCAACTTTTCAAAAAAAAAGAACTTAAGATGATGGCATCGAGTTGTTTGTTTAACTAACTGGCTCGTGTATACATATATATAGAATCGACTATTATGCAGGATTAAGAAACCAAAAACTATAATATAAATACAACTGGTCAAGTGGAGCTGATCGAGGTCATTAATGATCAAGTGGAGCTGATTCAGGCCATTAAACCAAAAACTACATGGGGTTTTTACTTCCGTGTCCTTCAAAAACTACGTAAATATCAAATTTACTTTATATTTTTTGAGTTTACATACATCTCTTAAAGCTTGAAATAAATATAAACATACCATCGGCTTATTTGCCGACAAATCTATTAAAGAACTAGGCGAGCCCCTTGCCAGGTAACCACTCCCTTACTATTCATCATCTCCTCTAATCATTCGGTAACCATCACCTTTCACGTGACTTCATTTTGATCGCATGATATATCTGAATTTAACTTGAGTCGAGCATCCCTATTTATATAATAGAATATACTGGATCTTATATAATAGATATTTCCAACGTTGTTAATAATGGTGTGTAAAAAAATATATATGTCCCTATCTTGGATCACCATGTGGCCTCTCTCTCTGGATATCAACTACATGTCTACTTGTGTGCGGCCTGTCAGCCTGTGACAGCGGCTCTGGCGCACCCTACGTGGCAACGCCCGTGATCTCTGCCTCCCAACCTGCTCCCCGGCGAACTCTTGGAATGCTCTGGGGGAAACTGAGGAGATCTGGGTCGGCGCATCACGTGGCTCAACGTCACGTCGGCGACGAGGCGGAGGGTGTCGGCGAGCTCGGCGCAGGCAAGGTGCATATAAAATTACCCAAACTATACATGTAAACGATCAGGTGGCTCTGGTTAATAGCCTAGGTGGTTGTCAAAAAATAAAAAAGTGGATTTAATACGTAAGCTTTTCTTTGCGATCTATCGCTACGACTTAAATAAACAATAAATCTAAAGAAATAAGAACTAATACATGGCCTTTGTGTCAGGGGATCTGAGGGGTCTATGGAATTAAATAGACTACATAAATTATCCAAAATACATAGAAGCAGAGATATAGAATAAATCAAACAAACACAAGAAGGAAGACACGATTTTTAACGTGAAAAAATCATAACGGGAAAAACCATGGATCCAACGCAGGACCAGACGAAACCAATCCACTAAAAATAAGAGTATCGTTTACATAAGTTAACACAACTCACTGTACTGACTCCTCAGATACACATCGTCCTCCTCGTAGTTGCTCAACTCCTCGAATCACGGTCCGCAACTCCGCTTTTTTTGATTGATCACCTCCACTTGGTTATACTCATCGGTTCACTCGGTCTGACGAATACCTTTCATCTGCATTCGTTCCGACTCTCACCTCACAGCCACCTCTATCTCTCTTCTCTCTCTTTTCTTCCTCAGCCGTACCTCTCTCTCTCTTCTCTCTTCTCTCTCTTCTCTCTCTTCTCTCCTTTTTTTTCTCTTCCACGGGCTCTCTCTCCTCCCTGCTCTTTTCTTTCCTCCGCAGCCTTTTTTTCTTTTCTCTTTCTTTCTTCCACACAAAGTCAACGCAAATCTCTCTTCTTATTTTTGTCATTCTTCCGCACAACCTACGCAGCCACCTCTTGTCTTTCTCTTCTTCCTCCCATCTGGCTTTTACCCAATGCTTACGTAGCCGCCTCTCTCCTCTTCTTTTCTGTTCCTCTATTTTTTTTTTCTTGGCAGCCGGGAGAGCCACGACATGCATAAACCAAATGGTGTTTTATAGAGAGCACTTAGGTTTCCAAGCCAATTCAGCATGATGATATCCACCGTTTGATTATCTTCAAGGTCTGATCCAATGGCAGTGATTAATTCTTAGTATAAACTTGATCAAACTTGATGTGACTTGAGCTAATTTGATCCCACTTAATCCAATTCGCTTGAATTGGTCTTGTATGAACCATATACCTAATCTAGCTAATTTAAATATTAAATCAACAAAATTTGTCAACTCATATGAGATCTTAACAAGATTCCTTATAGTCCCGATGATGCCGAAGATGCGTCAGATAGCGACAGGGATATCGCAGCAGAAGAGATACAACCAAATCACCAACAATGAAAAATAATAGAGATAAGAGATTTACGTGGAAAACCTCCCAACAACAACTAGAAGGAAAAACCAGGGGCAACGAAGGAAGTTTTCACTATGAGGGAGAGATTATAAAGCCCTAACCTTAGCAGAGACAAGAAGATAAATGTGAGGGTTGCCTACACTCTCACACCTCTCATAAATGGCCACAGGGATTACAGAAGTTTGCTAGAGAGGATAAATGTTCGTCTAGGATCTCAAGAAGCTATCTCTCTCAACTTCTTGGACTCTCACCAAACCCTAGCTCTCATAAATCTCACCATAGCATACAAAGGAAGCACACAAGAAGACCTAGAAAACCCCTATGTATAGACACCAAATAGTTTAAGATCTTATTAGATCTAAACCGTCTACAGTGTTTTAGATCGATCCAGAGAGGGCTTGGATCGATCCACTTTGAAAGACATGAAAACATGCCTATGGAAACAAGGTATGCATCGATCCATTATAGGTTTGGATCGACCCACTGTGCAAAGCGGCAAACACGTCTCTGAAATGACCTTTCGGATTGATCCGAACATGTCTGAATCGATCCAGTTTCATGTTGGATCGATCCACTGTGGTCTTGAATCGATCCAAGATGTAAACAAAGCCAAAAACATCAACAATTCCACTTGATGAATTCTCCACATCGCATCATAATTGCCTCCGCTTCCTCGTGTCGTCGCCGACTCTCATTTTGGAGGAAAAATCCCAACACTTTGGTCATAGTAAACTCTTTTGTGTAATTCTAATTAACACGTATCATTCTACATACATGAGTACGAAAATTCTAATGGATGTACTATGTTATTTTTTTAAATTATAACTAGCTTTTCCTTCTATGAGTGTGATAGACGAAATATAGAAGCATTTCGCTGAGATATTTAATTATAATTTGCCAATTATATCGGATTAAAAAACTCTGCAATATTATTAAATTAAAGATTTCTTCTCATTATGTCGTTCTCAAAAGTACAATAGATAATTCTTCTATGGTTTATTTTTTGTGGCCGGTTCATGGTACGTTGTCGCCCTCATGCACCTAAAAAAGAAGAAAAAGGGCAAGAAAATGTAAGATTAATATATATAGAAAGATAGAATTGTGGGATATAGACTTCTGGGCGGCTATGACTTCAGTATTAAAAACCAATATGGATCCTAAAAAACAAAGATAATGGTCTATTAATAAAGGGTTATGATCGATGTAGGTAAAAAAAAAATTATCTCTGAGAAGAGAGTCAATGAGAAACTTTGGAGACGAAGACTTTAATAAAGAGTAGCAAAGAAATTTTCTTATTAATTTATTTTTCGTATAGAAATGCCAAGTTAGAATAGTATTTTGGCTAGCAGTATGAATACTTGGAAATTTCTAAGCAAAACTAAATAAAAAGAACGTGGAAAAAAATAAATATCAAATATTCAGTTGCGTGTATGATATTTAACTAATTTGATCGGATATTGTACTAATCATAGGAGATAAAATCACCAAAGTACCCCTTCCTTTCTTAAGTATATCTGAAATGCATGATGTTACAACGGTGTTTAAACAATTTCATACAGGCAATGAAAGGTTAAAAAAAAAAGAGAAAAAAGTATTAACTTAGTTTAAAATTTGAGGGATGGGGCGGGATTGGGTGCTAAGTTAGGTTGCCAGGGTCGGAAAAAGGACCCGCTCTGACCCGTCCCGTTGCCATCCCTAAATGCACTGTATTGACTTCGCAGATTGCGACTTGACCAGTATTAGCTAACAAGGGAGGGCGGGGGACGCCATCCGAATCACCTCCACCTCCAACAATATAAGGACAACGCCACCCTCACCTCTTCTCTCCTCACAAGTCACAAGACTCACAACCTCCTCTCTCTCTCTCTCTCTCTCTCTCTCTCTCTCTAGATGGGAAGCTGCACCGGAGATCCAGCCAAGATGCCGGAGATAAAGTTCACAAAGCTCTTCATCAACGGCGAGTTCGTTGACGCTGTCTCTGGTATGCTCTCTCTCTCTCTCTGTTTTCATAAATGTCTTAAGTTCTCCAGAGTTCTTTACTACTATATATCTTTTGTGGTTTTCATCTGTTCTTAACTTGGATTTTTTGACGTTTATTTTGCAAAACATAATCTTATTTAAATCAACCTCAGATCCGCCGTAAATTTTCTCTTTTTAATTTATAATTTTTATTTTATTTTTAATTTTCGGTTTTCAGAGAGAGAGAGAGAGAGACAGAGAAATGGGCTTTAATGGTGATGTTATTGTGATATCAGTGGCGTGCTATTTGTCACAAAAAAAATGGCCAAAAGCTAGTGAGAGAAACTGCCAAGAAGATATATAATGCGCACCTCCTTACCTTTTTTTTATCCTATTATATCAAGACACTAGAAAGACCTCGGACCCCCTCATCTAAGCAGGCAGGCGCTCTCTCTCTCTCTCTAGCTAGAAACCCCCGAAGCTTCCTAGCTCTGTGAGGACCTCCGAGAGCTCCACGACGGGATAGATCTAGCTCGAGATCCAGGTCCAGCGGCCCGGTCCTCCCCGTCTCCTCCGGATTCAGCCGCTACGCTGCCCCTGATCATCCTTCGGCTGCGCCGCTGTCATATATCTTCTTCCTACGCCTTCGCCTCTTCTTCGGCTGCCAGCTTCACGTCCTCTTCGTTCATGTCCACCTCTATCTTTTCTTGTCACCGATCCTCCTCCCCCACCCGCGTCCACCTCGATCGATCGTCTCCTCCCCTCAGCCCTCTCTCTGTGTTCGCTTCTCCCTCGATTGCGGCCTCACCTCCCCCCGCGGATCCCTTTCCTCCATCAACTCCGCCCCCAAGAAGCCAGATCGCCACCAAGAAGCCGCGTCCTCCGGCGGGATAGCGGCGGACCTGCATGTGCTCGCCTACGGCGCACCCGGGATCGTTCCGGTGCAGCCTCCACAAGGGATTCTCCGGCGGCGGCGGCGGCGCGGTCTCCTCGTGAGGGGCGGAGTTGATGGGCTGGATCCACTCGCAAGGGGTGAATGGAGTGGTGGCCGCAGTGGCGGTGGCGGTGTCGCGGTGAGGGGCGGAGGCCGCGTGCGCCCGGGAGGAGAGGAGAAGGTTGCGGGCGATCACACATAGGGGTATTTTAGACCTATAAAATTAAATAACTAACTTAAACGTTTAGGCGAATATCAAATGGAAATAATCATCGAGGGAAAGAATATTTTAAAAATATTCTCAAATTCACTATTTATTTTATATTTTATTCTTCAAACATCTTTTCTTATTCTAAGTAATCATTATAAAGTTATTTTCACTCTTTACTTTACTTTTTCCTTATTCCAAGTAATCATTACAAAGTTATTCTCAAAATCGAAAATAAACTCTCTTAACCCGGAATAAAGTTATTTCCATACCAAACGACCCCTTCTAGCTCGTTTGGTTTGGGAATAGAAAAAATAAATTTAAGAGAAAATAGGGTTAGAAAAAATAGATTTAAGAAACGACGATAGGATTGGAAGACAAGCTTTAAGAAATTAATCATGAATTATGTGTTAGTTAATTAATTACATAATTTTGAAACTCTTATCAATTAGCCGATTAACATAAAGACAACCTCATCTATCGGTTTAAAGCTCGCAAGTTGAGTCATTAGAGGACTTAGAACAAACGTGTTATTACACCAGAGGTTTTGAGTTCTTTTGTCATGTAAATTTTTTAAAAAAAAACAGACTCCTCACCTAGGAATATCAATATATTTTTGTAGTTAAAGAGATTTAATTGTGAGCTCACGCCAATTTATATATGGCGGGAATGCTAATTCACAGGATTAATAAAGATATATCATTGCTGAAAATTGAAAAATATGGATCAGAATTCTTAGCCAATTCATCCTATCTATCTATTGTTTAGACCAATTATAAATACACTTGCATGTGGTTTAGGTCAACTCTTTTAAGTCCTCAATTTATGCCAGAAATTAGAGACCAAGTGGTGTTATAATCTATTAAACAAATGGCATTAACTTAGAGACTGACCTCATATATATATATGGATGACAACATCATCAGAGCTGGCAAACAACTCACCTAATGCGCTTGTTCTTAGATGATAAAAAAATGTTTGGTCGCCGTGCAAAAATCACGGACCGTGTTTTTTTTTATATTCAAAGATTCTATTTATTATATAAGATTATTTTTTTGACATATATGAGTCATAAAATTATATATTCATGATATAGGATTGTAATAAAATAAAGAGAGAGGATAATGTGAGGGTAAGGGAGTCATCTATTGAGTCATATGTCACGTCATAATTAATTAATCACGTGACGCACACGTGTTGTAAGGTTTGTAACTACAGAGAAAGACAGCGAGGAATGAGAGAAAGTGTGGGTAGTTAGGGTGCCAACTGGTATTTTACATTGTATTCGGATATAAATATCTCACGGCAGTTGATGTTGTTTTCAACTTTTCATATTTTAATCATTATGTTGAGGGAAGGCAATGTGACACGTGTTTGTCACACATGTGTCCATCATAATTCCACGTGACAGACAAAACTATGATTTGGTTGTACTAAATGCCAATGTGCTCATTAAATATTCCGAGGGCTTGGTTGGTAATTAAGAGATTTAGCGTATTTTTAGCTTTGTAATCTTATTTGGGGTTGTTATTTACAAAAATATACAGAAAGAGCTATAAAGAATGTGGTTTTTCTAATATGGCAGAAGTAACAAATATATCATTTGTCGTAAATAAACCGTTGAAAAAAAATATGTCAAGAAAAAAAAAATCGGAGTTTTTATATATTTTTTAAGCCAATGATTCTGTCTACGGATATACTTACAAAATACTTATAGATGCAAAAAATAAAAATAAAAAATTTATAAAAGAAGAAATAATTTCTTTTAATATGATTCATCTCTCACAATCGCAGGAGGCGCTTTTTGACTTAATTTGAAATGTTTGCTATAAATTACATCTCGGACTAACTTCACGAGTAAAAACGTGATAAATAAAGCTATTTAATATTCTTTTAACACGTAGAATAATAATAATAATAATAATAATAATAATAATAATAATAGAACCTAATTTTGAGAACTCCTTTTAGATAAAGCTAATTTAACTAGAACCGGCAGGCAACAAAAAAAAAAACAGCTCTTTTTCTGTGATCCTTGGCTAAATTAAAATTGTTGGCCTATACGTGCATTTAATTAGTGATATTATTTGCTTGGAATTAAATTGAAAATGGCTGATGGATCTCGCTGCACTGCAGGCAAAACATTGGAGACAATTGATCCTCGCAATGGAGAAGTGATTGCAAAGGTGGCGGAGGGAGACAAAGAGGACATCGACTTAGCCGTCAAGGCCGCCAGACAGGCCTTCGACCATGGCAAATGGCCTCGCATGTCCGGCTACGTACGTAAAATATATGTATCTATACATGCATACATGATTCCTTATCTTCTTGTTGCTGATCTTGCTATATATTTGGATGGAATTAACCCTCCATGTTTGAACTTTGAACCTATATATATATATGCCTCAAAGAAACATATCTTGTACGTGAGAGTACGTAGAGTAGATCACACCGTTCCATTGGAGTGGATGGTTGATGGTGTGACCTGAAGTAACTTCTCTTTTGCTCATGATGAACAGGAGAGGGGGAGAATAATGATGAAGTTTGCAGACTTGGTCGATGAGAACGTCGAAGAGCTTGCAGTGTTGGACTGCATGGATGCCGGAAAGTTGCTAATGGGTGTCAAACATATCGATATCCCGCATTGTGCTTCCCTGATGCGGTATTATGCCGGTGCTGCCGATAAGATTCACGGTGAGACCCTGAAGCTCTCAGGGGACTACCAAGGTTACACATTGAAGGAGCCGATCGGAGTTGTTGGGCACATTATACCATGGAATTTTCCGTCGAACATGTTCTTCTTGAAGGTCAGCCCGGCTTTGGCCGCCGGCTGCACCATGGTCGTCAAGCCGGCTGAGCAGACGCCACTCTCTGCCCTCTTCTATGCCAACTTGGCTAAGCAAGTAAGCACACGTGCACCCTAGCTAGCTACTATATCTATCTATCTTCAGACTGGCCTCTATGAATACATGCAGTCATTGCCTGCCTATGATAATCTTATATTTTTGTGCCATGGAAGGCTGGCATTCCGGATGGAGTGCTCAATGTCGTGACAGGATTTGGTCATACTGCCGGTGCTGCCCTCAGCTCTCACATGGATGTCGACAATGTAAGTATATCATAACTATACATATGCATGCTACCATGCATGAGATCAGATAATTATAATGAAGAAGAAGTATGCACTTCTTCATCTGTCCGGGAATCCTGGTTAGTTTTGCAGACCTTCCAGTACTGTACGTAACTGATCACAGAGAAATCATAATGGTTTCAGATCAGTTTTACTGGCTCTACTGAAGTAGGACGACTTATAATGGAGGCATCTGCCAAGAGTAATTTGAAGACTGTGTCTCTTGAACTGGGTGGAAAGTCGCCTTTCATTGTCTTCGATGATGCAGATGTTGACATGGCTGTTGAGCTCTCCCGATTAGCCATTTTTTATAACAAGGCAAATCACTACTGTCTCTCTCAACTTCTGCGCTCGTTGCAATTATATTCTAGCTAGCTTTGAAACTATGCTGTGAGATATAATTGATGCCTTGTTCAACTTTCAGGGGGAGATTTGCGTGGCAGGTTCGCGTGTCTATGTTCAAGAAGGGATCTATGAAGAGTTTGTGAAGAAGGTAGCTGAGAAGGCTAAGAGCTGGGTGGTTGGAGACCCTTTTGATCCCCAATCACAACAAGGACCTCAGGTCTTTCATCTCCTTAATTTGATATATATTTGGGATAACTTGAATGTATATGTACAGGTGTAATTAATGTTAAAACTTAGTCTTTTTAAGGGATCTGATCTGAGTACAACTAGGATACATACGTACTATATTGTTTTTCTCTAGAGAAATAGTAAACATAAGCTAGAGATGAGTGGATGACACTATTATTGCTAGAGATGTGAGGAGGTTTTCAAATAGGAGATCATTCGATTTAGTTTGGCTTTTCCACCCTTTCTCCTATTGGATTTCATAACAGCTCTTTCACCTGGATGCAGGTTGATAAGGCACAATTTGAGAGGGTTCTTAGATACATTGAGCATGGCAAGAGTGAGGGGGCTACTCTGCTAACTGGAGGAAAACCCTGTGGTGAGAAAGGTTACTACATCGAACCCACAATTTTCACTGATGTCAAGGTACGTACACCTACGTACTAATTATCCTCTGCAAAGTATTTATATATGGTTGGGGTTCAATAATGTCGAATGTAAGAAGTATAATGCTAGCTTGTTTGTTATTTTGGCAGGAGGACATGCTGATTGCTAAAGATGAAATATTTGGACCTGTGATGTCCCTCATTAAATTCAAGTAAGCCTCCTTGATATCCTGGAAAATTAGTCCTGACATTAATATTAGCACTGCGATACATGCATGTTGACGATGTAATAAGTGGAATAAATTGAATATAGAATATGCGCAGAGAGAGGTCTTATTTCTCACTCAACTTAAGAAAGCCATTGATCATGACATATATATTAAATGGCTTTCAAGTCTCTGTAATCTATCAGCTTTGTTACTCAATTAATTAGTGTTCATTAATGTTAATTACTAGGACGATCGAGGAAGCGATTGAGAGAGCGAACGAGACTCGATATGGGCTTGCAGCTGGGATCATCACCAAGGACTTGAACACAGCCAACCGGGTCTCGAGATCTGTTCGTGCCGGCACGATTTGGATTAACTGCTACTTTGCTTTTGACGCAGACGCTCCATTTGGCGGGTATAAGCTGAGCGGCTTTGGAAGAGACTTGGGATCACAGGGATTGGATAAGTATCTCCAAGTGAAGTCAGTGGTCACTCCAATCTATTCTTCTCCTTGGAAATGAGATCATGATTCACCAAGCTTATTCAAAACAATAACTAGAAGAGTCATCGGACTTCAGAAACGCTGTCGTTTTTGTATCGATACGAACAAACCGTGCCAATTAAAATGTTTGTCTTGTGATAAAAAAAAAGCAGTTTCCTAATTATGAGAGCCCATGCAGCTGCTGGTATTATGGAAGCTGGGCAAATACATGAAGAACATTGGGCTGCAAGAAGTCGTGGTCTGTAATCGATGATGATTAGATTCAGAGATTGATTGATTCTAGTGTTGGCTGGCTAGCTGTTTTGAGTATTGTGATGCTCCCTTGTTTTTTTGTTTTTGTTTTCCATTTTTTTCTTATGTTATAATTGACATATTAGTTGGACTCTGGCTGGCTTAGTGAAGTCAGTCTTTACAGTGAGCAGTTCTCAAACAGAGATATTATATATATATATATATATATATATATATATATATATATATATATATATATAGCTCTATTCTTGGTAACCATCGAATATGAAAAAATATAACGTTTGATAGTCAACCACCGGATGAACAGTATTTTTACTGTACTTAAAATTACCCTTATTATTATATGATATCTGGATACAAGACACGGTAAAAGAAGACTCGATCGTGATGGCGCAGGGTGAGCGTGAAAGCCTCTCATCGGGAGAGACAACTGTCCTCTCGGTGAGAGAGAAAATCAGAATTCTCAGGAGGAGAAAACGACTCAACTTTTATTCATAAAAAACTGTCGAACTACATAACTTCGTTTGGTACGGGAATAGATTTCGGGAATAACCTTTAACCTGGGTTAAGGGGGAGAATATTCTTGGAATATTCCCGAATCCACTACTTATTGCACCCCTTAACCCCAAACACCCTTTCCCTTATTCCAAGTAATTATTACAAAGTTATTCCCATTCTTCACTCTACTTTTCTCTTATTCAAAGTAATCATTACAAAGTTATTCCCAAAACCTGAAATAAAGTCCCTTAACCCGGAATAAAATTAACCCCATACCAAACAAGGCCCTCCTTTTATAAGTAAGGAGAAACCCACTTACAGATAGACTCAGATTATTAATCCTCGATCAAACTACTAATCAAACTAATCCTGAAACTGCTAAATATGAAAAGTCCTAATTAAGGAAAAACTATCAAAAAAAAGAAAGTTTTTAACTAAAAGTGAATTTTCGGGTATCAGATTAAGAAATTTGGGTTCGAGACGCCTTGGGTCAGATTAAGGAATTTGGGGACGAGACGGTCGTTTTGACATCTCATACGCCCCAATCGATCACCGTGATCAAAAATTATGTCCATCCGATGATCACGATCGTCCAGAGACCTGATTCGAACTGACGAGAACCGGATACGTCTCGACCGTTTTGAAAGCGCCGGTTCATCTTCTTGTCCTGCATCACGTGAACTTAAATATGAAGATGTATGTATACAAACTTGCTACGCTGTTCTTCTTAATTCTAAGCAAGGGCACGATGCCTGCCATGCCTACAAAAGTCCGGCAACGGCTTGTTCTGCCCTGTCTCAGCATCCCAGTCAAAACAAAACAGGCTAGATTGCTGGGATCGAGAAAAAGAATATGATAATAGATGCGGAAGAATTTTGACAAAGATTGCTATGTTTAACAATTTTCTATCTGGAGAAAAAAAATCAGTGAGAAACATTGGAAGGCAGTCTGCAGATTTGAGAGTTTTTTTTTTTTAAAATCCACATCACTTTCGAATTTACAAAACCAATTCATTTTTATATTTGTTTACATGATAGGCCAAAAAAAAAAATTTAGGACAAAAATGCTCTCCCTCCACTGTCAAGACCTCTGCCATGTAACCGTCGAGCTCGACGCCCGTTGGCCTCTCTCCCCCACACCCCCCGACCTCTCTCTCTCCACACACTCCCAGATCCCCCTCTCTCTCCCTGCCCCGCCCACAACGACCCCCACGCCCGCCGCCCCCGCCCCGCCCAGCCGGTCCAGCGACGCTTCCCCATCTCCCCGACGGTCCAGTGACGCAGGGGCATCCAACATCGTCTTCACAAGTCCGTTCCGGCGACGCAAGCTTCATCCCCTGCCTCTCGCCGCTCGCCGCACGTCCTCTGATCCAGCCGGAGGACTCGTCCCTGTCGCCAACCTCGAGCCACCCGTGGGCAGCTTCCCTCGACGTCCGCTGGCCTCTCTCCCCCCCACCCCCCAACCTCTCTCTCTCCACACACTCCCAGACCCCCCCTCTCTCTCCCCACCCCGCCCACAACGACCCCCACGCCCGCCGCCCCCGCCCAGCCTTCGTCCTCGTCTCCGGTGCCAATGCTGGGGTGGTCGGGGGGAGAGAGAGAGCGAGGTCGGGGGGGGAGAGAGCGAGGCCGGGGGAGAGAGAGCAGGGGCGCGCGCCAGAAGGGCTCCAGCACGGCGGGATTCGGCAGGGGCGCCGGCTACGCGCCATACAAACTCTGGTGCGCCATCTTCAAGACCGTCCTCATCGGCCTGGCAATCCTCGTCGTCGTCGTCTGGCTGGCCAACCAGCCCGAGCCACTCAAGGTCTACGTGGAGAAAGCCACCCTCGGCCGCTTCGACCTCGCCGGGAACGGGACACTGTACTACGACCTCGCCGCCAACGTCAGCGTCCGGAACTCCAACAAGAAGTACGACCTCTACTACGAGCACCTCGAAGCCGACGCCTACTACGAAGGCGCAGTTGCATGACGTTCGATTCCGTGGCCCTCTCTGGCTGGACGAGGGAGATGGAGGACACCGTGTCACTAAGGCCGTCTGGGGAGGAGGTCTGGGTAGAGGTGCCGCCGGGCTTAGGTCCGGGTGTAGCGCCGGGAGCTCGGGGAGAAAGAGGAAGGGAGGGCAGCTATGTGGGTGAAGCCTCCGACGTCATGCATCCAGTCAAAATTTGGATTGCTATGAGCCTACGAGTCCAATTATTGCCATGACGTCATGCAACTACCAAGTCAAAATTGATCAA
Organism: Narthecium ossifragum; assembly: GCA_963920575.1. Lineage (NCBI taxonomy): Eukaryota > Viridiplantae > Streptophyta > Magnoliopsida > Dioscoreales > Nartheciaceae > Narthecium > Narthecium ossifragum. The sequence continues at coordinate 935,174 of OY986970.1, read as the reverse complement.
TTTGGATTGCATGACGTCATGCAACTACCCAGTCTCTCTCTCTATTTCTCTCTCTCTTCTCCGTCGCCTCCTCCTCTCCGGCTCCGGCTCCTCCTCCCCTCCTCTCTCTCTCCTCGACCTCTCTCTATCTCTCTCGCCTCCCTCCCGTCTCTCCTCGACCTCTCTCGCTCCTCGGCCTCTCTCTCTCTCTCGCGTAGAGACACCGGGAGGAGCAGCGCGTGCGTGCCGCCGTAGAGACACTGGGAGGCCACGATGTGGCCCCCGGCGCCCACCGCCTGGAGGAGCACCAAGGCGATGGCGGACATGCCGCTGGTCATGCAGTAAGCGGCCGCGGTGCCCTCCATGGCCGCCATCTAGCGCCCTAGATTGAGTACCGTAGGGTTAAAATGACGGCAATAGATGAAGAAGTCCCAATCGGGGCCGAGCTCCCCGGCGAACATCTTCTGCATCGTGTCCGGCTCCATCACCGTGAAGGTCGCCGACGCCTCGATCGACATGTTCACGCCGCCGTGCTCCCCGAACTCGTGCCTCGCGCTGGCCAGAGCTTGAGCGGGGTCGATCCCCCATGCTCCGCCGGCCACCGCGCCCGTCGAGGGCTTCTTCGCCACCAACCATCGACGTCACCCTCGCCCTTCGTCTCCCCCTCTGGCGGGAGAGTCCATCGCGTCGGCGACAGTGCGCCCCTCGACCTCGCCCTTGCCCTCACCGTCGATGTCGCCCTCGCCATCGACCTCGCCCCCGACCTCTCTCTCTCTCGCTCCCAAGCACGCCGCCCGCGCTCCCGCGCTCCCATGCATGCCACCCTCGACGTCGCCCTCGCCGTCGACCTCGCCCTCGGCCTCTCTCTCTCCACCCGAGGTGCGGTGCATGGATCGCTGGGCGGGTGGCATGCATGAAGAGAGAGGAGGTGACGGTGGCATGCATGCAGAGAGAAGAGGCGACGGTGCATGGATGATGTCATGCGACATTTATAAGGGTAAAAACGTCCGAGAAAAAGGATTTTGACCCGATTGTAAACGAAAAACGGATCGGCCCGAAATTGTAAAATCAAAAGTAGATTGGATTTAAAATGTAAAAAACTCCAGATTTGACAACTAACGTAAGCAAAAATTAAAAAATGTTGACATATGATGAATTTGAATCTGACATGGTATCAATTGCTCTATGTTTTTTTTCCCAAATGGCGGCGATCACCAACCACGTGAAAGTACGGCTCTACTCTTCGTCTCTCTCGGCGGCTTAAGCCAGATGTACGACCACACACCTCCACAATATGAAGGCAACGCCACCCTCACCTCATCTCCCTCACAACGTCCTCTCTCTCTCTCTCTCTCTCTCTCTCTACATCTCTGCTCTCTCTGCTCTCTCTCTCTCTCTCTCTCTCTCTAGATGGGGAGCCAAAGCAACGGCAAGGCCGGCGATGCAGTCAAGGTGCCGGAGATCAAGTTCACAAAGCTCTTCATCAACGGCGAGTTCGTTGACGCCGTCTCTGGTATGCTCTCTTTCTCTCTCGATCTCTCTCTTCTAATTAAGCTGGCTAAAATTTTCTATGAGAAGGAGCCTAGCTAATTGGGATTGTCTAATCGAATAATAGAAGATTGGCAGCTGTCCTTATTTTTTTGATTAGTTCAGCCCGAAAGTTTGTATTACATCAGTGAATCCAAAGTCCATTACACGTCCTCTAAAGTCCATCTAAACGGGGTTTTAGAGTGGCAACACCACTTCGCAATACAATCTGTCTCACCATTGAAAGTTCTAGGAATATATAGGAAAATTACAGATTCAAAACATAGTACTTCAGACATATGTTCATCGCCAAATACTCCAACTCAGTAGGCCATAACCTGAGGCTATTGATAATATCCACCACTCTTTTTGAATATGATTCAATCACAAAACGTACATTTGAGCCCCTCCTGTCGTGCACAGACCAATGCAGCCTCATTAGCCATCAGTTCGGCTGCCAAAATATTGTCGGTCTAGATAGGCCTCACCATTGCCCACACTAAACGATCTCCCGCTTGACCACACACCACAATAATTGCAGCAAATTATAGCCGTTGATTAAGAGCAACATCCACTTGTACAAAGAAGCCATCATGTTGTGATCATTGCGGTCCGGCTTGTAATTCCTTCTGCTTAATTCCTCCGTCAGTCGACGTACCCTCCTAGCAAGCACCTCCATGTCTTCTCCTTGTCCTTCGAAAACTAATATGTTCATGTCCTTCCATAGAACCCATAATATGTACCCAATATAAATTTTTAGTATTTTAACCATGAAGTGATTCGATAAAAATAATATGATCCGTGACAAATCATCACCATCCCCCCCCGGGCCGTGTCATGTTATCTTCACCGCCCAAAGATACCAAACACTTTTCGAGTCTCCGATCAGTCAAAAAAAAAAAAAAAAAAACCTGCGGTAGCTATCATTATTGCTTTCAGTCTTTTTTCACACTGATTTCTATGATTCATGACATCCACTCGTGAAACGCACGCACTCGGTCTCGCGGCTCATTTTTTTATGAGTAAAGGGGAAGAGGACTGAAACAAAAAAACAAAACAAAAAAAAGGGCCATAAAAAACATAAAGGCCTCGTTTGGTTGGGGGATAGACTATCTCGGGATTAGAGGGAATGAGAATTGATATCATGGGATAAGTAGTGGGATATGTATGATATTTTATTGAAAAGTAATGATAAATTAGTAATGTTTGGTTGAAAAAGTATGGATAAAGTTGATGTGATTGGTTAAAAAGTAGGGATAATGAGATAATGATTGGTTGAAAAGTGAAAAAGCAGAAATAAAGTTGATGTGATTGGTTGAAAAGAAGAGAAAATGTAGTAATGATTGGTTAAAAAGTAGGGATAAAATGAGGATAGGAATGGGGATAAAAGTAGGAATAAAAGTGAAAATTAGATGATGTTTGATTATAATACAATGATAAAATGGGTTTAACCCGGATAAGAAATTCTTATCTCCAATCAAAAAAGGCCAAAAGAGATAGGATGGGCAACTGGTCAGATATAGCATGGACGATAATTGGAGACCGTGGCTCTCCTGGGTTCCCTCGTCTGGGATCCATGGGGGAAAAGGCAGTCTCCTTTCCCTCTCCCTCACCAACCCCTTGAAAAGTCTACGTACACATATATATCATCAACCTTTAATTATGAGGGCGACCTTACATCAGACGGTGTTCAATCTAAAGTCGAAGGAAATTCCCCGAATTTCCTCCTAATTTTAGCAGTCTGGATCATGACATGGGGCAGCAATCTATCCCACCACGTGTGAAACGTTCACACCCGCATCGGTGGGATGCCAATCATCATTTCGTGTGAAGTTGGACATCTTTAATTGATGTGATTTTTTTTTTTTTTTTTAACAGATAAGCTCGGAGGCTGGTGTAACAAAAATACAAACCCCAAACAGACCAAAACAAACACCCGGCCGGGGAAGCCGAGTGCCACCAAAACCGGCAACTATGTCAAGTTCACCGATGGGCCACTAACACGTGACCCCGAATTCGAAAACCAACACCAACTTTCCGAAATACCCCTACCCAGTCTAACTAATTCATCCGCCACCTTGTTATCCGTACGTGGCACAAAAATGATAAGAACTTCTTCCAAATGTGACGCCTCCCAACAGACCGCTTGCAAGTGGCTTCGGATATCCCTAGACCAATGTGCCCGGCCGTTAAGTTGGTCCACCAAGTCTTTACAGTCGAGCTCGAATATAACCTTTCTCACTCCCTGACGCCGAGCTTCGTCAAGCCCCATGGCAAAGGCCTCGAGCTCAGCCCAAAGAACATCCCGAGCCTCGGATCTCTCCGCTCTAGCCCACAATATCGCGCCAACCTCAGAGAAACAGACCACACCCAAGCCAGTGTTGGATAAGGTCACCGAAGCATCAGATTGATGTGATTTTGTTGCACTGCTTCTCGGCTCAGAGCCATCATCATTCCCGTTATTTAATTGCCTCAATTATGATTTGTAACTAGGTGATTAATTAATTGAGCCTGCCGGGCTCGGTCAAGTACTCTGGCTTTGATCAAGCTTGACTAGAAATTTATTTCGAGCCTAGCTAGCTAGGATTCATATTCTGAGATCCTCAAATGTTGTTGCGGATCGTATTGCTAGGTGATGCCGTCGTCTTCGAGCTCCACTTGCTTGGACTCTGGATGATTGGCTTTGAGTTTTGAAATGTTTGATGTACCATAATGTTTGTATTCTGGTCTTCGGACTCAATTAATAAATAAAAAAATCTAATTTCGATCAAGTATGTTTTGAATCGAGCTAGGCTTAAATCTTAACAAGCTTTTAATATCCCCCACTTTCAAGCAAAACAAGCTAGATAGGTCACGCAATATCATAAGAAAAAAGCTAAAAAGATAGAGAAAATAGCGGTGATGATGGCACAATATCAACGACGAGTTCTTATGCATCATATTGTTTGATTGGAATTAGATTGATCAATGGTTGATGGATCTTGTTGCAGGCAAAAAATTCGAGACCATTGATCCTCGCAATGGAGAAGTGATCGCAGATGTGGCGGAGGGAGACAAAGAGGACATCGACTTAGCAGTCAAGGCTGCCAGAGAAGCCTTCGACCATGGCAAATGGCCTCGCATGTCCGGCTACGTATGCATACTATATATCTCTCTTCCTGACAGCAAGGAAGAGTTTAATAGCGTACTGGATGTTTGAAGTATTAATTAACCTCACTTTGGATCATACATATCTGTATGCACAGGAGAGGGGGAAAATAATGATGAAGTTTGCGGACTTGGTCGAAGAAAACGCCGACGAGGTTGCAATATTGGACAGCCTTGATGCCGGGAAGGTGGTGACCGGGGTCAAAATGATCGATATACCGCATTGCCTTACCCAGATCCGTTATTATGCCGGTGCCGCCGATAAGATTCACGGCGAGACACTGAAGCTCTCAGGGGACTACCAAGGCTACACATTGAAGGAGCCGATCGGGGTGGTCGGGCACATCGTGCCATGGAACTTTCCTTCCAACATTTTCTTCACCAAGGTCAGCCCGGCTTTGGCCGCCGGCTGCACCATGGTCGTCAAGCCGGCTGAGCAGACGCCACTCTCCGCCCTCTTTTATGCTAACTTGGCTAAGCAAGTACACCACTTACTTACATATATATAACACTTTGCTGATCCATTACCTATAATAAATTTAAAATGATCTTATGGAGATACTGCTTTCATTGTTGTTTATTGGTATATATGGTAGGCTGGCATTCCGGATGGAGTGCTAAACGTCGTCACAGGATTTGGTGAGACCGCTGGTGCTGCCCTCAGCTCTCACATGGATGTCGATAAGGTTTTTTTTTTTTCGCTGAATAGAGCCTAAAAGGCTGGGTTTACAACATTCTACTACATATTAGGTACAAGCATGCATATATCATGGCTGGCTATAAGCTATTTCACAGTAATTCATAGATCAATTTCTCAATTCCTATATATAGTTTTTAAATACTACGTACTGCTGGTTAATTTCAGATTAGTTTCACGGGCTCTACCGAAGTAGGAAGACTTATAATGGTGGCAGCAGCGAAGAGTAATTTGAAGAGTGTGTCGCTCGAGCTGGGTGGAAAGTCGCCTCTCATTGTCTTCGACGATGCAGATGTCGACATGGCTGTCGAGCTCTCCCGAATTGCCATTTTTTCCAACAAGGCATGCATCAATTAATCCACCGTCTCTCAACTCCAGCTATCATCGATCGATCGATCGATCGTTCTTCTTGTATTGTTTTACTGTGTTTAATCTGCCGGCGCACTTCAGGGGGAAATTTGCGTGGCGGGTTCGCGTGTCTATGTTCAAGAAGGGATCTATGATTTTTTTTTATTTTAAAAGTTGAGCTCTTGAGCTAGATTAAGTTAAGAGAAAATTACATCAAAACTGGGCAGTCATCCGGCCAAAAACCTCCCGAATCACACACCCACACCCCGGGACCAATGATGATCCCTCCCCAACTTTGCTAGGAAGTCCGCATGAACATTGGCACTCCGTGGCACAAAACAAAAGGACGCTCCAATAAAAAAAGCCCCCAATCTACAAGTATCCCGAAGTAAATCTACCAACGGTAGAGGCCAAAACAAAGACCCATTTAAACAACCCACCAAAAATTTCGAGTCAGACTCTACCCACACCCTCTGAACACCACATTCCTTAGCGAAAACCAACGCCCGGTGTATCGCCAAAAGCTCGACCTTCTCCACCTCTTGGACATCCACAGATTCAGAGATTATCAAGCCCGCCGTCCCGTCCTCTTTGTACATCACTACCCCCAGCCCTGCTCCATGTCCCCCTACTGCGGCATCTGCTGAAATCCGCCTATACTCAAGTGGCCTTGATCGGCCCCTAGCACCACCAGTTGGCCTCCAAGATCTCCAAAACTCCTGTACTGCTCTCCTTATTCTAACAAGCACGACTTGCACCTGTTGCCTCACATCGTTGAAGATTAAGTCATTCCTTGCCATCCAAATGAACCACAAGGTGAAACAAAATAGTGACTTTCTCCTCCAAGACCCCTCATCTGAAGCTGATGATCGCCGCATCACCTCCAACATTAACTCCCAATCAACACAGCTGAAATCTGGAAAAACCCCATACCAGACCGACCTGGCAAAAACACAATCGAAGAAGATATGTTGGATGGTTTCATTACCCGCATGACACCTTGGGCATTGTCGACAGGATACCATGTAGATCTGCCATAGCGCATCAAGCGATGCTAGCCTACCGTGGAGTAATTTCCACACAAAAAACCTAACCTTCGGCGTGGTCGGCGCGCGCCAAATATTCAGCCACACCTCCTTTTGAACCGTTGAGGCATCCAACGAACTCTGGAAGCTGGAATCCATCAGAGAAAAATAAGCCGACTTTGATGTCAGCTTCCCCGACGGAGTGTACAACCATTTCCACTTCTCGCCTCCTGCTTCTGCAACTGGACAATTCATAACCATATTCGACATTTCCTCATTTAAGATATCCTTGATCAGCTGTGCATTCCACCCCCCATCCGTCATCAAGTCTCGAACTAACAAGCATTCAACAGATTTGCTCACCAGAATTGGACATGGCATGTTGATCAGTGCCTTGCCCAGCCCCCAGTTATCGAACAAGAAGCTTGCTTTACCATCCACTGCAAGTTTTGCCTCCAACCCCTTGCGCAAATCAATCACAGCTGAGCAGATGGCCTTCCAATGGTAGGAAGAAGTCCTCGAGCAACCTGTAGGCAAAGCTGCAGTGACCCCATACTTCGCTCTGACCAAAGTAACCCAATTAGAGCCCTTCTCGTCAAGCAAAGAAACAGCCATTTTCAGGTTTAGCGCCCGTTGCCACGTACGCAAATCCCTCATTCCTAAGCCACCGGCCTCAATAGGAGAGAGGACCGTCCTCCAACCAACACGGGCTAAGCTTCGTACTTTCCCATCCCATAAAAAGCATCTACAAATGGCCTCCAAACCGAGCAAAGTACTAGAGGGAACAATGGTACCTGACATACAATGTACTGCCGCCGACTGTAACACGGAGCGCGCTAGGACCAATCTTGCCGCTGAAGATAAGGATCTTCCATTCCAGCCCTTCACCCTTTGCAACACCCTCTCCAGGAGGAAGGAGAATTGCCCTGCACTTGGCCTTGTAGCAGTAATTGGAACTCCAAGGTAGCACCAACCCGTCTCCTCCATAGGAACCCTGAGAATGTTGAGGATCCTTTGCTTCCTCTCCACATCCAGAACAGGTGAGAATTTCACAGCCGATTTGAGTTCATTCACCTTCATGCCCGATAGTGCCCCATAGGTCAGAAGGATCTGACGCATTCTACAAGCCTCCCAAACCTTAGCCGTAGTCACAATGAGACAATCGTCTGCGTATAAAAGATGTGACAGACGAAAATCTGAGCCACGAAACCACAGCCCCTCTAAGCCCCCCCTGGCGCATCCATGAGCCTTGAAAAAACCTCTTGCACCAATACAAATATGTATGGTGAGAGAGGGTCGCCCTGCCTCAATCCCCTTTGTGCCACAAGTCTGCCAAAGACCTTCCCATTTATAATGAAGGAGAAGACCAGTGACGTGATGCATTCCATGATCCACGTAACCCACACCTCTGGGAACCCCATCCTCGAGAAGACTGCCTTGATCAACGGCCACCGGACACGATCATATGCTGATTGTAAGTCTATCTTCAATACCATCAGTGCCCTTGTTTTGGATGCCCTCTTCATGGAATGTAGAACCTCACAAGCCGCTCCAACACTGTCATGTATCCTCCTTTCACTGATGAAGGCCACTTGTTCTGGACTCACCAACTCCTCCAGCACCTCTTTCAGTCTTCCCGCCAAGATTGTAGATATTATCTTGTATGTAGTGTTGCACAAGCTAATAGGCCTATAATCCTTGAGCTTCTTCGGAAAGGACACCTTTGGAATGAAGGAAATGAAGGACTGGTTCCAAGAGGTAGGCAATCTACAATTCCTGAAGAAGCCTTGCACAGCCCTCGTAAGTTCGTCCCCTACCATCCTCCAATTCTCCTTGAAAAATTATGCTGGGAACCCATCTGGACCTGGGCAACAGTTATTTTTGAAGTTAAAAACCACAGACTTCACTTCCTCTTGAGACACCTCTGCCACCAAGGATTCACTCAGCACAGTGTCCAGTCTCGGTAGGTCGGGCAACATCTCCTCGTCGAAAGTTTCAGAGTCAGCCCAGAGAGAAGAGAAAGAACCAGTCACCTCCTCCACCAATTCTGAAGTAGCCTCTGCAAGAGAGCCATCAGCTCTTTTCAAGCTCGTCAACTTCGATCTATGCCCACACTCCACCAGAGAATTATGAAAGTAAGAGGTATTACTGTCCCCATCAATCACCCATTCCTCCCTTGATCTTTGTCTCTCCACCCATTGATGCTTCAAGACAAGCTCTGCATGTTGATGTTCCATGCAACGAAGATCAATTTCCTCCTGTGGGGATATAGAACCATCCTCCTCCGCCTGATACAACCCCTCCAAACATCCCCTGAGCCTTGCCGCAGTTCCAACCAGGTCTGCCCTGTTCGACCTACTCCATCCCTTGACCACCTCCCTCACCTTCTTCATTCGCGACTCAAGATTGAACTGAGCCGTCCCACGCCCTTGCCCACTCCAGGTCTGCTGCACCAATAAGCTGAAGGCATGTTCCTGAGTCCAGAAATATTTCAGGCGGAACATAGAAGGCTCAGCGGTCTCCGGTGGTGGAACAAGGGAGAGGAGAATCGGCCGGTGATCCGAGTGTGCTCGGTCAAGATGTCTGACTGGACCGACCTTGAACAACTGCTTCCATTGCGGATTGCAAATAGCACGATCTAGACGAACCAGGATCTTTGATAGCCCAGGTTGGCCATTCGTCCATGTGAATGTTGGACCCAAGGAGCCCAGATCCACCAGCTGCTGTTGCACCAGGAAATTGCAAAAATCTTGGATTTCAGCATCAAACACAAATGGCCTGCCCCCCTTCTTTTCTGCCGGCGAGGAGATCACATTAAGATCGCCGATAATTAAGTGCGGCCAGCCGACGCTATTCACCCTTGAGAGACCATCCCATACCTCCCTCCTTGTAACGTAGTTTGTTGAAGCATAAACCACGGAGACCACCCATTGCCCGTGCGACTCCGAAGTTAAACCAAGAAGGGATCTATGATGAGTTTGTGAAGAAGGCAGCTGAGAAGGCCAAGAGCTGGGTGGTTGGAGACCCTCTTGATCCCAACTCACAACAAGGACCTCAGGTCCTTCATCTCCTTGCAGTTCATATTAGATCTTGATTATTTGAATTTGCCACTTAAATTAAGTATTCATCTAGCTATCATAGATTTGTGAGTGTCCATACAAGAATTAGTCATTTTAGCGATCGATCTCAGTAGGTGCACCTATGATACAACTTGTTTATCTATGACTGCAATGAGGTAAGAACTCTAGCTTTCACCTGGATGCAGGTCGATAAGGTGCAGTTTGAAAGAGTTCTTAGATACATTGAGCATGGTAAGAGAGAGGGGGCTACTCTGCTAACAGGGGGAAAACCCTTCGCAGAGAAAGGTTACTACATCGAACCCACAATCTTTACTGATGTCAAGGTACACCACCCTATGTAACCCTCTGCCAAGTGTATATATATATATATATATATATATATATATATATATATATATATATTAATGTTTGAGTTCAATGTTGAATGTAAGAGATATCATGCTTGTTTATTTTTTCGGCAGGAGGACATGCTGATTGCTAAAGATGAGATATTCGGCCCTGTGATGTCGCTCATGAGATTCAAGTAAGCCTATCCTGGAAGATTAGTTTATAGATTTGACCCTAAACCATGCAAAGAATTAAAGGCACTGATGAAATAAAAGCTCTGTAATATCTGATATATGTATCTTTTTTTTTACTTACTGTGCATATATTGTTGCTAGGACAATTGAGGAAGCAATAGAGAGAGCGAACAACACTTGATATGGGCTTGCTGCTGGGATTGTGACCAAGGACTTGAACACAGCCAACCGTGTCTCGAGATCAGTTCGCGCAGGCACCATTTGGATCAACTGTTACCTTGCTATGGACACTGATGCTCCGTTTGGTGGGTATAAGATGAGCGGCTTCGGAAGAGACTTTGGAACACAGGGACTGGAGAAGTATCTCCATGTGAAGTCAGTGGTCACTCCTATCTATTCTTCTCCTTGGAAATGAGATCATGATTCACCTTAATTGTTGAAAACAATAAAGAGTCATTAGACTAATGCTCTTGTATGTGTACAACCAGGGGCGGACCCAGCCTTTCAAGCAAGGGGGGGCCAAGGGAGGAAGGCAGTGCATGAGGGGGGGGGGGCCAGGGACATTGGGATAGGGGGTGGGGGGCGTGGGGCCCACGGAAGGTTAGGTAAAAAAAAAAAAAATTCAGCCCCCCCTAATCTCTGAATAGGTCCGCCCCTGTGTACAACGTATGAACATCAGGTGTTGTGTTTGTATCTATACGAACAAATTAACCGTCAGAAGTCTAATTGTTTTCTTTATAATAAAAAGCAGTTAAATTTCTTGAATCTGCAATGATTTATGGAAGCTTGCCAAATACATGGAAAAACATTGGGCTGCAAGTTGTTGTGTTCTGTCATATGCATGATTCAGATTACTGACCGATTGATCTTAGGCTTTTTGAGTATCCTGATTGAGTACGGAGTATTCTTCTTTTTTATTAGTTGAGCCCGTAGGCTATAAAAAAACCCTAAACTAAGATCATGACGATGACGGCACCATCTCGCGATCCCATCAGCCCTAGCGTTAGAAAATCTAAGAAAATACAACAGACTCGAAACACGTGACATTTTTCCATATACTCCTTGCTGTCGGCTCCACCTCCCTTGGCCAAACCCACAACCCATCCCATTCAGTATGGGTGCGTTTGGCAAACATGAATCTGATGAATTAGCTGAATAAGGAATCTGTGGAATTAGCTAAATGGGGAATGAGCTGAATCTGGTGATTCTGTGGATTTTGATTCTGTTGTTTGGTTGGTTTGTATGGGATGAGCTGACTCTGTTGATTCTGACGTTTGGCTTGTCTATTATGGATGAGCTGAATCTGCTAATTTTGTGGATTCTGGTGTTTAATTCATAAATCTCTGAATTGGAACCAAGTGAATTTTGACAGCATGTTAATAATAAAACTTTAAGTTTTCTTAAATTAAGACATGTTTTTCATTATAATAATAACAATACCCACGAGATATGATTGATCAAAATTATTGAAAATTTAGGTCAAATTAATTCTTTGAATGCATCTAATCATGTAAAATGATTGATCGAAATTATTAAAAATTCAGGTATAATTTAAGTTATAATATATTAAATGATTTTATAAATTAAATTATATCAAATATTTGCTTTAAAAAATACTCAATATTGGTCTCATAACGAAGATATCGATGATATCTTTCCAATGAGACTAATTTCATAAAGTTTCAACATATATATTTAAAGTTATGATAAATATAGCTATTTTATATATCAAGAGGATAAAATGGTCATTTAGGATAATCTCAAATCTGGATCCCGCTTTGGATGGCAGCGGCATTCGCTCGAATCGATGGAATGCCGCGATTCCAAATTTCTGGAATCCGACGCTGGTCGGATACCGCCCATTTCAAATAGTAAAATCAGCCAAACATGAGAATAGATGGAATGCGGAATCCGCTCATTCCCCATTCCATCTAATACTTCACATACTATGCTTGTCAAACGGACCCTATATGTACAGTCATTATCGAGTCTGACTAAATAACGACCTTAAACGAGCCTTATAATTTAGAACGCCTCACGCCAACTCAATTGCCACCATTTCTATAATCAAAACCGAGCTCGCGTGAGCCGGCTGCCCCATAGCCCAAACCACTTGTTCCTGCACGTACTGCGCTCACTGCCGCCTCCCGTGATAGATCTCTGACCATGAGCACACCATCAACCTGCACCACCAAGCCCTCTGTCCCCGTCTCCCTCTCCTTCTCAACATGGAGTATTATTATTCAATCATTCAAATGACCAGGTTTCCAACAACCTCACTCGTAGACTCGTAGTATTCTTGTTATACTGGATACCAGGCCAGACTTAGTCCGGTCTACAAATCGGAAAATGGGAAGTTTCCAATGAGGTAGTTCAGTCTAACGAGTGAAGTCAAGTCACTCAAACAAGGCGGCTGTAAAGTACAACAATCAGATTGATCAGCCTTCTGTTTTGCAAACCGGCCTCTATATATACTTCATCACCAACCTTGAATGCTTCAGCACAGTGAGCAGTTCTCTCAAACAGAGAAACACACACACACACACACATATATATATATACATATATATAGCTCTGTTCTTGATAGAACCACAGTTTTGTTTCAAGATTTCATTGCAAGATGAGGTCCATGAGAGTGTATGTGTTGCTGGTCGTTGCATTTTTCTTGTCTGGGATGATGCAAGTTACCCATGGAGAAGCTATAGCACCTTCTCGGAGGTTTGACGCCAAGGCGATCGATCAGGGGATAGCTTGTGTTCTTTTGCTTGTAGCTCTCCTCGTCACATATCTCGTTCATTGATCAGTGATGATGGAATTTTTCTTTTCGTTTCTTGAAGAAGGCTGGAGACTTCCTACAAAAATAGAGCTTGTAATAATGTGTAATGTTTGTAAAACTAATCAAGGAAATCCAAGGAAGTCCAATTATTGATCAAATTGTGGTCTTGCGATTTATGTGCCGAATTGAATTTCTTAACCTTTTGACATCAATAGCTTTGTTATTGTGAAAAAAAAAACAAGAAAACGAGAACAGCCTTGCACTAAGGCAAAGCCAGCGGCTGGATTATAAATCAACCTTCTCATATGAAGAGTATAGTTTCCAGCAATTTGATCATTTGTTCCTGCTTATTTAAGTTCGCTTATGAACCGATTGAGCCATTTGAAATGCTCAGAAATTACAGATCAAGATGAAATCAGACGGCCAAGAAAATTTTACTGTGGAAGAAGATGGCAAATTTTTCAGAGTGCATTTGCTAGAATATAATAGGCTTACTTATATGGAGTTTTTTTAACGACATTGTCGTTTTGTTGACTTGATATCAAACAGAGTTTTTCGATCTTTTATAGTTCTAGCTCATTCATTTTTACAAAAAGACTGGTTTAGTACTGGTTTATATCCAGTAGAAAGTGAAACTAAAGTTTCTAAAATATTTCAATGAATAAACTTTCTATTTCTAACTATTCTTCTTGCCTCTTAGCATTATCAATAGGTTTCCTGTACTATTCCATATCCCTATATTTAGGGAATATTATTAAAAAAACGTCACATAACAGATTCCCTATTCTTAAACCAATTCATTGTGTCATTTCCTAAAACCAATCTCATTCCCTATAATTAGGGAATCTGTTAAAATTTAAGGAATGAGATAGAGAACGAGTTTGGGGATAGGGAATCTGTTGGGTAATGTTTTTTTAGTAAATTCTTTAAATTTAGGGATAGAGAACGGGATAGGAAATCTGTTGGGAATGAAAACGCATTCCCTATCCATTAAACATGTTTCAGTTTTAAAACTTTCAACCATATTGGGAATTAATATAGGGAAAACTGCCATGTGAATAAGGCAAAAGCCAATGCCCTATATTATAGAACGACATAAAATCACATCAAAATAAGGATAAGGATAGGGAAGTTGCTTATGATACTCTTAATAAGTCCCATTTTATAGAGGAGTAGATGGCACCATGCTTAAGGTTGTTGACCTTGCAGGAAGTCCTCCTGTTGCACCTCCCCATATGCCAAGGTAGAAGACCCAACTAATCAGAATACAAACCCAAAAAAAACAAAGATGGCCCGGCTACTGTTTCTCAATCTTGCAAACGAAGCCCCCAACAAACTCACTTTGTTTTTTATTTTTGGAATTTTTAAAATAATAATATTTAAGTAAAATATTATTAATATATACATGTGGACAAAATATTGATGGGGATATGCCTGCTTTGTCCACGTCAGCGCCACGCTGGCGTGACCTTTTATTTTTTTAATCATGCCAACGAAGATGTAACTTCAAATTACGTCTTTTGCCTTTTGACCATTCCCCACCGCAGGGAGGTGTGCATGGAGATGCCGATGTTCTGGTTGGGATCCTTTCGGTTCTGCGTGGTGACCGTGTTCTTCTGCATGGGCAGCGACTTCCGCGCCCAAAGGCTCAAAATCTTTGACTGGACGTGAAAAGTGTCGCGGCTTAACGCGCCCGATCAAAATTACAAATTTATAATCGAACTACTAACTAACTACCTTTGGGGGTAGCTAGCGGTGAGTCCGAGTCGAATCCACAGGGAATGCGTATGGAAACAATTAAACTACTTACCTCAATCTAAGTGTTCCTACAAGGATAATAAAAGAAATGGTTTTTGGGTTTTATGATAAGAAAACTAAGAAAGCATGTAAATGATTTAATGGATAGAAAGAGGTCCTAGGGAATCCCAATCCGGATTAGGCTCAATCATAGCTTTCTAATGAATCAAGATGTGCAATCCTATCGAGACACTACAATATCGACTACCTTGTGGCTAACAAAGGTCATCGCTAACGAATAACCGGATAAGGACTATCCGTCGCAAAAGGTGTATTCTAAAAAGTCGGCGATCGAGGGATTAGCTACGATCATCGCTAACGAGAGGTCGGGTTAGGATCATCTCGTCGCAAGGAATTTGGTTGTATGGAATATGGTAATGGATCGAGGTGGTTCTAGCATCTCGAAGCCAAAAACACTACAAAAGATAGGATAGATGATAGGTTAGATGTGGATTGAAGTGGTTCTAGCACAACCAAGTCCCTAACCTAGAGCCAAGACTCCCTTCAACACAAGTGGCCATGGTTCTAGCACAACCAACTCATTGGGGAATATCAACAAACACCTATTGGACACAAGGTTCTAGCTTATGCATACCAAAGAATCCATCCATCCAACATTAGAATCCAACTACAAAGGTATAGAAATGAAGAATAAATTCATACAACCTTGTCTCATAAGGATTGCAACATCCAAATCCAAAGAAAACTACAAATAAAACCTAAAACATCATGGTATTCCACTAGGTAAATAGATTAGCTACTCATCTTCGATGGAGAAGCAATGGAGAAGAGATGGATCCTCCTCTTCTTCATCAATCTCCTCCCTCTTGGATGAGAGCTCCCTTCCTTGCCCAAGGGGTTTGCCCCTTTTCTTAGCCTCTTCTTCTCCCAAAAGAATCCCCAAAATCCCCCAAAAGGGGTCTATTTATAGCCTCCAAGCATCCCCCACTCGGATTAGATCTAGACCATTGATTTTGCTCGGCTGGCACAAAAGGATCGATCCTTATAGGGTAAAGGATCGATCCTCCTCTTGAGTTCTGGCTGCGCCCCGACGAAGATCGATCCTTCAGTAGATAAGGATCGATCCTAGAGAATGTTGCGTTCTGTCACTGGAAAATGTGCAAAAGGGATCGATCCTTCCCATAGTGAGGATCGATCCTTTTTTCTGCATATTATCTCTTTTGCCATTCAGCACTGCGCATTGGTACGAAAAATGCCATAACTTCATCTAGGAAACTCGGAATCATGAACCGTAAAATTCTTCAGAAACTAGACTTCCAGAGCTTTCCAATGATATATGGCACATTATCTGGTTCTTCCTGAAAAGGTACAGTTTAATCTTTGAAGTTGACCCATGTACCTAAATATGCTCGAATAGGCTCC
>OY986970.1:824172-918694 GCA_963920575.1 Narthecium ossifragum | reverse complement strand
TATGCGCCCCCCTTCCCGCGCCACCTTGCGCCGTGCCATTAGTGGCACGCGCCCGTGTCGACTCGCCGTGCCGTCCACGATTCGCGTAGTCTTCCGCCCGCGCACCACTAGACCGCCGCCATCACCCGGCCTCCTACCATGTACCATCGCCGGCCTCGCCCAACTACCTTCTGGATGGGCGAGAGAGAGAGAGAGAGAGAGAGAGAGAGAGAGAGAGAGAGAGAGAGACGGCTGGTGGTCATGGCCGTGGAAGAAGATAGCGCATCAGGAGGGCGCGTGGTGAGGCCGAGCAGGGAGCACGACCGGAGAATGGACGTGGCGAACGAGGGGAGAGAGAGAGAGAGAAACAACGAGAGAGAGACCACCGGAGAGAGAGAGGGTTTAAAGCATGTTGGCTGGGAATCAGTACTCGACGTGAATACTTAACTCCATTTACGTTTCCATATAAAGACGTAACTTGAAACCATGTCTTAATAGAGCTCTTCTTGCTCTTCTCCACAATTTAGTTGGCAAATGATCAAAGACGTAATTTGGAGTTTAACTCCAAGTTATGTCTTTATTGGCAGGATTAAAAAAATGAAATGTCACGTCAGCGTGGCCAAAGCAGACATATCCTCATAAATATTTTCTCCACACGTATATTTTACTAATATTTTTTTAAAATAATAATATTTTAATAAAATTTCCTTTATTTTTCTGATGTCTGCTCTGCATGCAGACGGACTCCATTCTTCAAAAGTTGGAAAGCTTATGCCCTAATAATTAAATGAGGATATATATTTAAGTCTTTCATGACGTTTGGTTTAATTATAAATTAGAGGTACGATAAACCAATGAAGGACAACCAAAGGATAAAAATATAGGAAATGGCGAGTTTGTTGACAAAGTTCACAAAAGCTTATGCACTGATCAAGTTCACAAAGCTCTTCATCAAAGGCGAGTTTGTTGACGCTGTCTCTGGTATGTAACCAGATAGCTAGCTTCTTCTATCTCTTTCTCTCCGAGCTTTAATATTCTAGTTAGGGATGTCTATATATGAATATTAGGTGGGCGGATCCAGGATTTAAAGTCCGCCCGGGCTAACACTATCCTAATGGTTTGCTTGATGGAAACTATACCAATCACATGCTCACATTTTAATGTAATATCTCTAATGTATTTCAAAAAGCTCGCTTCTATGTTTCAGTTACTGTTACTCTACACAAGAACAATAGACTATATCCAAACAGTAAATGCTCAAGTAGTGTTCTCAATATCCAAACACTATCGAAGTTGTGCCCAACAATTCTTTTGAGTATAGAATTCGTCAATTATTTCATCTGTGTCAATATCTTGAGCAATCTCTCTTTCAATGTAGATAGTCATAGAACCTCTCAAAAAATCCTCGTCCATATGATAAAACTAGGTTTTTCCCCATATGGGATCAATTCCATCATTAAAATGCACAAAATCAATTCACCGGTATCCAAAAATAAGTAAAAATCACCAAAACACAAATAGAGAAATACAAAGAATGATTTTACCTTTCTTTCGACGAAGAAGATATCAAACCTCCCCCTATCCCTTACATGGAACTCATGGCATTATGGAAGAGATGTGATAGTGATCTCCAAAATTTCAAGGAATCCAAAATTAGGGATTTAATTTGAGAAAAGGAGATGAGATAGAGAAAAATAGAAATTAGGGATTTCTGTATAATACCTTAGCCGACAGCCACCCAATATTGAATTCGGAAGAGCATGGCTTTCCTTCATAAATCCACGGATTTCACCCCTACATAATATTGAATTCGGAATAGCCACCCGAATTACGGATTTTCTTACGGATTTTCCTTCATAAATCCACGGATTTCACCCCTACATAATATTTAATTTTGACCGGCAGTATTGGATTGGGCATCGCTGGCGGGTGGGTAGCCATTAGATTAGGCTGGGTTTAATATGTTTTTATTGAGTTTAAATGGACTAAATATATATGCCCTTTGAAAAATTTCATGTGGACTGCCCGGGCTACAGCCCGGTGTAGCCCACTCATAGATCCGCCCCTGGGCTCTGATATGGGTGGCACGGGTAACCACCAATCACCACTGTTCTCTTTTTATATTCAGCCACTTTTCTTTGATTATGGCATGGCATATGACTCCTATGTCACGTTATAAAACCTTCCCTTATATAGTAGACTAGTCCTTTACCCTGTCACATGACAGGGTAATCACCATCTCTCCTCACCTCCCTCATAACTCCCCATTAACCCCCCCTAACTCCCCCCCTCCCCTACTATTATCCCCTCCACATCAGCAGCCACATAGGATAAACCCTGTCACATTGGATGCCAGTAGGACAACAAAAGGCTAACTTATAACAATGCTCCTATATAAGGATGATTACGTGGACCCTCGTGCTACATGGCATGTGTAACCACCACCCCCACTACTCCTCTCTCTCTCTCTCTCTCCACTCTTCGTCATGTGTACACCATACATATGTATACGACTCAGATGCCACGTCATAGCTTAGATGTCACGTCATAAAACCTTAGTTTATAAGATAGATTGGAAAGTTTATGATCTTTTGTTATGATGTTGTTGCTGTTGTTGTTTGGGTGTTGGACTTGATGTTCCTGTTTGAATTTCTCTGGCCATCCAAAACTAGACTTCTCCTGATTAAATATACTTCTCCTGATTAAATATAAACCTTAACATACAAACGGATAGAAGAGATGTTAATATAAAATTTTTAGTTAAACCTTAGTTTATAATATAAACCTTAGTTTATAATATACTCACCTGTGCCCCTTTCACAGTTTTTAGTTATTGCTAATATAAAATTTTAACAAACTCCCTGTAGTTTGTCTAGTTAGATGGCTGGGTTGACCCGTAGGTGGTCCAGGGTTCGAAGGTTGGTCATAGCTTTTTGTTCACTGCCACCATAAAACATAGCCAATAAAACTTAGGGTATATAAAATAATAATAAATAATATAAGTCTTAGCATTAGCATTAGCATAAGTAGGGATGGCAACGGGGCGGATTGGGGCGGGGATCTTCAAAACTGCCCCATTCCCCATTAAAAAACCATGCCCCAAAACCACCCCATTCCCCACAGGGATTAGCGGGTTCGTACCATCCCCATACCAAACGGGGTTCGGGGAACCACAGATCACCACGGTTTAGCATAAACACTTACAAAATCATAATCATGAATAATTCTCAAACCATTGAACTACATCTAAAGATTTCATATTGCAATTGACTAAATAGTTTGGTCCAAGTACTACATCACTCACTACGCAACCGGGCATAATATAGTTTAAACATAACTAAATCCAAAAAAAGTATAAAAATTAGAGAAAAATAAGTTAATGATTCGAAAAAACTCTTGGTAAAACACCATTGAGAACAGAAATAAAAACCATGGGTGAATCCTTCTTCTGACAAGGTAACCACCATCTCCCCTCACCTCCCTCATAACTCCCCACTAACCCCCCTAACTCCCCCCTCCCCCACTATTACCCTCTCCACATCAGCAGCCACATAGGATAAATCCTGCCACATAGGATGCCAATAGGACAACGAAAAATAAACTTATAACCATGCTCCTATATAAGAATGATATATAGGGAGGGAGAGAGAGAGAGAGGTGATGGATGGAGATTGGGTGGTGATGATTCCTATGGGAGGATGTACATGCATGAGATGATCGGAGTTGAACGCTGACACGCATCTTATAAATGGCTAGTCACAAAGGCCGGTTCGTGAGAGAAGGTGACAACTCCTACCGATTACCACCGGAGCCAACCTTGATCGATGTGATATTAGATACATCACGACCGTTAGATTTATATGATCAGCCTTGATCGAGCCGTCGATTATTTTGACAAATCAAGCTGCATGTGGTGCCGGTTTGTTTTGGCTGTCAATTTTGTATGATAAACTCCTTTTGAGAGTTGCACATTTTCTTACGCCACTTTTAGCGTTTTGTCACGCGGATTTGAAGAATCATTTATTTTTGAAACCCAGAATCAAGAATCAAATTGTTTGATTGAGGGGCGAGTAAGTAATTTCTATTGCTATGTATATTTCTCTCCGACTCCTTAAAACCCAATTTGATTCTTGGTGTTTCCTCAACTCGCCAAAAAACAGACTCCAACTGAGTCAACTTGATAAGGTATCATCAAACACAAAATTCTCTTATTTTCATTTAATAAACAACACATTAAAATAAAAAAAGGAACATAGCTCCAATTAATGCCCCCCATATATGACATCTTATTTAGGTGAACTACTGTCACGCCCCCGACTTAGAAAGCCCATCCGGGCGGTGACGTTAGCCAACCCTAAACTATTCAATATAATCTGTGGTGCACAATCTACAAATTTCACAACTAATTTAAACGATTTAGTCATCAAGTTATATTATAAATAACTAACTGCTACAAACCTCAATTAACATTCAATAATAATTCAATAATGACACAACTCTTTTAAGTACAACAATCTCTATCGATTTACAACATAATCTTTTAGATACAATAATTTTGGGTACAAGTAGATTCTTCCTCGAATTTGACAAATTATACATCAAGATTTGTAATAATAAAAGAATTGTAAAGTATAAATGTGTGAAATGATTTGTCGACAATTTCTCGAGTCCATGCACCTGTGAGGACCCGTACCTCCAACTTGGTCCGACTGTGTTAGGTCGAGCGTCTGGTTTCGTTGATTTGGCTCGGTTGGCTTTGGTTTATGATCGGTTGATTACATCGCTGTTTTTAGATCTCAATGGTAATTTGGTAAATTGTGCATTATCGATCGGTTTCACACCCGCATAGTGAACATACGGCCTTGTACTGATGTATGTGATTGAATAAACCCAGTAGGAGCGTTCGTGATCGACGGATCCGGATGAGATTGCGACGAGATATCACAATTTGGGTCAAATCGGACTCAATCCAATTAAGCTGACTCGACTAGACCGGTTTAGCCAAACCCTCTTTTCTCTCTCTCTCTTCCTTTCCTTCTCCCTCTCCCTCGTGCCCGCGCGCGATAGTTCTCTCTCCTTCTCCCCCGCTCGCGACCGCGCCGGCCTCTCCCTTCTCTGGAGCTTCATCGCCATCATCGCCGGCCACCACCGCTTCCTCCCTAGCCTTCCCTCACCTCTCTCGAGCCGCGGAAGCCCTTCCCCCCTCAGATCCGACTATCTCCTACTTCCCTCTCTCCCGAGGTAGCCGGAAAGCCTCCCTCCTCGCCGATCGACGAGCTTCGCCGGCTATACCGTGTCGCCTATTCGCCGCCGCAAAGATTCAATGCCTGGAACAACGTCGGGAGGCCCAGATCCCTCTTCCCCGAGCTGCGAGGCAGGGTTTCTTACCTAGATCTTTGTTCTTCTCGTTTCTAGATTGTTCTTCCATGCATGTTCTTCACCTGATTGGAGTTTGGTGTGATTTTATTTGGATTTAAGCCGGATTTACGCAAGTTTTTCCCGGATTTCTATCGAGGTTCTGTTTTCATCTGTCCTGAGCTGTTCAAGCTCAAATCTTGACTCGTACATGCATGATCTCGTCTGATCATCAAAATGAGAGCTGTAGATCCTCGAATCTACTTTCAATTTCCACTGGTTTCATAATTTTTGGATTTATATACGAATTTTGGTGAATTTTATTCGGAACTGCTGCGAAATAGGAATTGTAGAATTAGTTAGTTAATTAAGTGGAAATTAGACATCAATTAGATCCAATTCTTGGATATGTTGTTCCTAACATGCAATTCAATACCTGATTAAGTTTGATTTCAATTTTGACGTGGTGTGGACGTTGAATCGACGAGATTTCCTCTGACATGTAGGTTACTGTAGCAATCCGAAAATAAGAAATTTGTTGGATTTTTTTTGTGTTCATTCATGTTTAATTCTTCGTGAATCATGGAATTGTAGCTCCTAATAACATCTAGGGTCTACATGTTTAATTTAGTAGGTTTTTGATAATTTAATCATTGGATTTTCGGCACATCTAGTTAGCTACTAATCTTGTTGTGTATTTAACAATTAATTTGCAAAGTATGTTTTACCTCTAGTTTGGCAAAGTTTACTAGTATTGAATTGGAGGTTCCGGCTTTGATCCGAGGTTTTCGCCAAATCGCCAAATTTCTTCTCTCCGTTTGAATTGGAATTCGGATTTGTGATTTTGATTATGCAAATTATGATTTATATCAAAATGTTGTAGCATGTGTGTCCTCTTATCAATTTCATGTACTTAGGGACTTTACTTTCAAATGATAGCATGCTATATATTTAGGAACCTATATATATATACTAGTAGGCGCCCGTGCCCCTGACACGGTTTTTAGTTACATGCTAGCGTAAAATTAACATTTATGTTATTACAACTCTTTCAAATTAAATGCATACTGCTAGTAAAATTTTAGCAGTGACAAAATAAAACACATGAAAGTATTGACATGATGGCATATGAGAAAAACCATAAAAAAAAAGGTTTGGTTTAATCCCCAAAGAAGGTCATCTTTTTATTGTGAAAACACCCTAATTAAAAACCAAATCAAAGATAAAACCTCAAAAATCTCCATGGGATTCGCAATAAACAACAATCTATCACCAAATCAAAGATCAAATATTGAAAAAAAGGTTTGCAGGGATGGACGGTGTCTTTGTCGTTGAGGTTGTAGGTGGCGTGCGTGTCTCGGCCGTCCCGCGGTTGAAGGACGTGATCGACGCCATCTCGTAGCACCGCCCCATGTAGGGCTCCAGGTCCAGCCCCCGCACCACCATTCAGCTCTGTCGAAGCTGAATCCATTAAATCTATATATACGCACGTGTATATATATAGGACAAAGTGAAGGTCCATAGTGGGAGATGATGCTGATTGGAGTGCTCAGCATACCCTCCTCCGTCTCTCGCCTGTCCGCCGCAACCTCCCGTCCTGCCTGCCTCCTCCTCTCGAAATCCAACCCCCATTCGGCTCCAAAACCCAGCACCGCGCCTCCGTCCTCCTATTCTCAGCCCTCAGCCGGGGCAGCTCTCCACCTCACGGACCGGCCTATAGTGGGAGATGATGCTGATTGGGGCGCTCACCATACCCTCCTCCTTCGTCTCTCGTCTGTCCGACGCCGCCGCAACCTCTCGTTCCGCCTGCCTCCTCTCGAAATCCAACCTCCATTCGGCTCCAAAACCCAGCACCGCGCTTCCGTCCTCCTATTCTTAGCCCTCAACCGGGGCGGCTCGCCACCTCACGGACCGGCCCATAGTGGGAGATGATGCTGATTGGGGCGCTCACCAGATCCTCCTCCTCCGCCTCTCCCCTGTCCGCCGCCGCCGCAGCCTCCTGTCCCGCTTGCCACCTCCTCTCGAAATCCAACCCCCATTCGGCTCCAAAACCCAACGCTGCGCCTCCGTCCTCCCCTTTTTTTCTCTCCTCCCTTGTCTTCTTTTCTCTTCTTCTTCCCCTCTTTCCTTCCTCCTCCTCGCCACCAGCAAACACCATCGTTTTGAAGCCTTTCTTCTTCGGCGAAGTCCAACTCGGTGATGCCTCCACTTCCCCGCTCCGGCGACGATGTATCCACACCGTTCGCTCCACTTCCCCGTTCGTGACGCCGGAGGTCGGGGAGATCGGGGGGATCGGAGGTCGGGTGAGGAGATCGGGGAGGTCGGGAGGTCGGAGGTCCCGAAGCCTGCGGAGAAGCTCGGAATCGCGACAGAGGTACCCTCACCCACCCCACCTTTCTCTTTCATCACCGGTCCCGGTCGCCTGGAACCCATCTTGGGGTCTCTCTTCCACGATGTCTCCTCCTTTGATATCGTCACCCGTCGGAATCTCGACGCCCAACGCCTGGCCGCCACGGTTGCTCTTCGCCATCGAGCTCCGCCACAAGTTACCCCAACCACCCTCCACCGCCGACGCTGCCGTGAGAGCGGACTCCTCTCCTCCATGAACGCTGGCTCGGGAGACTGGACTCCTCACCTCCGTCCTCCAACGCCGGCCCCAACCTCTTTCTCTTCTCCTCGGCGCCAGTCGCTAGCGGCAGCAGCCGCCACCCCCGGTACCCTCCATCAGGGACACTGCCGCGAGACTGGACTCTTCTCCTCGAACGCCGACTCGTCGCTTCCGCCTTCGCTTGACCTCTCCTCCGTGAACGCCGCTGTCCCAACCCACACTACTCTCTTTCTCTCTCATAAACTCTCTCCCGTAATCAGCTCCACCCCCTCGTGGAGGCTTATAGGCCTGTTGTGCCTTTAGTTTTGCTTAATGTTAGACCGTTTGCTATGTCTACCCCTTTGGCGAGCTGTAAGCTATGCTTAGACTTTTATTTTGTTTGACATACTGTTACATGCTTATACTTCTGTATTTGTGTGTGTGAGCATTCATGCACTTGATGCATTAGAAGCATAAGGTAGGACGTGGGCGAATAGGGGTTTCGCCGATCCGAGGGCTCGGGCAACTCAGATCTAGCCTTAGGACCGAGGCTGAGTAGCAAGGTTTAGGGCTCGATTACTATGTTAAATCTTTGTATTCTCGAGGATAATATATACTTGGCTACAATTATATTGTTATTGAGGTTTAGAGGTCGTGTCGGTTCTCCAATGCCAAGTGTTAAGAATGGTTGTCGATGTTCCTGACGTGTGTCCTTAGACAGTGGTTTCCTGCTGGGTAAGGGTGTGTTCCCACCTCAGTTCTGGTTTTGGTTTCTCCTAGTGTGATGGTGACAGTCCCAGCGTGGTTGGTTGAGAGAGGTAGGATCCCTAGGGAATCGATGGGGTTACGGAGCCCCTTGGCATACTTTAGAGTTAGGCGGAGAAGAGACAATGTTGTTGTTTCCTCCCTTTGTAGTGTGACGTAGAGTAGAAGCTCACTCTTACCCGGACTGCATTTACAGGTACAAGCGCGGTTCCCTTGTAAGGTAGTTATGGCGTCGGAGGTGGTTCTTCCCCTGGTGGTGCGCGAGATCGAGCAATCGTCATCAGCTTATCTCAATTTAATTTATGTACAACTTTAAATTGTATATATATTTTAAATAGATGTATAATTTGTAACTTCGAGGAGAAATGTATTTGTACTCCAAATTGATGTAAATTGATAGAGATTGCAGTAATTAGATGACTGGTATCGTTATTATATCATTTAAATGCTAATTGAGTTTTGTGGCAGTTAGTTATTGTATTATTACTTGATGATAGAATAGTTTAAATTAATTGTGAATATTGTAACTGTGCACCATGATTTAAAGTGAAATTTATAGGGGAGGCTCTCGCCGTTTGATTTTAGGTTTAATTGGCTTACGTCTTGGTCCGGATGGGTTTTTTGGGTCAGGGCGTGACAACACCAGCAGAAGAACCAACCTCCAAGGTCACCACCGCATGAAGAAGAAGAACCGCGCCTGTACATGTAAACGCAGCCCGGGTAGGGTGAGCAATAAAGCTCAGTATGGATCTATTTTACGACACTCACAAAGGAGGGGCAACAACAAGGACATAAGACTTCTCCATAGCTTTAGGTTAGGATACACGTGCTCTCACATCACACCACCTCTCATCCTTAGCCGCGACGTGAACAATGGTGCACGTGGGAGGGAAAACACTACAATGGGCCCCAATCCCTTTCCTCCACCACGCCCAAGAGGGAATTTTCAGCGAGAACGACAACTGAGATGGAGCTCCCGCCTAGGTCATCGGGATCGGAAGTCCTAACACACCAACTAAACCTCAAGCAATACAATATAATATTTCGGCTCAACTACTTAACAATCGTCGAAAGATGACACAATCAAATCAAGACTATAACCGCGTCCTAAACCACAATCTACCCAAACCCGACCCTACGGCTAGATCCGGCGTACTCGAGTCGCACGGATCGGCGAAACACCTATTCGCCCATGTTCTAACATTATGCTTCTAATGCAATCAAATACATGAATGCTCACACGCACATAAATAGGGATTCAAGCATGCAACAATATGTCACATCAACTTACAAGGCTTGGCATGGCATAAAGCATGCCTAAAAGGGGTAAACATAGCAGAGGTTTAAATAAAACAGATAAGGGCAGACATGCACATAAGCCTCCACGAGGCTAAACAACATGCAAGCACGTTTGTATACGACCAAACACCTCAATCCCACAATTGAACATTACAAAGGCACATACCCAGGCCGCCAACAAGCAATTCACACAATTGAATTTTGGCGTTACAAAGGCACTCACTGGCCATTAACCAACAATTCGTACAACGGGGCACACTCCCGGCCCACAAACAAGAAGCAGTTAAATAAATCTACAGTGGCACACCGTCGGTCAGCTAAATAACAAATCAAGCAACTATGGCATACATTTGGCCCATTTAACTATCTAAACATTCCCAAGGGCATGACTCCCTTGATTCATCCACGAGCCTCACATAGGGCTTGGCCAAACATATGGGCTAGATATATATTATACATATATATAGCCTCACATGTTTCTCAATTAAAAGCTAACTAAGCAATGGAATTAGTAACTAAGTAGGAATGCCGAAAAGTCGAGATTTAAACATCTAAAATCTACCAAATTAGACATACTAACCCTAGATGTCACTGAGAACATCCAATTAAAGGTTCAAGGCGAATTAAGCTTAAGAAATCATCAAAATCCGAGAAAGAACACCCAATTTTGGATTGCTACAGTACCTGAAGAACCAAAGTCGATGAAAACTGGATCAATTGGCATCCAAACGACGTGAAATTTGAAATCAAGCTTTGTCATATATAGGGAATCATGCTAGGGACAATATATCTGAAGATTGGATCGAATAAATATTAAAAATTCAATGAATTTCCTAATATTTTCCAAATACTCTGTTTCATCATAGTTTAGGAAATAATTTACCATAAATCGTATATAAATCTGAAAATTATGAAATCAGTGGGTTTGGAAGTATACTCAGAGATCTACAACTTTCATGTTGAAGATTAGTCGAGATTATATACCTACAAGAC
Source organism: Narthecium ossifragum (assembly GCA_963920575.1). Lineage (NCBI taxonomy): Eukaryota > Viridiplantae > Streptophyta > Magnoliopsida > Dioscoreales > Nartheciaceae > Narthecium > Narthecium ossifragum. The sequence continues at coordinate 907,716 of OY986970.1, read as the reverse complement.
TAAAGTCGAGCTTAAACATACCAGTTTCAGATAAGAACAGAAATCCAGGAAAATCCGAGAAAAAGATGCATAAATCTCAATTAAATCACTAACAAATCTTATGAAGCTTCAATCAGTTGAAGAGCAAGTATCGGAGAACAAACTAGCGAAGAGAAATCAAGAAAACAACTAATCAAAGCCTTAATAAACCCTAAACTTCAGTTTAGGTGTAGAAGCCTACCTCAACTCGCTAATCCGCCGCTAATCCTCCTTTAGTCCATGCTAAACTAGCCTAGGCCGGCCTTCCCCCTCGTCGTCGTCGCCTCCAAGCCGCCGAGGAACCCTCTGAAGCTCTCTTGTCATGAGAGGAAAGAAGAGAAAGAGAGAGAGAAAGGAGAGAATGAAAGAGGAAGGAAAGGAGTTAAAGGGGTTTATATAGTTAATCTCAGCCGTCCGTTTCGATCTTTTCCAATCGAGTTCTGATTTTTTGATTTAGAGCGCATCTAAGGTTATAATCAATCACATATATATCAATTAAAGACCGTGTATACACTACGCGGGTGTGAAATCGACCGACAATGCGTAATTTTTACCAAATTATCCTTAGAGTCCAAAGACAGCAATGCGATCGCCCAAACGCATCAGACGGAAAACAAAATCAAGCGAACCCACGAGTCCGACCTACACGGTTGAATCAGGTATAGAGATACGGGTCCTTACAACTACCTTCTTTATTTATTTATTTGGATTAGTTAAGCCTGATAAGGACTGAATCTTTAGCATCAAACACAGCCCGCTCGCGCATAAACAAAACTGGAATGCTGGTTCCTTTCCTAGCCAATAGATTTTATATATGTGTCTAATTCTGGGATCATACATTGTTAGACTATATACCTATTAACTCTCCCTCTCCTAACGGCTTAAGCTTTTGAGTTGAGTGGTTAGAGTGTCTCACATGGTATCAGAGCAGAGGTCTTGGTTCAAACCTTGCTCCCTCCAATAGTCGTCTCAGTCGCTCCTTAAATTCAATATTCACGTGTGAAGAGTCATGTCACACGTGAGGGGGCGTGTTAGACTATATACTCCCTCACCCTAACGGCTTAAGATTTGGGGTTAAGTGGACTTTTCAACCGTCACCTTAGGTTCAATCATCACAATCTATTATTTCACATTTATATTGCTGCCAAGTGGCCACTTGTAGTAAAATAACATCCATGGGAGCTTTGGAATTGGATGTTGTGCCGCCTGCGATATATTGAGGCAACGCCACCCTCTCCTCACAGCGTTCTCTCTCTCTCTCTCCCTCTAGATGGCGAGCCACACCAACGGCGAAGCCGGTGATGCAGTGAAGATACCGGAGATCAAGTTCACAAAGCTCTTCATTAATGGGGAGTTTATTGACGCCGTCTCTGGTAATAGCTTCTTCTCTCTCACTCTCACTGATCTCTCTAAGCTTTATCATTTTATGGTTGTCTATATATGAATATATATTGGAAGATGGGTTTGTTGGTTGTTGTTGTTGTTTGGATCTTTAGATGGTCCAGTTTAAATTTCTCTTGCCATGCAAAACATGATTTGACTGAGTTCGGATCAACCAAACAGCTGAACTGGTTGGACTCAATCCAAATGAACTGACTCCGAGCTTCACTTCCACCAACCAAATATGTCCTAAATCAAGGAAATTCTTGAGAATCAAACATAAGGCACAACCAAACACAACATTCTCTTATTTCAATCTAACAAATCACATATTTTTGAGAAAAAAAGGGAACATAGCCACCAATTAAATGCCCCCAGCCATAACCTGACATCTTTATTTAGGTCAACACCCTTCTCATTATTTATCTATTTATTTATTTGGATTAGATAAGCCTAATGATGACTAGAGAGATAAAATAATGCTCCCTAGACGGTAAGAGGTATACTCTTAAGTGCAACTTAAGTTTATATTAGGAGTTGGAGGCCAATTAGTGGTCTATTCTTTATTGCAGAACACAGTTGTTAATGCCTGTTAACACGAATTGCATGCTGCATGCTTTGTCAAAGTGGCCGGCCTGCAATCTATCAGATGTGATCCAGCCACGAAAATGCTGGGCCCAGTTAGAATGGCTGCAGGCCTGCAATCGCAAAATGTGGCAAATTTCAGCCGTCAGATCATGCATTACAAGCAGCTGTAATAAATAATTTTCCCGATCTTTTCTCTTATCTATTTTTTGCTTTTTAATCTCAGTCGTACACTCGTACTGCTGAGATTTGCTATTACAAGCAGCAGCTCCTCCAATTCAAGACTCGTATATATAAAATCAGTGGCATATTTGGGAGAATTTCCATCTATTTAGTGGGAGATATGTAATTATGATAAATAGAGTGACGTATATGTAAATATCTCTAAAACTAATGAATATAACAAGATTGCTTTGCAAAGTCAAAGCTTCATTTATTTCATCAAATTTTATTGATAAGTAGTTAATGTTGATCAAGACTTTTATGATATTTAATTACTGGTTTTTCTTAAGCAGCCGGTGGATCGTGCTTATTTTATATAACTCTTTATTAAAAAAGTTAAACGATGACGTGTTCATACAACAGGCTTCATTATTTATTTATTTATCAATTTTTATATTTTCTCCTATATTTTATATAAGAGAAATATAGAAATGACATCTCGAACCAATTTCACAAGTAAAAATGTGACAAATAAAGCTATTTAATATTCTTTTAAACAGGTAGAATAATAGAAAAAGAACCTAATTTTGAGAACTTTATTTATATAAATTAATAAGAACCGGCGCAGGCAACAAAAAGGAGCTCTTTTTCTGGGATCCTTGGCTTAATTAATTATTGGCCTATATATACATGCATTGAATTAGTGCAACTATTTTCATGGAATTCAGTTGACAATGGCTAATGGATCTCGCTGCAGGCAAAACATTCGAGACCATTGATCCTCGCAATGGAGAAGTGATTGCAGAGGTGGCGGAGGGAGACAAAGAGGACATCGACTTAGCAGTCAAGGCTGCCAGAGAAGCCTTCGACCATGGCAAATGGCCTCGCATGTCCGGCTACGTACGTAAAATATATGTATCTATACATGCATACATGATTCCTTATCTTCTTGTTGCTCTTGCTATATATTTGGATGGAGCCCTCCATGTTTGAACCTATATATATATATATATATATATATATATGCCTCAAAGAAACATATCTTGTACGTGAGAGTAGAGTAGATCACACTGTTCCATTGGAGTGGATGGTTGATGGTGTGAGCTGAAGTAACTTCTCTTTTGCTCATGATGAACAGGAGAGGGGGAGAATAATGATGAAGTTTGCAGACTTGGTCGATGAAAACGCCGAAGAGCTTGCAATATTGGACAGCCTCGACGCCGGAAAGTTGTTATCCTTGGGCAAAGCCTTAGAGGCACCGCTTAGCGCTAGGCTTCTACGGTACTACGCCGGTGCTGCCGATAAGATTCACGGGGAGACCCTGAAGTTCTCGGGTGACTTCCAAGGCTACACATTGAAGGAGCCGATTGGAGTGGTCGGGCACATCATACCATGGAACTTTCCTTTTGGCGCGTTCTTCTTCAAGGTCAGCCCGGCGTTGGCCGCCGGCTGCACCATGGTCGTCAAGCCGGCTGAGCAGACTCCGCTCACCGCCCTCTTTTGTGCTAACTTGGCTAAGCAAGTAATGCATGCCCTTAATTAATATATGTAGTTCTAATTAGAAGCAATGCATCTATGGAGTAGTTATTGCTGTAATTCATTGTTTTGGTTTGGTATGAATTAGGCTGGCATCCCGGATGGAGTGATCAACGTGGTCACAGGATTTGGTCCGACCGCCGGTGTTGCCCTTAGCTCTCACATGGATGTCGACAAAGTAAGTATATATATATGCTGGTTATAAGGTTTCCAGATATCAAATAATTATTAATGCGTAGAAGTTTTTGCAATTTATCTGTATTAATTTGTTAATGCCATGCTATCAAGTTAAGGGACGTGACATGGAAATATATAATAATGGTTTAATTGCAGATTAGTTTCACGGGCTCTACCGAAGTTGGAAGACTTATAATGGAGGCAGCAGCGAAGAGTAATCTTAAGCCTGTGTCACTCGAACTAGGCGGTAAGTCGCCGCTTATTATTTTCGACGATGCAGATGTCGACATGGCCGTCACGCTCTCCCATTTGGCCATTTTTACCAACAAGGCAACTTCCTGCCCCTTTCTCCCAACTTCAGCATCATTGTTCTTGAGTTAAATTAGCTGTGTTTTACATGTAAGATGTATAAATGGTGAAATATTTATTGTTCCAATTAACTTGGTTTCAGGGGGAGATTTGTGTGGCAGGATCACGTGTCTATGTTCAGGAGGGGATTTATGATGAGTTTGTGAAGAAGGCAGCTGAGAAGGCCAAGAGCTGGGTGGTTGGAGACCCCTTTAATCCCCAGTCACAACAAGGACCTCAGGTCTTTCCTCTCCTTATAATTTAGATGCTTGTGATAATATGGACATGAATTGAAAGATGATTACCCTATTGTAGGTGTGCCATGCCAAGCCTCTTCGTTTCTTAGATTTTCTAGAAAGGTAACAGCTCTTTCACATGGATACAGGTTGATAAGGTACAATTTGAGAGAGTTCTTAGTTACATTGAGCATGGTAAGAGAGAGGGGGCTACTCTGCTAACAGGAGGAAAACGCTGTGGCGAAAAGGGCTACTACATCGAGCCAACGATCTTTACTGATGTCAAGGTAAACCTACATATATAGCAATCCTCTACAAAATATGAGTGGATGACTTCTATATATATATATATATATATATATCTACAGGCTTAATTAATATAAGGCAAATTATAACTGTTTCCTTTTGACAGGAGGACATGCTGATTTCTAAAGATGAAATATTTGGCCCTGTGATGTCCCTCATTAAATTCAAGTAAGCCCATATTCTGATAGTGTAATCAAAGGGATTTATGGAAGATAGAACACACACAGAGAGGTCTTTTTTAACTTTAAACGTACTTTAAGAAAGCCATTGATGGCATATGTATATAGAAGCTCTGGAAGCAGTGACATAGCTTCAGGCCTAAAAACTGGATCTCTGCTTTACTTACAGGACAATGGAGGAGGCAATAGAGAGAGCCAACAACACTGCATATGGCCTTGCAGCTGGGATTGTGACCAATGATCTCAACACAGCCAACCTGGTCTCGAGATCCATTCGCGCAGGCTTGATTTGGATCAACTGTTACCTTGCCTTCGACTCAGACGTTCCGTTTGGAGGCTACAAGATGAGCGGCTTTGGAAAAGAGTTGGGAATGCACGGACTGGAGAAGTATCTGCAAGTCAAATCAGTGGTCACTCCAATCTATTCTTCTCCTTGGAAATGAGATCATGATTCACCTTAATTGTTCAAAACAATAAAGAGACATTAGACTTAGTTGTGATCATATATGTACTCATGTTTGCAGATTTATGCGCCCATATGAATGAACTATATATATATATATATTGTTAGCTTTACATGTCTAGCATTTTTTCTTGTTTCAATTCATTGATTTTAATTAGTTCTGCGGACTGAGTCCAGTCTTCTTGCTAGCTAGCTTTGGAAAGTTTCGTAGCTATGAGAGACACATTATGATATGAAGTCTAGTTGGGAGGTTGAGACAGTCAAGTTACGGCTTCAATGTTCACATGATCATCAATTCAAACAACACGGCCAAAAACTAATTAAGTCGATTAAACTCAGGACTCTGCTGTACGTGCTGCCAACCCCTAAGCTAGCTATATATACCTCAGCATCAACCTTCAAAGGCTTCATCCCATCTCAGAGAGCACTTCTCAAACACAGAGATAGATATATACACGTACGTATATATAATTATATATAGACCTCTGTTCTTTGTAGTAGGAGTTCCTCCATTTCTCTACATTCATCTATAAATATATTCTTCTCGCTGCTGTCCTCGATCGATCTTGGAAAATAAAAATGGTGTCCATGAGAGTGTATGCTTTGCTCTTCGTCACATTCTTCTTCTCGGGGCTCATGCAACTTGCCTATGGAGAACCGGCGGCACGCTCTAAGATGTTTGACGGCAAGGCGATCGATCAGGGGATCGCCTATATTCTCATGCTCGTAGCTCTACTCGTCACGTATCTCATCCGCTGATCATTCATGCATGGAATTTCTTGTTTTCTTTTAGCTTCTTAATTAGTGATCAATGTTGCAGACTTTCTCAAAGAGATTGGAATTGTAATATTCTGAAATATCTGTAAACCAGTCAATAAAGAGCAACTATTTATTTTCATAAAATTTCTGGTTTTGCTTGGATTAAGAAGTTAGAAACTTTTTTAAGTTATTTGTTTTTGAAGTTTCTTTATGTTTATGTACATGAATACATTGCTATTAAACATCAATCTTTTGGTTTTTAGAGATGACATAGATGATCAATTTGAAATTTGAATGTATTTTTTATTTCAAATTTTAAACTTAATATAATATTAAATATATATTAAATGTATTAATATATTGTCGTATCATCGTCGTTTTCGTATCCTAATTTTTCAAGAATTTCCCTATCAGAGTGTCCCGTATCGTGGGTAATGTGTACATGTGTCATGTACCCGCATCTGTGCTGCCTAGCTAGTCGGCTATATATATAGTTTCTGCCAGGAGAATACAGATTCCGGACACCATCTCTTCTGATAGCTTGTATCGATTTAAACGTTTCCAATGTAATCTACCAGTACTAATTAAGGCCAAAGTACACAATTACAAGACTTATAAGTCTAATAATGCATTTGAGCAAGACTTTCGTTAACTTGGCCATCGTCTTCTTGATCTAAATCAAGGAGTGAAGACATTCAACAAACGGCTTCAAAGCTCATGCACTCTTCTCTATCAAAAATGGCGGCCATCATCAGAAGCTAGCTAGCCACACATATATACTATAGCTTCTTATATACGTACCTCTGGTTTTTATCCACTAGCTAACTGGATAAAAACCCTTGAATTGGAGGTCTTATTTCTCAATCTTCGCCGCTGTTTTAGTCAATGGATGAACTGCAAGGCAATCGACCGACGGTTTTATGAACGAAAAGATGTCACGAAAACAGCCATGAATTAGTCAAAAAGGGTTCTTTCGCTAAATTTGAATATATATATATATATATATATATAAACCACTACTCTTTCAAATTGTCAATCATAGTGGATCACTAGTTCGTCAAAGTAATAAGTCCTATGATTCGATTTGTCACAAACCTCCCCCCAAGGATACATTTCTTTATAGCAATCATATATAAACGTGCGTTTTGCATGTCAATGTCAATTTGGATGAGATTTTTTCTCAATTTTTCTATGACCAATTCAAGTCTAAACACTGTTGACAGCTTTCGGCGAAGCTAAGCTCTTCATAGATTCAACAAACAGCGAAAAAAACTCTGATGTCATCCTTCTAAACCAAACAAAATTCATGGTTGAAAATAAGAAAAGTGATCATGATCAGTGTTAGCAGCTCCGGCCATCCTCCCTATATAGCTCTATATATATACACCTATACATATCCAGCCCTCCATCGATCCATCCCAGTTATACATACATATATATCTTTACCTTGGTGATCTCCGTTTTTAGGGTTCTAAACCTTCTCTCTAGTTGGCATGCAGCAAAACCTTATAGCCACGTACCTTTGATCAGGATCGTGAATTATTCCATGATCGTGTATGATGTGTTCTTCGTGATGACCTTCTTCTTGTCCGGGTTAATGCAACCAGCTCATCAAGGACAAGCAGCCATGGCACTGTCTCGGATGATTGACGGAAAGACGATCGATCAAGTGATAGCTTACATTCTTATGCTTGCAGCCCTTGTCATCACATACCTTGTTCATAATTAGATCCTATCTCTGAAAGGAAAGAGATGAAGAGATTTACAGCACGTTTCTTGGCAAAAATTATTCTACTTACTTTCGTATCTGTCTATGTACTACGTACGTACGTACTATAGTTGTGTACTTAGTTTTGTTTCTAAAATAGGGTGTATTCTAGCCAGCTTTAGCGTTTGAAAGAACTTCATTTATATACATGGCTTCTTTTATTTTAAGCTTCTTTGCAGGGATGAGTTGGCCCTTGATGGCTTCTTTTAATTGCGAATGCATGTCTAATCACATGCAACTCTGTGGAAAAATTTGGCAGAATTCAATGCCAACAGTCTCACCACTATGAAAACACACACACATGCACACATGTAGACATACACACACACATATATATAAAGATAAGCATTAATCAATTAGTCTAGAAACCTAATTTATTGTTTGGAGTTCAAATCTTTCAATTTGGGTAATCTTATCTGGCTGTAAGTTACAATCTTAAATAAGAAACCTATCTATTTATGCAACAATTAATAACGAACAGTACTGATATATGTATATGATACTTAACAGAAGAAGATGTTGAGATGCAGACTAGTAACACAAATTTCCTTAATGAGAACATTGTTTCCAGTTTGATCAAAGCATACATCTGAAGATATTAATCAGTAGCAAACAAATTAACCCCCACTCGACTTCAAATCTCCTCAAAGCAACCCAAATGCTCATGCTTATGTACCTTCCAGCATCACACATATATATTACTCTATATCTATGTCACATCACTCAAAAATATAACTGTTTTGGGGTGGTTTCTGATGAGAAGTTCTACATTTACTGATGCAATTTATATATGCATCAACCTCCCCCAATAAATGTCGCAATTAAGAACATATTAACAAAAGCACTCCTCTCTCAATTTAATCCACATGTATGCATGACTCAAACTGTTAAAGCCATAAATCTAGCTATATCTCTCCTTGGGATTGCATCTCAACCAACCCCCATATATTAATTTCCCATAACTCCTCACCATAATACCATTGAATTAAGAAGAAAGAAGAGGGACCAAAATGAAATTTTCTATTTCAACTTTGTCCTTCTAGCTTTCTCATTTTACTTATAGGTCCCTCCCACTAGCTATATATATAAAACTTGGAGGTCTATGTGTGGTGTGTTCTAAGTTCTAACTAGTGACTGTTTTCTTCATTACTATAGAAGATGGGAAGGAAGAAGGGGATCCAGAAATCACTCCAGATATACATCTCTAAACTCAAGAAGCCATCGTTGAATCTTCGACACCCTCCGAGCTATCCGTCTGCCGCTGCCAGCCGGATCTTGTCCGCCTGCAAGTATCCCAAGACCCCATCCTTCGACCTCGACCGCGACAACGCTGACTACCACCAGGGCGCCGCAGCAACCCTCAAGGACGTCGACCGCTTCCTCTTCGAGAACTTCCGGTCACTCTGCATCGACTCCGGCTCCGGCGAGCCCTCGGGCGACTCCCCAAGGTTCACCGACCCCCCGCCGGACGACGTCCGGTCCACGCGGCGCTTCTTCGTGTCGCCGGGGACGTCCGGGTCGCTAGCGGAGGAGGCAAGGACGAGCACTGAGTCCGACGAGGGGCCGATAGTGCCCGGAGGAGGGGTGGCGGTGACCACATTCTCCAAGGACCCGTACGACGACTTCCGGCAATCCATGCAGGACATGCTGGACGCGAGACACGTGGATCCAAAGCAGCCGTTGGATTGGGACTTCACGGAGGAGTTGCTCTTCTGCTACCTGGAGCTGAACGACCGAGCCGTGCACAAGCACATCCTGCGGGCTTTCACCGATCTCGTGGCCAACTTCCGGGGGTCGGCCGCGGCGCCAATCCGGGAGGTGACGTCGGTGAGGAGGCGGAGGAGGAGGAGAATACCGGGGGACATTGCATGACGTCATTTTCCGTCAGGTGACGTTGTTTGGGTTCTGTTTTCAAGTAGTAACTCCAATCGAGCTTAAACGGCGCCGCCGGAAATGGCCGAACGCTTTAATTTTCGGTTGCATATATACCATACAATAATTAATGCTCGTAAAGAGAACCAAGAATGTGACTCTTCTGCTTGATGTAACATGGGAAGCCCTCGAATGGTGGCTGGTAATTAGGCGAGGAAGGTGATATTTGGGTGTCGAAGTAGGTCTCGGATTCGGAGTTCTCTCTCTTTCCTTCTTTCTATTTTACGACATTGAGAACGTGAAGCTCACATGCAAGCAAATAATTTTCTATTTTTTTTTTGGATGAGTCAACCTGTGCCAATCGTAAGAGGTTGATCTAGATTCCAGAAGATGATACTTTCATATTTTTCAATTGTTGAGCTCTAAAATCTTAGTTTATGAATTCTATATTAATTCGATTACAAGCAGATCGTGATGGAACACCCACAGAAAAAAAAATTCAAAGCGAGTTTATCAAGAACACCACTAGATTTTACCTCGAAGAATAACTTGATATGGCAATACAGAGTCTATTATCGTTTTTCAAAGTCTCCATCTGTGAGGAATCAAAAGCAGTATTAAAGTACAACAAACGTCTCAAGGTTCGTTGCCAACTCACATGCAATCCCGGGAGAAGTCATTAGTAGCGAACTTAGCATCGTTAGAACTCTTTCAGAAGATTCAGGATTATCACCACGGGGATGGCGATGATGAAGAGCTCGTAGACTACCTAAAGAACTGGCTTGAAGTCTATAAAGCTTCTTAACCGCAGCTGTACCTGCTTCTCAGCAAATGAAGTCGCAAGCGAATCTTCACACTAGCAGCAAAGTAATATAAAGTTGATTGGAAAGAACGTATTGTTGCCTCCTACTTAATTTCCGCATTCAAAGGTCATATACATGCACAAGAATATGTTAGATAATCTGTGAGAACGATACAGTCATACAGCTGCTGGATTTAGATGGTAGATGCAAGCTACTGGCTTCCACCGCAAGGGACGGTGCTCACTTTGACCCTCGGAGATTGGGCTAACAATGCACAGAAAATAAACAAATATAAGGTGTTAAATGTGCAACGTTGAATCCAAAGTTCGATATGTTAAATAGCTCAACTTTAAATACTGTTCAAAAGAAATTCCTATTTTGAAATAAGATTTTGAATAATTTAAGTATCTTTGGAGTTTAATTTGATGGCGAATCATTTCATTCTCATCACATTGTTTGACCCATAGATCAGAAGGGCTCAGCTTTTAATGGGAAGACCTGGCCCCGATATGATCACTAGCACGTAGTTGATCAAGTTTAAAATCAATGCAGAAGCTGTCCAACTTACTTGGGTTTAGATTATGATCCCTCGAGACAATAGCATAACCATCTGGCTTCCGATACAGAAGACTTGGAGATGTGCAGATAGAAGTTGCTGACAATTAGATCAAATCAAATTTGTCTGCAATAAAAGTAAATCAAATGAAGTTAGATATTCCATTCATTAAATCAAGAAACTAAATCCGAGAACAATGCTAATAAGAACATCTCACTATCTCATTAGCCTCCTTCGGTACGAGTTTAGAAGTTAAAGAAATGTACAGAGAATCTTTTAATGAAAGAAAAGGTATATTGAGTATAATGTGAAACAACAAATATTATGCCACAAAGTTAAAGACTCAGATTCAGCCTTTTCTTTTGGTCAGACATCCGCAATAGTAGATAGATCAATTGCAATCATTTCTGTTAGCTTAGACAATGTGCCAATTACTGGCAGGTCCGCATAACTAAGTCCAAGAATTTATTGTGATCGAACATCGAAGTCACTGGGTGGAAACAGCAGGTCATGTCTACCATAGCTTGGGAACTAACATGAAAAGAATTAGACTTACTGTCGTTTGATCTGAGTAGTGAATTTACAACGCAACAGCTCCTTGCGACCAACTGCTATCTGCTGCATCATGACCTCTCAGAAGCTGCTCATACATAGGGCGAAACTTGGCAGGGACAAACTCCTTGAACCTGGTCAAAATGCCTATTCTCATGTGAGGGTGCTTATGCGATGCAAGAAACTGATTCTAGAACCAAAGTAGCTAAAACAGAGAATATAGAAAAACCAAGAACTAGAAGAAAAATTATTACATCTGAAGAACCTTGGTCAATGACCACAAAAGTCAGAAATACCAGGAAATAGAGGTGGGAGATAACTAATGAACAGCAATTAAAATAAAGTAGAAATTTGAAAAGCTTCTATGTATGACAAGTAAATGTCAATCATACAAGCAAAACTAAAGCATTAACATCTATCCCATAGAGTACTTCGAGGACTGCTTACAGCCATCACCGTCCATGGCATGATTACGCTTTAAGGTTCAGGTTAGCAAACAATGGCAGATGAACCAAGGGCACAGGCACCGAGCAGGGGGTCAAGAACAATCAAAACCATCAACTGTTCAGCAGTAGCACAGCTACCATCAACTAAAAATATTCAAATATCATGATGCCAGTTTGCAACTACCCCATCCCAAAGGCAACTGACTTGACATCAGAACATAGACGAAATTGATGTGCAAATGATAACTGTAACAACAAAATATACCTTTCAAGAAGAGATCGTCTTCCTGGAGCAGAAAATAACTTTGAAATTGAATCCAGTACAGGTATAACCTTCATGGTCTTAGATTTCAAGGCCTTCATGAGACCCACAAACTCTCTATATTCCTCAGCGGACAATTTTTCTTGAACCTATAAATATATCAGGCCAAAAATAAGTTCATCAACAAAAGATGGATGCCACATGATAGTATGATACTGTACTGAAACAAATAAAAACATTCACCTAAGATTAGTCATTAACTCAATATTAAAGGAGAAAGTACAAGAAGCACGAGCAGCCAAGAGTCCACAAGTACCACAAATGACAGTTAAAAGAAATGAACAACGCGGTTCAAGATGACATAAGAACAAAAATTTCACTAATCAAATCTAAAGAAATTATTCTTGAATTTAATTCCAAAACCAAAGTTAGCCTCTAAAACACCATTTGACCACCTTTGAGTTTCACTGAATATCTGACCACGAATTTTCCTGATTATATTATTTATTGATGCCTATTCTATTAGTTTCATTCTTTGGTAATCGAGTAAAAAGAAGAGTGAAAAACATTTTTAATTGTAAAAAAATTATGATTCAGTGGCGAGGTTCTAAGATTTAAAACTAACAGCACTGTTCACTTAAGGTACCATGATACTTCAGCCACATCAAACTGCCTGCGATGCCAAATTGAGCAAAGAACAGAACCAAGCATAATCATCATTGCTTATAGAGGCAACATTTTTCCTTCTGATGAAGTATCAGAGCATAGAATCTAATGCTGAAAAAGCTGGGAGATTAAAAATTAAAAACTATTCATTCTGCAGAAATGACAAATTAGGAACTTCTAAAAAGTATGCCCAAAAAGAACTCAAATATCAAAGAAGTAATTCCAAAGAAAAAATTCACCTGTGTCAAAAAGGCAGAGCCCTTCGATTCTTTCCCATCAGGTGAAGAAATGCCTGAAATCTCATTCTTTTCTGAATTTGAACCAAGAGCAGTTTTCTTGGTCGATGTATAACAACCTGATGTTGTAACAGGACCAACTTGAGCATGTTGTCTTTTTCTATCAACATCCTGATTTTGACATTGCAGAGGCCCACAGGATGGATGCTTTATTTGCTGTTTCTGGGGTGTCTCCAAACAAATAGCAGAAGGTAATTGCCGCAAATTTTTCAGGCTATTATTCTGCATCTTTTCTGAAGAATCATTGCTTTCGATCATGGCAACACCATTATTTGTTACCAATACTTTGGTCTTTTTCAATGAGCAAGATCGCATAACATCCCTGGTTCTTTGCTCTTCACTAGAAGATTCATCGTTCGTCAAATCAACCACACCATTATCCCAACTCCAAGAACTTTCTGTGGTGACTTCATTAGCTTTGAGTTTGTCCTGAAAGCAAAGCTGATCCTCTGACTGCACAGAGTAGGACAGACATGAGCGATTAGCAGGGACAAATTTCCCCATCTGCTCATGCAAGTTGCCTCTTGTCGCCGCAAGTACGCCTGATAATGACTATTTGGAACAAAGCCCAGAATTTGTAAGTCTGGAATAGAAGTGACTCGAGAAGAAATTTTTTTTGACTAGTTGCATATAATAGTGAACATAGGAAACTGATCTAGAGGAAATGTCAGAATCATACCACAGTTGCGAGAGTATCTGCTGAGAGTAATTTGTCCTGAGAAGCTTCAGAATTCCCTGCTAAGTGGGCAAGGATCTAAGTACAAGTGCTCATGAAGAAAATCAATTAACTCAAATGTAGTTGCAATGGTAACTTTGTTTGATGCAACAAAGGTAAGGGAAGCAGGTAAAAAATAATATAAAGCTCCTCGGGACAATGTGTTGAAAGCATCTATGATGTGAAGACTTTTCTAAGAAATAATGCTCTTAAGAAATTACGCACGCCTCCTAATTCCACAACCAGAAAAGCTCATAACAAGTTGCTAGCAATATCGTTCCACATCACAAATCTTAACAGCGGCATAATGAAGGATACTAACCCAATCGAAATAGGTCAATGCAAACAGCAGATGAATGGTCTACTTTGTTATATTAAATTTCACCATTGTGGTGTAAACTTCAGTATGCAAATCCATTTTAGGCTTCAGTTCTTCTAAAGCTGCTAGCTCTAGTAATCTGTTTAAAGACAGAATTGTAAAGGCTATATATTAAACAGGAATGCAACTTACCTTGACCAGGATTTGATATATCTGATGTAGGAAGTAGATTCTTCCCTGAAAGCTCGCTCACTGCCACTGAGATTACACACAAAAAGCTGAGCTAACTTAAAGCCTTACAGAGTATAAAAAATAAGATAAAATAAGTTAATAACTGAAAATTGCACCCAATCTGATGGTCAAAGGAACATCCGTAGATTCGGAAAACTTTTCAGAAAATCATTAGCTGCTGCCAAAGCAGGCTTATTAATATGCACATCAGCCATAGATGAACAAAAGAATGATATGATTCAAAATTTCATACCCCTTACAACTATAGCAATTACCAGTAAATCATCAACTAGATGAGTGTGCATGGTTCAAGTAACTTATGATGAACTTTGTAAATCCACTTACCAACTAAACATCTTAAAATAGTGCAGCTTTAGCGTCTACAACTTTTAGGGTGCAAAATGGCTTCGTTTTTGCATGAAAACTGCCAATCCATGACGCCAGATCTAGAGAAAGGTAGTGGTTTTCCTACCCAAGTAACGGAAGGTCACCAAAATGGGTGCCCAATGGCCTTTACCACAAGGCATTGAACTGGAATGTTGTCGGGCTCAGTGATGACAAAACTTCAAGAAGATATTTGTTTTGCTATTGCTTATTACCATTCCTCATACTTTTGTGCAACACACTGTTTATGGTTCTTGTTATATCTCCTTTTTATATCTGACATCATAGGAACTTATATTCCGATAAAAACAAATTGACATCAACTTCCAAGTACAATTCATCCAATATAGTAGATAGTCCCAGATTTGTATTCATAGAGCTTGCTAACTTCAGCACTTAATGTACTCACAAACATTCCTACCAGAATCAAATCATGTGTGACAGTGTGAGCTTAGACATCTTGAACAAGAGATTAGTATAGCATTATTTTATTGTAGAAAAACTGATATGAAATGATTTTGACATGGTTGGAGAGGGAAAGCTGCTATTCTGAATGAGCTCAAGATCGGGAGACTGTCCATGAAACCTCGTCCTTATAATGGATGACAACACTTTCCACTAGATCACTAACCTCCATAACTACCTTTCTCGCCCTTCAATCAGGGTACATTAATGGACAAAGATCTCCATTAAATTTTTAAAAAGCCAATGAAACCAAAAAAAGCAGGAAACTATCACGCATATGAATACTGCTAGAGGAAAGCACAAACAAACCAAAACTGAACCAAATGAAACAATTTCGGTTGGTTTAATTCGTTTTTCAGTTCTTTCAGTTCAGTTCAGATTTTTAATTTTAAAATTTTCAGTTTTCGGTTCGATTTGGTTATCAATTCTAAATTTCGGTTAAAACCGAAAAACTGAATTTTTTAGTTAAATAATCATATTTTATGTTTTAGACTAAATAACTAAACATATAATTCCGTTCCATTCGGTTTTGACATGAATTCGGTTCGGTTCGGTTCAGTTTTTAAAATATTGGACTGAATTAATTCGCTTCGGTTTTATGCATTAACTTGCTTCGTTTTTTTTTTTAAATTTTACTTTGGACTGAAAAAACTCGGTTCTCAGTTTTTTGGATCGGTTTAAACCAAATGCTCACCCCTAATTTAAGCTGCACGATTTTCTTCTTCTTGATCAGAATTTTACTTAGATTCCGTCAACTTGAAAGCAGGTTAACATATAATCTACACTAGATTGCTCTAAGCTAAAAACGCTAATTATAGAGTAATGTTATATACCATCAATCAAGATAAAATCCCTTTTGAGATAAAATCCTTTTTGAGATAAAAAAAAAAGTAAGATAGAAGAGGGAAAAAGCCAGCTACAAATATTAAGCACTCAAAATAAGCATGCTAAATAGGACCAAAAAAGACTTCATGCACTTACAACTGCTTAAGCTTTCTGCTGCCTTTGGTTTTACTGGCTTATAACTACCTTTGTCTCTGAAAAATCTTCTTAGCGTAAAAACTACATCCCCAAAGCTTGGGTAGCACTGCAAGAAAAACACAAAATTAGCCAAGAGCTTTTTCACCTTAGAAATGCAAATTTAAGGTGCAGACAGACCTTGACATAAGGTCGAAGCCAAAATGACATTTGACATTGACGATTTTGCTGGGCAAACCTACATAAAATAAAGAAGAAAGGGCAAGTTACCACATCATGCAGATGAGAAGACAGCATCTGATGCTGAACTACATAGCATTTAGATGACATATAGGATAGTGGGTATACACAGCATGAAGATAAAAAAATAAACAACAGAATGGAAAATCACATCATCAGCTTGCTCAATTGTACACATAATAAATAGAAAGAGATTCGATTCCAAAACATAGTAAATTTTATCATGTGTTGTTTCTGCTGTTCTGACTAGACCTTACTTTCAAATGTGCTGACTTTTGCAAATGAGATGGAAAAGTTTTTAAAGTAGTTCAGACATAATTTTGCTGTTTCCTTATTAAGTTAAAGTGTACACAGCAAATTAAGTTATTTTCAAATTTTGGTTTCTGTCAGACAATGCAACAGGATCACAGAAGCATTTTGAAAGCTAATTTCCAAATACGCTCTTTTGTACAATCAAGGATTCGCATAGCCCTAATAAGCAGTACACTAAATAGACATATTGCATATGAGAAGTTTTATAATGAAATTCTGATATCCAATTAACGAATCCCAGTTATTAACCCTCAGGATTATCGATTTATCTCACAAGGCTGTCTAAAGCATAAAGCTTATGCTTTGAATTCTAGGTCCTATTATTTGAATTATAATCCCGTGACTCATTGATTTGAATCTTGAAAACCAAGCAAAAATTATTTTACCAATGAAAATAATCTAACAACGGTGGAGTTCGATACCCATTGGAGTGACCCTTAGACCATACCTAGCACGTGAGGGGAAAGATCTTTTCTTCAGAAATTTTTAGAAGGTAACTCTTTTCTGATCTGGAGGAAAATAGTTTGACTATAGTTTGGCCAATTCCTTTATCAGTATCCTAAAAGCATAACAGAAATCTTTGCATAATCATTTAACAAGCTAAGAAAAAATGATTCTGGATTCTGGAATATGATGTGATTGAACACCATTTTTGAGACAAGATGTAACTTCATTATCTGTATATGAAAATTCCAAGGTATAGCACTCCATAAATTTACTCTCAGTTTGCTATAATTTGCAGCACAAAACACTATGAGTAAAAATACTCAAGCTGCACCTTTCATCACAGAAAATTATCGCTCCATAATCCTGCTTATGTCTGATAACGCGTCCAACAGCCTGGTTCACAGCCCTAGCTGCTTGCTGAACATACCAATCCTCCCCTGTCAGAAGCTGCAAGGCCAAGAACAGTTAAAAGAATATCCAACACAAAAAAGAAAGATATGTTTCAAGAAATAATATTGTATATGACTAGAATTGCTTGCTCTAATAAGGATCTGAAGATAAAGGGAAATCAATGAGAAATTGATGCAACAGTCTTATATTGGATGCTGCTAAGTTCTTAAAGTGGCCATACTCTGGAGTGACAAGTTATGTGAACCCACAAAATTATTCCAACCTAAGTATCATGTTTCCATTACCTTAGAGTCTTTCTTCTGGGACAGAGCCTGCTGATCCAAATACTCACGTTTGAGACGGACCTACAACAAAATGAGCTCAGAGTCACAACAGTAGCATCATGCAAAAAAGAGCCAAAGTTCAATCCCAAATGCTTAAACTGACCTTAATTATCAACAACATGAGGAAAAAAAATACAACCTATGAGTAATGAGGTGTCCATGACATATTGGACAGATTTCAAGTGATGTCAGGTTAAGGCCTTGAATTTGCAAAAAATGAAAAGGTGAAATTTACATACACCTAAAGCAGAATTCCATATCAGTGATTGCTGTGCGTTCGACACATACTAGACGGACAGATACAGATTGTGCCTGCATCAGCACAAACCATGTGACGAGATATGTATTAGCTTAGAAGAGGTTTATATGCTGCCAGCACAAAGTCCACATACCATGCACAGCAGACATCAACATGACACGTGCCACTGGCACAGTAATCCTTGTTCAGTATATTACATTTATTGGAGGTGGACATAATCCTCATCATGTGTTTAGCACACCTCTTAAAACTAGTGAACCACATTTTACATTGTTTTGCCCCAAAACTTAAAATTGCTTCCAACTTTGTTTGCATTTCAACCAATAATACAATCATAGGGAGGCAGAAGAAATAAACCTTTGGATCTGTCAGCATAGAAAATGGCATCCCAGTTATTACAACAGCTCTCCCAGCTTGGTCGGCAAAATCCAGACCCTCGCTTACCTGAAGGCTGAACCAATGAGTTAAATAGAATACGAATTCATGCTACTAGAATAAATAAGCAAAACTGACAAATCATGAAATGTGCAATAAGGCATCGTCAGCCCCTTAAAAATCAACAAAAAAACAAAACAAAGGCAGAAGAACTATATTCATTTCAGATAAATATGGTGACCTGGACCAAAAGCAGTCAATCTGTGAAAACACTAAGAGTAACAACAGTCTCACAATTGGAATAATTCAATAGGGAACTCTTCCCTAAGATCTTTCGGTCCATGAAATATAGCAAATATCCACATCATGAAGAAGATTGGGTTGAAGATTTGTACAAATTTGCCATATATAATCAGCTGATGTCATGCATGTAAATATCCTGTTGTTTGGCAAAAAAGTAAACAGTATTTCTTTGCATAGTGACTATTCAATCACTTTCATGCCTTACATTTATAAGCAAATAAATAACACACATTACTAATTCGTGCCCCTTTTGCAGACCTTGGCAAAATTTAGGATCCCATTAATCCATGTAGCTCTTCTGGACCTCTGCAAGCAAACTTCTATGCTAGGCTAAAACTTCTTCATGAGAAATTCAGAGATAAGCATCTAAAAGGATCACATGAAATCATGTGCAAAGTCAACAAGACTGTTGCAACATAATTGAGTAAAAGAAATTTTGATTATTTTGAAAAGAGGACTGACTTTGCCACGACAAACCGCAAAGAAGATTGCCCCGGAATTGGAGCGGTCACGCAATTTTACCTCAAAGTCCTGAAGGATAAGAGAGCTTTTCGATATTAGAATGCAGTATGAAGAGAGATTGAACTTCTAACAAAAGCATTATAAGGACCAATTAGCCAACAATAAAGAGGAAGAAAAAGAGATCAGTACCTCAATTGCATGAGGGAAAAGTGCTGACTGTTTGGGTTCTATAACAGGTTGCTTATTTCTGCATATTCTTTCCCAGATTGTGCTCAAATCTGTTGAGCTTGCATGACCCTATACAGCACAAAAAATTTACGTGTTCAGAACTCACTATCAGAGGATTTTTTTTTCCCACATGTACTTATTCCATTACCATTCTCTTCCAGCATTCGATGCACTGGTCCATAAGATAATAAGAGGGAAAGAACACAAGCAATCCATCAGGTATAATGCGAGCAAAATTCACTGCAGGGAGGCAAGAGCAAATCATAACTTTGGGCACAAGATTTAGCATAACTCATTCAAATTAGGCATTCCTTCTTTTGCTTTTACCTACCAATAGCATTGCCAAGCTCTTGCTTATATTCTAGAGAATCACGGGTCTTGTATGATGAGTTGAAAAGGTAGCCAGATGGTCCACTAGGGACAACACCTACCCAGACCTGATTGGCAGATACAACATGAGGGTTCTCCAACCTGACTGGGAAATGTCTGGAGAGCATAGCAGAGTGATCAATAAGTGGGAAAAATCACAAATTAGAAACAACAAGGCAGATGGGAAAAGGAGGAAGAGTGAGCATACAGGTTAAGCTCCAACGCAAATGAGTCCAGAGGTGATAAAGTGCCAGATGTCAATATGATAGAGCGAACGCCCAATTTTGTGAATTCTTTCATGGCAAGACCTGGGTTGAAACACCACCAGCTAAGTGTTCTAGATACCTTGCCTACACACAACAAGAAAATAAGGTATGCCACAATCCATGCTCAACTTTCAAGCATTATAATGGAATGAAATTCTAACAAGGACACAGCAGAACACGAGAGGAGAAGCGTAAGACATACAAGTACTAAAACACCACATACATTTGCTCGCATACAAAAATTTTTAGTCCAGAATAGGAAATTCGTGAATAACATTATTTTCAGGACAAATAAGATAATGAAGAACATGTTAAGGAACCTAATACAAGAACAAAAAATTGGGAAAATCAGAACAATGACACTGAAGCTTAAGCAAGAAGCAATTTTGATAGAGAGAAAACTGAATTCGCATGTAAAACATTAAGAAGATGTTACTTTAGTACCTGTCGAGGAATCAGAAATGCTTGGCCGGGACTCCTGCACATGAAACTTTAATGACAAGATTTTGAAATTAGTGAATCTGATGGTGACTGGGATAAAACAAATTTTACTAAATTGTAAGACCAAAATGAAATATGCAAAGAAAAGAAAGTCTCTTATATGAATTAAAACATACACGGTAATCTTTTGCATGACTTTTATGACCATCTTGGAAGATGATCTGAAGTATATCCCTTATGTTCTCTAATCTGCACACAATGCCCTTTGGTCTTTGTTTGATGCCACCAGCCATATTTCCTGACATTCACATGTGCGGCGAAAAAAACATTTACCCCTAACCATGACAATTTTTCATACAATTAAAGAAGGACAAAAAGAAAAGGAATTTAAAAAGTAGATATAACAAGAACAACGTTTGAGGTATCATTAATAATCACACTTGATTATGCTGGAATAAAGGAAAGTAGATGCATTACCCTCCTCGAGCAACAGAGCAGCATTGTCAATGGTATTGATGAGCATATTTGCTGTCTCGTATGTGATGTTCAGCTCTGAAAGGAAGTCATATATGTAATGACCAGGACGAGTAAACCCCATATCTTTGGATTGAATAGCAACTTCAGCAACCTGTTTCTGAAGTTTCATAAGAAGGGCTGCAAGAATGTCACTATTAAACAGAGAACATCACCCCTATGGGGGAAAGATTATACAATCATGAAACACCATATGCATATGAAATTACCATTAAGTATAGCATAATTATTTGGATCAAGATGTTTATCATCGGACTTTTCAATTGCCCTTCTTTCTACGCAAAGGTCAATGCATTGTTTCGCTTCAAAAATGCAAGCAGAAAGATAGCCGGAAGGCAAGTCAAAGGAAGCAGCATCTGCACATATGCTTTCCTGCATCAGGTCATGATAAAGTTTCAACTTACAAAACTAGAACAGAAACAGTTCTGTCAAAGACAAATCTGACTTCTAAAACAATACAAGAGCAGGGAGAATACCAAACATTAATATGATAAACTCCATAAACTCTGAAGAGCTAAAAAAAGAAAAAGCTAACTTGAAAAGGTTAGTTATATGGATTGCGAAAGATATCATTTCCTCCAACCAGGGCACTAAAAAGCAAATTTTCAAAGGCAAATGACATATGAACCTATAAAAGCATCTAACTTCGCACTCCATTACCAGGTTGTGAGCTTCATCAAAGATGAGAACTGAGTTGCTCCACTGAATGCCCATAAGAGATCGCCGGTTTCCAGGATCGATAAGATAGTTGTAGGGCGCAAACAAAACATCAACAACCTTGTGGAGTTCACGTGACAGATAATATGGACATCTACAAGAGATCAATCTTCCATTAGTGCTGACAAGTAGAAAGAAAACCCCGGCAAATCAAGTGGATCTCAGAAGGTAGCTGCAACTCGAAGAAAAAGAAAGAAACTAATAGAGTTGCATGCTAAACCTACGGCCCCTTGGTTCTTCCAATATTAACCAAGTCCTCGATGTCAAAGGGCTCATTTCCAAGTTCATGCTGTGTCTTCATGTATGCTACAAAAACAATTACATCTGCTTAGTGGCTTATAAAGAAAACCCATACTGTGTATTTTCTTAAATATCTCCCAAGGTTCAGAAGAAAGGTAGCAGCATCTTACAAGTGAGAACTGATAGCTAGAAAACCAAAGAAATAACAGATTATGATAACTATACGACTTTCTAATGTGATGAACCAGAAAAAGTTTCCCTAAGGTGAATACACATTTTTGTATGCAAGATCACACTCTCTACCGACAAAATTGAACACCTGGTTCTGAACTTTGATTTACATAAGAAACTGCAAAGCTAACTCCCAAGCTAGTAATTGAAAGCACTAAGCAGAACTAATGCAAATCTAACTCCCATGCTAGTCATTGAAAGCACTAAGCAGAATGGCTTTTTTACTGGAGGACGTAATTGCTGCAATAATGGTCATGATTAGTTGATTGTAGCCACACAAGTAAAGAAAGAGATTAGAGGGAACAACCTCTCTGGTCACCATATGGTTTTTTTTACTGAAAGAAACCCTGTTCTACATCATATCAACAATGATTCATCCAAGTAAACAACTACAATAAAACCTAGATCTGTAAATGACACATTTGAGGGTGTCCTATATTTTTGTGGCATGACTCCGTGAGATGGAAAGCAAGAAAGAACAACAAGCATAATTTTCAACCCACAAAAGACATTGTGGTCATTGATGGATGAAAAATAAAAGAATCATATAAGTCACAATGTGAGGAGACAGACGTAAATAAGCTTACCAGAAACTCGAGAGTGATGCCGGCAAGAATGTTTCTTGCAGAGGTAATGGCAAGCATTATTTTGTGCTCTACCTTGAAGTAAACGAACTTCATCATGGATGCACATTTGCTCCCGAGAACCTAATACCGCCATTTTCGGCCTGCAAGATGTAGCATGGTGGAAATTTTATGACACCAGCAATGTTTCATATGACAGGTCACATACCATAGTTGTCACAAACCCGAATGTCAAATTCGCCAAAAGCTATCATACATGGATGGCAAATGTTCTCTCTGCGATGGTCTGTGATGTTTCTTAATAAGAGAGGGATGGAACCTGGGATAGAGGACTAAACCTGTAATTGCTTTTTTTCAGCTCTCTGATAACTTGCTTCAACTGGCTGTGTGTCCGCGAAGCATAGACAATGACCGGAAGATTTGATCTCGGATGTTCTGACGGTTGACTTCCAGATGACTGACTTCCAGAAGACCAACTTTTATCGTCAAACACGCCAGTTGAGAAATTACCCAACGTTTTCCTCCATGCCAATGTAGCGCATAGCAAGCACATGGTCTTTCCCGTTCCAGTGGGACTCTCCAATAAAGCATTACATCCCTGTCAAACAGATAATGTAAATCCAATAAGAAAGCTCTCAAGAACGAATCTTTAGAAGGTTCTTTAGGTTTATGAATCAGCAACAACAATCGGCTTAGATAACAATCGGCTAGTTTATGGAAAAGGATGAGACTCGATCGTGGACAAGAAAATAGGAGGAGTCGAACCTCCTGCAAGGACTGGATGACCTTCTCCATGTAAACGATCTGGCAATCGTAGGCTTCGAAGGGGAAATCGACGTCGATCCCCCTAATCGTATAGGTCGGCATCTGCAAGATCGCAAGAATTAGGGTTTTCGAAGAGACTACGACAAATGGCGGGAAAGGTTTCCTCGACTGAGCTTTCTTGGTGGGCGAAGGGTTTCCTCGCCTGAGCCCTAGAAAGCTTGAAAGAGAGAGGAGATGGAGGACTCTTACGAGGTAGAGTGTGCCCTTAAACGGAGAGTTTTCGAGGAGAGAAAGAGTGCCAGATGGAGAGCGGTGATCGGTGCGAAGGGTTTCCTTCGTCTGAGCCCTAGAAAGCTTGGAATTGAAGGAATGAAGAGATTTTCCCGCCATTTAAGGGGCATTTTGGGCACTAGGAATGGAGATGGGCCTCAGGACCGGACCAGCCCAGCTCATCATCGCTTACGGCCCAGCCCGTGAACTAGGCCCGTCCAGAGCCTAATACTAATTTAATTCGACCATTATTTGGCGAGTATAAAATCCCATGTCATCATCATAGAAAAAAAGACTACGATTATCAACAATTTATCAACGGACAGGATCGACACACTCCAAAATCAACGACTAAGATGTCATCAGAATCAACGCACGCATCGGACTGGGGCTTACCAAAGGAGAGGATGGGCCCGGATCTTTCTGGAAACCCAGTCTTCTCTAGACTCCTCTCGGCTGCCCACATTCAACGCCACGTGTCGGCGAGATTATCAAACCATATGATTCAGTAGCCGATGGACGGCTCCTGATCGATTAAAGACCCAACGAGTCCCAGAGTCCAACATCGTGGGATGAGAATGCTGATACACGGAACTTATTTATATCAGACTCATACAATAGAATTCTAAGTCCGGCGAATGGATGGTTCTAGAAAAAGGCACGCCTCATCGCCTATTTAGCCTCCAATTCCAGCCGTCGCCCAAAAAGTATTGGAAAAAGAACGGGAGCAATCCGTAACTCGATCGCGCGAAGAAATCTCGCAAAGAGATCGGAGCGAAAGGTGCGTCTCGATCCTTTCTTTTTTGTTCGTATTGATCTCCTTATTGTTCTCTGAATGCTAGCTTTTATGGATCTCCATTAGAACGATCTCGGCGCTGCCTAAAACCCTAAATATCCGCACGCTATTCCTGTATCTACTTCGATTTATTTGTTTGATTTACGAACTGTTGTCTTTTGGGCTATAGAAATTTGTTCTTTTTTTTCGATTTCGTAGTAAGTTTGAGTAGATCGTGATTAAATTTTGTTGATTTTTTGCTTGGATCTTCCGTTCTCTCTTTGCAGATCACTCTCGTGTCTGGAGAGGGTGTTATTTGAATCCAAACATGAGCGTTGTGGGCTTTGATCTCGGTAATGAGAGCTGCATTGTGGCAGTAGCCCGGCAGCGAGGCATCGATGTGGTTCTTAACGATGAATCTAAGAGGGAGACCCCTGCAATCGTATGCTTTGGCGATAAGCAACGGTTTATCGGCACAGCCGGAGCTGCGTCCTCCATGATGAACCCTAAGAACACCATCTCTCAAATCAAGCGCATGATTGGCCGCAAGTTTGCCGATCCTGAGCTCCAGAAGGATATCCAATCGCTTCCCTTTTTGGTGACCGAGGGGCCTGATGGGTTCCCGCTCATCCACGCTAGGTACCTCGGCGAGCAGAGGTTTTTCACTCCGACCCAAGTGTTAGGAATGGTTCTCTCAGATCTGAAGGGTATTGCTGAGAAGAATCTGAATGCTCAAGTCGTGGATTGTTGCATCGGGATTCCGGTATATTTCACTGATCTCCAGAGGAGGGCTGTTTTGGATGCTGCTACGATTGCTGGATTGCGGCCTCTTCGTCTGTTTCATGAGACCACGGCGACTGCATTAGCTTATGGTATTTATAAGACAGATTTGCCTGATAATGATCAGATAAATGTAGCTTTTGTCGATATTGGTCATGCAAGCATGCAAGTTTGCATTGCTGGCTTCAAGAAGGGTCAGCTGAAGGTCTTGGCCCATGCATTTGACCGATCCCTTGGTGGGAGAGATTTTGATGAGGTCCTGTTCAAGCATTTCACAGCCAAGTTTAAGGAGGAGTACAAGATTGATGTGTACCAGAATGCTCGTGCTTGTCTTAGGCTCAGGGCAGCATGCGAGAAGCTGAAAAAGGTGCTCAGTGCAAATCCTGAGGCACCATTGAGCATTGAGTGCTTAATGGATGAGAAGGATGTGAAAGGTTTTATCAAGAGGGAAGAGTTTGAGCAAATTAGTATCCCTATATTGGAGCGAGTAAAGGCTCCGCTGGAAAAGGCTCTTGCCGAAGCAGGGTTGAGTGTGGAGAATTTGCATTCAGTTGAAGTCGTTGGTTCCGGTTCTCGTGTACCAGCTATCATGAAGATATTGACAGAGTTCTTTGGGAAGGATCCACGGCGTACCATGAATGCCAGTGAATGCGTTGCACGTGGCTGTGCCCTTCAATGTGCCATGCTAAGTCCTACATTCAAAGTTCGAGAATTTCAGGTACTTTCTCCTCCTTCCAGTGTCAATACTAGATTTGAGGATTTCGACATGACTCTACTTGGATTGGAAACAGAATCATTTGACTTCATGATCCACTATTTTTCAGATAGTATTATTTACATGTACAACTTTTGTCTTTGTAATTCTCAGTGATTATACTATTCAGTAACCTACCTTAGGCTATCCTGATTCTTACATGTTTTGTCTGATCTTTTAGGTCAACGAAAGTTTTCCCTTCCCCATTGCCTTGTCATGGAAAGGCTCTGCACCTGATTCACAGGATGACTCTATTGTTTTCCCGAAAGGAAACCCAATCCCAAGTGTGAAAGCCTTGACATTCTATAGATCTAGTACCTTTTCTGTTGATGTTTTATACGGTGATGTTAGCGAATCCCAAGTCCCAACAAGAATTAGCACATACACGGTAAGCAACTGTAGTTTTGTACTTATTCATTAGTTGTCTTTTGCCACTTAGTGTACTGTATTAGCCCTGTGGTTGACCAAATGTTCTATATTTCCCGAAGATTGGTCCATTCCAAACTGCAAGAGGTGAGCGGGCTAAGTTGAAAGTAAGAGCTCGCTTGAATCTCCATGGAATTATCTCTGTTGAGTCAGCAACTGTAAGTCTATATCTGTGTGGTTCATTGGAGTTTTCTTCCTTCCCTGGTCTTTGTCTTAAATTTTGTTGTTTTTTCAAGATTTTGGAAGAGGAAGAAGTAGCAGTTACATTATCTTCTGCAAAGGAGCAGCCAAAAGATGCTACAAAGATGGATATGGATGAAACAACAAACGAATCAGGTGCTGCTGAGAATGATTTGAATATGGAGGATGCTAAGGACTCAACAGAAAGATCTGGTGCTGGAGCCGAAAATGGTGAAGCAGAGCCCGAAGACAAGCCTGTGCAGATGGAAACAGATTCAAAGGTTTATAACTCATCAACTGCACAATGATCGAATATATGGAATGGTTTTATATCTTACTTAAATTATCTGTTAAGTTGCCACAAGTATCCACAGTTTAGATTTAGAAGGGTCTACAACAAGCAGATTCTAGTATTGCTCAAATGGTCTTTGAATCATAAGTATCTCTTTGCAAGCAGTCATTGAGAGAAACGGATTTCAGACTAAGTGGTAAATGTTCATGAGAAACATATCAGGACACAGGCAATTCGAATGCTGATTTTTTAGTATTTACCTTATATACTCATGTAAAAGCGGCATAATTTGTAGGCCTGTGGTACTTTTTTGGTTGTTGGATATTCCTATAAATTTCCATTGACCTTCCATTTTGAGGTAGAACTGTGTCAATGTAGTTTTTGAATGCCATTTCTCATAGGTCTAACTCAAGGAGATATCATCTCCATGCTGATAGCTGCTTGGTCTCTTGGTTGAACAGCAGTTTTCATATATTTATCGGTTGAAGATAATGCTTTAAATGTTTAGTTTCACTGATTATCTGATTATTGAGGACTGTTGCTCATTTCTCTTCATGTGAATCCTCTTTAACCATATCATCTGTTTGGAGGCTCATTCACATACTGCTTAGTTTAATCACTTGTTGTAATAACGTTTATTCCTAGTTTTATCCTAGTTGCATCAGTTACTGTCTTTCTGGTATGACTGTTTGTAAAGGTTCTCTCCGTTTGCAACCTAGGCTGTAAACGGGAATCTCATGGAAAATTTTATGCCTAATAAAGCTTGGAACTGTGTAGGAACTTTTTTTTAACATAGAACTGATGGTCAAATATTTCTAGTGAGTGAGTGGAAGTTGCTCTCCGACTTCTTCTTATGATGCAGAAATTCGGCTGGATTATATTTATCTTCTCAGCTAGATCTAACTCTTTTTCACCTTCTTAACAAGATAGTTGGTTGAGACATATCAAAATTTTGTGTGTTGGGCTATCAATATTTACTTAGCTTTCATATGATAAATTGAAAGTTAAATCATTCTGCAAGATTTGTTGATCTTGTGAATTATGTTTTCTTGATTATTCGTTAGCTCTCGGGAGGTTCAAATGCCGTCAGTGTTAATTCACAATATCTTGCACAACTTGTGGTGTTTCAAACTTGTCTTTTCTTTTTGTTTGACAGACTGAGGTTCCCAAGAGGAAGGTAAAGAAAACTGATGTGCCTGTTACAGAACTGGTTTACGGAGGATTGGTTGCAGTGGATTTGCAGAAAGCAGTAGAGAAAGAGTTCGAAATGGCTCTTCAAGATCGAGTTATGGAAGAAACAAAGGACAAGAAGAATGCTGTGGAGGCATACGTTTATGATATGAGGAACAAGGTGATTTTTATTTCTTTCCACAGAGCTAGTCTCTGCAGCTAGATGATAAGATAGATCCTAGCCTTGGGGCTCAACTTATCAAAAAGAAAAAAAAATATATAGACAAACTGAAAGCATTGTCTTTAATGTGTTCAGCTTCACGACAAGTATCAGGATTTTGTAACTGCATCAGAGAAGGTGGCATTCACTGCCAAGCTTCAGGAGGTTGAGGATTGGCTATATGAAGATGGTGAGGATGAAACAAAAGGTGTTTATGTTGCAAAGCTTGATGAGCTCAAAAAGGTTATTTCTTGCTACATTATTCTGATACCTCGATGTAGCAATATTTTTCCTGTGTAGTACATCTGATGATCTCTACAATTGCAGCAAGGAGACCCAATTGAGGAGCGTTACAAGGAGAGTACTGAGAGGGGACCAGCCATGGATCAACTGGGTTATTGTATTAATAGTTTCAGAGAAGCAGCCTTGTCCAAAGATCCTAAATTTGACCACATTGATGTAGCAGAAAAACAGAAGGTAATGAGTTCCATATGTCCTGTTGCTACTATGACTGCTTTTTAATGTTAGGCTCTCCTGTTATTAAGTATTTTTCATGCCTTCCTCAATCATTACCTATTGACGAAATAGATAATGAAACTGTTATAGGGGTTGCATATGGGCTGGTGGTCTACAATTAGCTGCTTTAGTCGGCTATTCCATTTTCAATTGTGTTTTTGTCTAATGTTACAAGTTTGTAGCAGTAAACATCCAAGATATGCGCGTTTCAAGTGCATTGTATTGTTGCGTAAGTGGAGTAGAATTGATAAGTGTATATTAAGCAGTTACACTCCAAAGGCACAAGGACTAGACTTTTGCAGATTATCTTCATGCTAATATTTAGCATATCATCTTGTAGGTCCTAAATGAGTGTGGGGAAGCAGAGGCATGGTTGAATGACAAGAAACAGCAGCAGGATGCATTGCCTAAGTATGTGACCCCTGTTCTCCTAACAGCTGATGTGAAAAGGAAAGCTGAAGCACTAGACAGGTATAAGCAGGTTCTTTCTTATGTTTAATTCATATGATGTAGGGATATTAACACAAGAAATCAGTCTATTAGAATGCTTTATTTGGAAATCATGTGATTAATGTCGCAGTGATGAAGTGAGAGGAATTCTTACTTTTTTAGCTTTTGATTTTGAGTATGGAATTCCATTTGTTAGAATTTGATACCACCATTCAGTGGAAATCATTTGGTTTGCTGCAAACTGCATGCAATCCAGCTATGCTGAGTGAGAACTTGCCCTTTTGGCTTCCGCAGGTTTTGCAGGCCTGTGATGACAAAACCACGTCCAACTCCAGCCAAGCCACAAACCCCACCCCCAACTGAAACACAAGCTGAACCACAAGCTTCTGAGCCGCAAGCTCAAGAGGTTGATGAAGCCGGGGACCATGTGCAGGAAGGCAGTGAAGGACCTGCTGGTGCTGCCCCTGAACCCATGGAGACGGACAAATCAGATGGTGTCCCTGAGGGGAAGGCATAGGGTATCTGACTCTGGGTTTCCAATTTGTAAGGCGATTGCCTCTGTCCCTATACCCACCATTTTCCCATTCCCCCATTGTTGTGCAACAGGCTGATGGTTTATGTGATTGGAAACTATTTATTGCTTTTTGGGGGAGGCATGCTCAGTTTTATGGTAGGTTGGTTTTGTAGGATCCAGTTTCTGGGAGGTTGGCAGGATGATCCTGTGTGTCCCGTTGTTCTCGCAGATTTTGTTTTTCATAAGACTTGAGATTTATATATGCAGGACTACTACTACTAGAATTACTTCAACATCGACCTTAAGCTGGTTGATACGTCAGTGGACACTTATATGGGGTTTTATACTGTATAAGTTGAATTTTGGAAGTTCCGAATTATGTACTCTTAGATATGTCTCAACTGTTGCTGCTCTTCGATTTCAGTCATAACTTGTGGTACTTAAACTGCGCACTTACACAGCATGGGGCACGAGTAGGAACAAAAGGCGAGGCCAGAGATGTGCTTCTGAGATGCTGTATGCGTATGTATGGCTAGAATTATCGTGGGAAGCTAGAGCAGGAGGGGATAATAATTATGCGATGCTTGTGCTCGGTTCTAATCAGCCCATTGTAGAATCGGGATTGGGCTTTTGTTGGAACATAGCATGTATGTGTGGGTGATCACCAATTTTCTAATGCGTTATTTCATGTAGATAGGAATAGGAGTATTCCTGCAAGACGAAAACCTAAACATTACTCTCTCTGGCTGGGTTTCTCGAGCCCTGTTGTATTTGTAGGCTCCTTTTCGCTTTCTTTGCCCTGAAATCAATCAATGTTCGTCCTGGGCTCTTATACTTGAAATCCATAAACACTTAATAATGCATTGCTCTAGTGCCAATGAGGATAAATTAAAGAGAAAAATTATACGTATCTCGTGACTCATCAAGTAACAAAAGAAGCTATCCGGTGCTAATCAGTTCTTTTCTCCCCCTTAATACTTAATTATTCACTCGTGTAGCAGGTATATACCCATTTAAGATAAAAAAAAAGAAGTCTAAATTATTATTATTTTAAATAAACATATGACGGTCGAGAGTATGTCCAACGGCTACTCTTTTTTTTATTGAGAAAGATCTATAAGATTTTTGCATTCTTGTACCCTACATTTTCCCATAAATGCACTTTGATACCACAAGGTTTGGAATTTATAATTTGATACCATCAAATTATAATATCATAACATGTTGGTGTACTTCAATCTGGTGTTGCCGTCCAACACACCGAGGTTTAGTCGGAAGAGAGCGTAGTTGAGAGTCTCCGACGTGATGTTGGTGTACAAAGCATGAGGATGTGGGTGATGTTGGTGTCCAACACATGAGGATGTGGGTGATGTTGGTGTACAAAGCATGAGGGAGGATGGTGTCCCGGACCCAGCGCTGCGCGAAGCGAAGGCTGGTGAGGTCGGGGATGAGATCGTTGGAGACAATGATGTTGTTAACCAGGTTGGTGCTAGCGAAGGCGTGGAGGATGGATTAGTCGGCGTCGAACAGCTTGACGTGGTCGATGGTGGTGGATTGAGGTTGTTTCCCAGCCTGACGTAGTTAACACTAATACTATTCCCAACCACAACTCTAATGTATAAATTAATGAACCTTAGATTACTCTTCATAGTTTTATACATAATAGGCTAAATTACGTCGGCGATCACGTTGTGGCCGTTCAAGCCCACTGTTGAGTTCATTGCTAGTGACCGAGAGAGAGAGCATGAAAGAGAGAGAGAGGAGAGATTAGAAATAGAGATGGTGGTGAGATGGTAAAACCAAAGACACGTGATCAGTTTACTGTTTGAAAAAATGACAATGGTCGGATCAAAATGAAACGATTTTAATAATATAGATAATAAAAATGTAATTATAAAACTAGAAGTATTAGAGTGATATATCCCAAATTTTAAGGGTACCAAAAACATAATTTAACCTTTAAAATATCAAAGACCCCTTGAAGAAAAGGAAGCGGCAGTCTGACAGCCGACACGAGAAGCCGAGGCCATCGACGTCTCTCAGAGCCAACAGAGAAAGAACACAGGAGAACACAGATAGAAGACCGCATTTCCCACTCCGACCCATCGATCTCGAGCCATGGCGTCGATCGTCTCCTTCGTCCGAAAACCCTAATCCTTGGATTCCACCTTCGCTGCTTGTCATGGTGAAGGAGGTGACAGTCCTCTCTCGTGTCGCCGCGAACCACCTCTTCTTGGGCCAATTCGAACCCTTTCGCGCCACTCTTCGCAGCCTCCGGAAGCGCGATCATGAATTCGCTCTCGCCTTCCTTCGGACCATCCTCATCGAAGGGGGCCAATTCGATGGAATTCTCTGGTCGAGTACCTGCGGCTCCCCGGCCCAACTCGCCTGGCTCGTCGCCCTCGAGCTCCAAGGGTACGACGCCGCCTCCCCGGAGTCTTCTTGGAGCTTCGACCCCGACCTCCTCCTATCCAAGGCTGAGTTCCCTCTCCTTGTCTGGCACGTATCTTCTAAGAATTCCACAGACGGAGGAGATGAACCCATGATCGTTCTTGATAAGATCCTGGAGTTAGGCTTCCGAAGGTTGAAGAGTTATGTAGCCGATGAAGCTGCTATTCTTGGCGGGAGGTCTTCTTGCTTGAGTGATGAGGAACTGAGGACTCTTTGGGGGGTTTTTCTTGAACATGGTGATGTTTTCGACGCTCTGTGTCGGAACATCGAGAAGCAGCTTCGATGGTCAGAGCCGCGTGATTCGAGTCTCGCCATCAGTTTGAGAGACGAAGATACAGGGGAGGCGGCTTTGCCCTCAGCGGAGGAGCTGAAGGATCTTGTTCGTATCCAGAGGAGTGTTCAGATGGCGCATTTGGAGGCTATCAGGGAATTCACCAAGGCGGGTGATATTGATGGAGCTGCCTCACATCTTAGGTTTCTTCATCAAGACCACGGAGTGGAAAAGGCTGAATACAAGTAATTACATTCACAACAAACGGCTATTCCATCTGTTGAAGATGATCAAACCTTAAAGAAACCCAACATGGGAAGTCAGCAAGAACGGAGCCTCTTTTATAGCCTTTCAAGATTTATAACCTATGGGTATTATCTCTCGCAGGATGGTGTTGCATGATCTCATCAAGAAGGCATGGTCACAAGACAACACTTATGGTCAATCGTGGCAAGATTTTCGGAATAAAATCCTGATGATGTTTGCCGAAGCTCTTTCATCTGATTGCATCGAACTAGTTCAAACAATTCAGGTGATGTGGCATCCCATCTAATAGACCATACAACTGCTAGAATTTACCATGCTAGATAGTATAGTATAATATTTTCAATCAAGACTTGAGATGCTCTTTTTTCCAATAATTTCTTGTTTATTGAATCTTGTTGTTTCTAATCTCATGCCTATACTGGCTTATGTGATGAATTCTCGAATAATTGATGTGGGCTTTTCTCTTGAACTACCGTATTGTTTCCGGACTATTTTTTTGCATCTTAAGGGACAGTTTTTTCCACATATAATATATTTTTTTTCACTAATACAAGCTTCGTCTAAACATCTTTTGTTGTCCCTTCATGCTGTGTAAGCTATCTTTGTTTTTCTTCTTCCCTAATTGCTCTCTCTCTCTTTTTCCTTCTGATTGTTTTGAAACACAAAAGTCCCCAATTTTGATCGTTATGTCAGATACGGGGAGAAGATTCATGTTTCAATGCTCAGTCATATAACTTGTTATTTTCTTGTTTAATTCATGCAACACGCATCTATGGACATTTTCTCTCCCAACTTAATTCACTTGGTTGGCATATCGAGATGTAAAGTAGTCTGACAGGTTTTTCAACTCCTAGTGGTAGTTTTTTTTAGCTCCTTTTCTTTTTGAATTTTCCAGATATTGTAACTGTTTCGATATTGGATTAAAGCACCAGTAAGCAACTTGTACATTTTTTACTTCTGATTTTAGTTTATTCTGATTTCCCAGATCATCCAAGATGAAATGTTTATCGAGGAAATTGAACAGCACAGGTCATCTGTTAACGAGGGAATTCCACTTCCAATCCACAAGTACTTGAAAACATTACTAGCAGAAGATAGTGATAGTCCATGTGGCAAACATCCTCAAAGCATGGCAATCAGATCTTGCATGAGAGACCTGTACCATTATGCACGGTTATCTGGATCACATATGCTGGAATGTGTTATGGACACGGCTTTGTCTGCAATTAGGAGGGAACACCTTCAAGAAGCCAGTGATGTATGTGTTTTGTTTGCCCTGCACCTCAATGTCAAGTTCTATGTTATTTGCCATAGAATTTTAGTGTGTTGTGCTGTTAATTGTCCTTGGTTTAAAGCTTATACTTTCTGCTAACTAGGGGAAATGGCATAGGTTCTTTCGCTGTATCCCCTTCTTCAGCCTCTGGTAGCTGTCCTTGGCTGGGATGTTTTGTCTGGTAAGACATCAATGCGTAGGAAACTGATGCGACTACTTTGGACAAGCAAATCACAGGTTCTAAGACTAGAAGAATTCCCAAGCTATGGGAAGACACCTGATGAGGTACTGTTTTTTGAGTCTGTTGTTCCTAGAGAATAAGTACACATGGGATGCAAGATTAACGGAAATAGCTTCTCTGGACAGATATCATGTGTGGAGCATCTGTGTGATCTCTTATGCTTTCACCTGGATCTTGCTTTCTTTGTTGCATGTGCCAATTCCGGCCGACGTTGGAGTTCAAAACTTTCCTTGCTTTTTTCTCAAAAGGAGCAAGTTTCTGGAGAAAATGAGGAGGGAGATATGGACCCTTTCGTAGAAAATTTTGTTCTGGAGCGATTAGCTGTTCAAAGTCCGATGAGGGTGAGTGTATGCTTTTATCTCTTAAACTTGTGTGCATCAGAACTGTGCTTTATTTAATATGCACCATATCCCATCAGAAAGCTATAACTATTTATTTCATTCATTTGCATCTCTATTGGTCTTACTTCTGTTTACCTTTGCGAGTTTGCGTCCCTGAATTGTTGGTTCTACAATCAATAAAAGAAGGGAATTATCTTAGTGGCCAGATTTTAGGCCAAGGATTGCAGTTGGGGCCAAGCTAGATTATCTTTCCTAAAGTTCGCATTGAAGTGCTTCATTTGTTTGCTTGTAGTCATTGTAACATCAAGGTAAACATTATCCCCTTGTCATTTTCGCTTTCAGATAGTGATGTAGCATGTTCCCTTGTAGGTCTGAGCTCAGTTACTCTCTGTTGGATCTCAATTCTCGAACAGTAATCCTTGATAAAATGGGGTCTAACACCATATTCCTTTGCTTGAGGAATTGTGGATTTGAATTCCTCGTCTGTGACTATATTCTTCTTTCCTTTTTCATGAATCCATTATGTTCCGAGTTCCCACCATGTTGTGTCTTAAAGTATCCCATTTTCTCAATTTCTAGGGTAGGCAAGTCTATTTACATCTGAAGAAGCTATGGGCAAGATTTTGATCTTTTATGCTTCTTTCGTGCTAGCGTGCTGCTTAGTTATTGTTTTAATCTCTATACTTCCGTAAACAAGTATATATAGACTTGTGTTGTCCTTTCATAGCTTTTCCAAGAGTAGATTACTTTTGCTGATGTTCTCTTTGTTGCCAGAAAAACTAATTTCTGGGGATAGGTGATACGGGTCGGATCCAACCTGACCCGATTGGACCTGGCGAGGTCCTTGAGGACTCACGGCCAAGGAAGTCCAATCAGACCTAGGCTGACCTGATTGGCGGTCGGATAAGACTTGGCCTAGCTGGGCCGGTCCAGCCCTTTAGTAGGACTAGGTTTCCTAGTTCCTACTAGCGTATCTTACCTTCTTTATAGTTTAGTTGTTTTGCTTTCCGAGTTTGAGTAGGAAAATTCATCCCTCCATCATTGGAAAATTGTGCTTGTCACGATGTGGTGCAAGTGGATGTTGGTTTTATTGAGGTTATTGATACATCCTTGTCGCTCTAGGTGCTAGTTGATTGTAGTATCTTTCCCATGTAATTTATGATTGAAAATTTTTCCCTCCGTCATTGGAAATTGTGTTTGTCGCTATGTGGTGCAAGTGGATGATGGTTTTATTGAGGATATTGATACATCCTTGTCCCTATAGGTGCTATTTGATTTAGTTCCAACCATCAAGTTTGGAGATGCTGTGGAGCTTATTGGTATGCAGCCCATTCCGTCAGCTTCTGCTGCGTTGAAGAGGTACTTGTTTTGCTTCTGTCTTTCTGTGGACATTAACAGTTGCTTGCAATTTAAATTTCTAGAACTCATCTTAAGGATCATGATGCTACATCCAGTATATGTTGAGGCAAGTAGGATGTTTTCTAGATAATTCACGCACATTGCACAGTACTTTCATATCTCTAATATAATTCCATTGATCACATAGGTCATAGTGGTGATGAACTGTCCAACTCTTCGCCTTGTTGGGTTTGCGGCTATATATTCCTAAAATAAATCTTCTGTTCATCTATGTTGGATGCTTTGATAGTTCTTTCAGATCCTATGAGCCCCACCTAATACAAACCTATTAGAAACAGTATGGTACAATAGTAGCATGGTATAGGGCGTGATTGATTGTTTTCTTCAGGTGGTGGGTATCACTCTATTGGTACTCCCTGTTCACTATTTTCGGTATTTGTTTTCAAAATACATATTTACTATTTTGGTTTTAGTGTTTTTTTTATTCTTGGGCACAAGTGATTTCATATCTTAAGAGCATGCTCCATTGCTGATTAAACATGTCTAAGTGACAACATTCAAGCGGATCTGCCTTTAAGATAGTCACCTTTTCAGTTTATCCAATGGTTGCTTTCTGCTGTCTTGTGGCCAGTAGAAGTGGATCTAACAAGTTGACATTGAAGGTTTACTACGTTTACTAGCACAGGGTGGGTTTTCCAGTGATTAGGCACATACTGGTGCAGTGCAGTGGATTTGCTGAGGGCAGTAAATAGAAGAGTAAAATATATAACCTTGGTTGCGAGATTCAAAAAGTTTCTGGTTTCTTAGGGTTCGTCTTCTGTAAACTTAAGGTCGGTCCTTGGTTCCCCTTTCTCTTCCCATGATGATTAAGTATGTCTTTCACTGGTAATAACAAGTACTTTATTGAAGATGGATCCAGGCTTAAATCAGCACAGCCGAGTACGTAATGGCAAGTATTTTTCATTGCGTATTTGATGCGTTTTTTGTTCTTATTCGTATGCTCATTCTTAATTGTCGTTTGAGTGTATTTTCATGTTAAAGAAAATGCACAAGGTCATTTAGATCAGTTGTCTTGCACATAAAAAATTCTGTGCTGCTCTTCTACAATCAATCACTCTTTCCATGCGATTCTCCGATTGCATGTTTGGCCAGTAATATGGAAACTAAACGAACATATTCAGCAGGATGCAAGACATTGAGCTTATGCATATGCGTTATGCTCTAGAATCAGCTGTTCTTGCATTAGGAGCCATGGAGAAGTGTCTAGGCAGTGAAAATGAGAGTCAATTCCATAGAGCTATGTGGTTCCTGAAAGATTTGCAGAATCACATGGAAGCTGTCAGTTCTGCTCCTCGCAAGGTTTGCGGCTTAATGATATTGAGTTCTAAGTTGAATATGCTTTGAGCTTATTTTCTTCCTATTAGGGTTTTTTATTGTCCTTAACATTCATTCATTTAAACCTGCCGGTGCTGTTTTTATTGTTGCCTGTAATTTAATATCTCCGAATGGATCGCTGTTCAGTTGGAAAGAGAGTTGTAGATTGTTAAATGCTAATAAACTATCTGCTCATTGTCCATCGTTTTTACTGTTATGTGGTGGTTTCTTTCCTTCTTTTTTCCCCTGTAACAATTGCTTTACTGCCCTCTCTTTATCGTTTTGATCATGTCCAGTGATGTATTCCCTTTAGAAGTCCATTGGCTCTACTGCAACTAGAAACTCTTCTCCAATTGTAAGAGGTGAAATTTTCATCGGAATTTTGGATTATTGTCCTGTTCAATTGTACTTCAAGGGTTTGACTTCATGGGCTGACATTGTGGTCGTTTGGGACGTGGAGTCATTGTGTTACTCTAAAGTGTACTCGAGTCTAGAAAGAGAAAGAAGTTCTAAAGCTGCCCCGCACACCAATTTACTTCTGTGCCACATTTTCCTTGAGTTATATTACCATAATGTCATCAACAATCATGATGTGTTTCTGTTCCTAGATTCATCCTTCATCATCACATCAGATTAGCCCTCAATTTAGATGTTTATTCCATGTTTCCACATTTCTTGAATTTTGCATAAGATCCCACTCCTCTCAGCCCATGCTTCAATGATCGAATTCATGGTACTAATAATGACCCACTACTATTTAATTTTTGACCTATGTGAGTAGACAAGGATTGAATTTGTTCTCTGAACCTATCGCTCTAAGGATGTGCATTTTGGCCATATTTCTGGCCATAGAATCAAAATCTTGACAACAATAAGTCCTAGGTTATAATCACAGATTATTTCCATCATAAAATCATGTTAAATCTATTGCAAAACAACAACTGTCTTCCCGAGGTACTCCGGTAAATGATGTGCTTCCATTTAGTGCATTTCATTTTTCTGTCCTGCTTATATCTGGAATAATTTTTTTTCGTCATGTTTTATACTGCAGATCTTCATGGTTAGCATTCTTACATCACTATTGCACCTGGATGAGATATCTGTTAATTTAACGCATGGTGCCTCGTCTCAAAGTTCTGCAGCTACTTGGGAACAGTCTGATTTGAATAGTTCATATGAAGGTGGAAATAAGATGGTATTTTCTTTCGCTAGGCTGTTGCTTGATATCTTGCATCACAATCTGCCTGCATTGGGCCCTGAATCCGAGCAGATTTCAAACAATGGAGTAGCTGGAGGAAGGCAGGCCCTAGAATGGAGACTATTAAGATGTAAACATTTTATTGAAGACTGGGAATGGCGCTTGTCCATCTTGCTACGTCTTCAGCCGGTGTCTAAGCGCGCATGGAGTTGGAAGGAAGCATTGGCTATTCTCCATGCTGCTCCTTCGAAACTATTAAATCTGTGAGCTCATTTCTCAGCTTTTGTGCATTTCTTTCCAAAAGCTGGCCAAAAAATTAATGTATATACCTGAGAAATGATTTTAAGAGTCCGAGGCAGAGTTTTTAGATTTCTGTGCAGCAAAGCACTAAACCCCTTATTTTTTTTGGTACCTGTTATTCCCTTTAAAGGATTATCCCTTTAAAGCACTAAAGCCCTTATTATTTTTTTTGGTATCTGTTTCATTTATGTATTAGCTGCGGAAAATCTTGGATACATTCCCCATGACTTTTTTTGTGTTTCTTTGTGTTTGCTCTGCCTTTTATGTGCCGTGATCTTTCAACAGTTGCATGCAAAGGGCCAAATATGATATAGGGGAAGAGGCTGTTCACCGGTTTTCCATGTCCCCCGAAGACAAAGCTTCCCTTGAACTTGCTGAATGGGTAGCTGGTGCTTTCAGGAGAGCTTCGGTAAGCTAACTCTAAATCCGATTCCACGCCCTTTTTTCTTACAGTTTTATATATTGGATCTACAATGATAGTTCTTATCCTATATTATTTCCATAAAGCTTGAATTCCATGGTGACTCATATTTCCTAGAGAAATTATTAGTTATAGAGCCAATTTAAATATGAGATGGATTTAATGCCCTGGACATGGGCTTCGATAAAAATAAATGACCATTAGAATGCCTTCTGTAGAGGTCGCTAGCTGTTTAAAATGTACGCCTTACTATTCCAAAATCATAATACTACCTGGCTATTGTTACCATAATCATTTTAACTGATTGAAGAGACGCTTTTGTAAACCAATGAGTTATCCTTCATTTATAAAGAAATGAAAAGTTAGAATCCGATGGGTGGCAGAAGTCAACGATGAGGCTAACTTCTACTAAAGCCATAAATACTTTATCAAGACCTGAAGAAGTCCCAATTGACCTGGGCTTCACATTCTCTGCAGATTTTAGGCCTTTGATTGCCTTGCATGAGGGAGAAGGATTAACAAAGGTGTTTTATATCCAAAGAGAATCAAGTTTGATGGTTGTGTAAGAAATGGTTATGCTCGAAGTTATCCATATGATTCTGCTTCATGCAGCAAGTTGCTTTAGCTTCTATGAAAATTGTACTGACTGATAATTTGCTTAATCCTTACATCCATCCACTGTGATTGTGCCAGAAGCTATTACTTATATCCAAAGTGAATCAAGTTTGATGGTTGTGTAAGAAATGGTTATGCTCGAAGTTATCCATATGATTCTGCTTCATGCAGCAAGTTGCTTTAGCTTCTATGAAAATTGTACTGACTGATAATTTGCTTAATCCTTTCATCCATCCACCGTGATTGTGCCAGAAGCTATTACTTCTGTAGAACCAAAAGTGAGTTTTGTAAAAAATTTCTTTCCAGGTGGAGGATGCAGTAGCTCGTGTTGCAGAAGGGCCTCCAAATGCAGTTCAGGAAATAGATTTTTCATCCTTCCGCTCTCAGCTAGGTCCCTTGCCTGCAGTAAGTTGTGGAATGACTATTATTTATTTGCGGAAGGCATTCTCTATTTTCTCCTGATTTACTCATTCCCTGTCAGATTCTTCTTTGCATTGATGTTGCTGCTACTTCTGCCAAGTCCGTAGATATGTGTAAATATCTTCTGAACCAGGCAAGTTCGGATGCTTTTATTCAGATCAAAGTAGCCTGATTTCTCTTATTTCTTCGAGCAGCCTGACATGTTCTAAACTCTCTAAATAATATTTGGATTTTTTTTTTTTGAAATGAAGATGTTAAAACTAAAACAATGTATCGAACAATAACTAGAATAGAGTTTCCATCTAAGCTAGATATAATTTTTCTTAAGATCTCTATTTGTATAGGCTAGGACTATGCTATCCGAAATCTATCCTGGAAGTTCGCCAAAGGTTGGATCTACTGCTTACTGGGATCAAATTCAAGAGGTCACAATTATCTCTATTACAAGGCGCATCCTTCAACGCCTTAATGATCTTTTGGATCAGGTTAGTTTTTATTGAACAGCCAATAGACTTCCAGTATTCTGCCATTTTTATCTCCAATGATATCTGTTGTATGTCGAAATTGAAGTTTCTCAATAATAACACGATGGTAGATTGCAACCCCTTTTTGCAGATTTTTTAAGAGCCAAATTCTTAACCCTGTCATGATTTTCTTTTTCTGTCAATAGGTGACCATAGGAAGCAAGTTTTATAAGTGTGATTGGGGCAACATGTTATGAGGCCTCTGCATGCCTGTCAGTGATCGTAGCTTGTTGAATGCAAGCAGATACCATAAGAACGCTGACATCAGTAGTTTAATAGACTGATCTGTGGGCTCCACAATGAGTTGCCTTCTATTATTGTGCCATGTGAATGTTGCCATGTGTGGTTCAACAAAGTAGTTTCCCACCACTATCAAGGGGAGGTTGAATTGTAAAACCAAGGATGAACCAAAGTGAATATTTCCAGCCCTCGACCCTGATTGTGATCCCATAATTCACTGATGTCAATGCTGAAAAGTAAGGTCTGGACTGTTGATTTGATAAGGCATATGCCGTTGGTGTTGGAATGCATACTTTCCGAGGATTTCCTTTTGATGAAAATGATCAATATATGTGGAGAATATTAATCGAGAGAGATGTTTGTGAGTGTGAGCAAAATAATGTAATGTAGACATTTAATCAAAGTTCTCAACAATCTTCTCTGGTTTTGGTTTTGAAAAAAAACATGTCCAAAGATGCCCTTTCCCCCCTAAAATAGCACAGTAATTCTGTACCTACATACTAGTGGGATGCTGTTACACTGTACTAACACAAGCCATGTTAGGAGCTCCTCTTCACGCAACACATATGCCTTGGTTTTTCTGGACTTACCCGTGGGTTACTGTGCCACTAGCATGCTACGTGTCTGACACTAGCATGACTGGTGTGGGGATGGCCTGTGCTAATTGGCACAGGGTGCGTCGACACTAGACGTATTGTGCCAATATCCTACTGGCACAGTAAGTGCATGGACCGGCACGGAAACCTTTGGTCTGTAAGCGGCATGTTATTCTCTTCACATCATCTTGCGAAGCATATTTCACATCGAGTGTAGCCTAACATAAAGTGAATTTAGTTCTCTAAATGGGCAAACCTGTCTACAACTCATAATTTGAAACTCATACAGTTCTCATCTAGATGGTCCACATCATGTTCAGGTTTGGTCACTGGAAGGTTCTTTAATGGTTGTATACTGCAGTTTCATTCTCTGGATGTATGAACAATTCATTCTCATTTCCATATCTAATATGATTCTTTTCCTAGAAAAAAATCGTTAACATTTTAGTCATCTGATGAGCACTTTGTTTAGGAGGAACCTCCAATAATTCATGAAATTCTTGCTGAGGAATTTTCTGTATCTCTGTCAAATGAGCCTGGCAGACAAGCGCAAAAAAAGCGTGCTCTGGCAATTTTAAACCAGATGATCGAGGATGCTCATAGAGGAAAAAGGCAGTTTTTAAGTGGTAATTAAGTTTATATAGGGATTAATTTCCTGCCCATTCTGCATTTTTTTTATGCTAACAACTATTTCATGTCTAATTCTAGGTAAGCTTCATAACCTTGCAAGAGCTCTTGCTGATGAAGATGCAAGTAATAATTATATAAGGGGGGAAAGCTTGTATCCTGATAAGAAGTTCCTTCCAAGTTCAGAGAAAGGTGCAGTTCTCGGACTTGGACTCCGAGCTCTCAAACCAGCATCCATGAGCTCAACAACTGCTGAAAGCAGTGGTGAACTTGCTGGTTATGATATAAAAGACTCGGGGAAAAGTTTTTTTGGTCCGTCAGTCTCCAACCCTTCTGCATACTTATCAGCATTCATTATTTACATAGCAACAATTGGTGACATTGTGGATGGAATTGATACGACTCATGACTTCAACTTTTTCTCACTCATATATGAGTGGCCGAAGGATGTAAGGTTCCTGATATGTTCTTCAAGTTTTTTGTTGTTCTTCAGATATCAATAGTTTTAATCACTAACATAGTTTGAGCATATGTGCAAATTTACTGTTCCTTTTGGCGTGTTATTTCTGTTGAATGAAG
Organism: Narthecium ossifragum; assembly: GCA_963920575.1. Taxonomy (NCBI): domain Eukaryota; kingdom Viridiplantae; phylum Streptophyta; class Magnoliopsida; order Dioscoreales; family Nartheciaceae; genus Narthecium; species Narthecium ossifragum. The sequence continues at coordinate 864,303 of OY986970.1, read as the reverse complement.
ATGTTGAACTCTCACTGGTACAGAATCCTGTTATGTTACTTTTTTCTTGATACTGACATGTTCTTGTTGTGCCATTGGTCTTAGCTCCGGAACATCTTCGTAATTGTTTGCCAATATATGATTTTGTTGTGTACTTGTTTGCCACTACATGATCTTTTTTGTGAGAAACTTCAAATGACTATGAAATGAAGAAACTTAATCATACTTCTAGTCGCTGCTGTTTCCTGTTCAAAGTCCATTGCGCCTTTTTTTGTTTTTTTACAAATTTTCCATTTCCAAGGGTGTCTTCCCTTGAGCATATTTCCACGTTCTGGGAAATCAACTTAAGAGGCAACACAATTGTGTACTTAGATACTATTTTACTTGGAATGTTCACCATAGTTTCACATCTTATTTCTCTATCTTGCAGCTTCTAACTCGTCTGGTCTTTGAGCGTGGAAGCACTGATGCAGCTGAAAAAGTAGCTGAGATTATGTGTGCTGATTTTGTGCATGAAATCATATCAGCTTGTGTACCACCGGTTTTACCTCCGCGATTGGGGCATGGTTGGGCTTGCATTCCGCTTTTACCAACTTTTTCTAGGATGAGTTTGGAGTTCAAGGCTCCCTTCATGAGGGCCATTTCCAGTGGTTCACCCTCATCAATACCTGCACATCCTCTTTATCCTCTTCAGCTAAATATAGTGAAGCACTTGGCTCAGTTGTCTCCAGTGAGGGCTGTTTTAGCATGCGTTTTTGGGAACAGCTTAATATCTACTAGCAGTGAACTATCTGCTTCCAGTTCTTCGAATGATTCAGTCATGCATTCACCGGATTCAGAGAGGTTGTTCTATGAGTTTGCCCTTGACCAGTCAGAGAGGTAATGATTTCTCCATGTACGTTGGATGTATCACATCTGCTGTCTAATGATTCTTCGAATAATTCTTGTCTTCCAACTTTGTAACAGATACCCAACATTAAATAGGTGGATCCAAATGCAATCAAACCTTCACAGAGTATCTGAAGTTGAAATGGCTGCTGGAAGTGATGCTGAAGTTTCTGTAGCTAAAACCGAGCCAAAGGCTCCTGTCAAGAGATCGCGTGAACCAGAAAGTGATACTGAATCTGAAGTAGATGACTTGGTTGTTGGGGGCTCTATGACTCCAACTTTTTCAGATCGTAACATCCATCAAGCTTCTGAAACTTTGCAGGCTTCTCCAAACTCTGAGAGTGTCGAATTTGACTCCACGAATTTTATTTCTTTTGACTGGGAGAATGAAGGGCCATACAAAAAAGCGGTGCAGAGGTACACATGATTTTGCTTTTCTTTGCTGAATACAATGGTATAAACATCAAGCAGCAACTTTTGCTGATGTGTTTTTTGCAGTTTTTTCTGCTTGTGTGCTCAGATGAGGAGGAAAGTTCTTATATGAATTCTGCACCATGCTATTCACATGTTAAAAACGCAGAAGGAAACAGTGTAAAAATTCAGTATATTTGCTAGGTATAGTCCGGCCTTCTTGCTTGTAGGATACTTTTATCAGCGAGACCACTATAATTTACTGCATTGAATGTAACATCCCGGATCTTGAAGAGGAAAAACTCATCCTCTATCATGACACGAGACGCAACACACTGACATTCAAAGCTTATCTAAAAGGAGATCATCTTAAAAAGAACTATTATTGAAACCAAATCTGCATGATTAAGACAAAGCTACTAAAAAGTAACTCAAACTTCAAACTAAATCGGTCTTCCTAGAACATTCACATTAAAATCATCAAATGTTGAAAGAAACTACGATCTACTAGTCTTAAACTCTTCACTGCTTTGTTCTTCTCCCCACGTCTATGCAGAATCTTGGGTAACTGAAAAGGAGACAAAAGTCTCTAAGCAACACGCTAGGAAACAACACTTCAAATAACATGGGATCTAAACATAAGACAAGGATATAGATACTGTAGCTGAAATAAAGGATCAATTTATCACTTACATAAATCATGTCGGGAAACTTCTCAATTCTTGCAAATCTTATTCGATATGTAGATAAACTTTAATGTAAAGACTCTTACTAGAGTTTTCTTCAACTGAGCTAGCATGCATGAGACAATGCAATGCAACTTTTTGGCTCTACCATTGAGTATCGTAGCGGTGTCTGGTGATAGCATCCCATGTGCACTTGGGATAACTATCCTTACTCATACTAGCATAAGGTCGGGCCTCAACACTTTCAGACTCAAACGCCGAGAACCCACAATTGGTCTCGACCAAACAGTGAACCCTTAGAAGTACTCATTCTTAGCTGCCCAACCATGACAACTAAGGACATTTCAGATTTGATTCCACCTTGGTGGCAACTTTTTCTTGGTAAACATGCACACTATGCGCATGCAATGCTTCTGAATATGTACTTAAACATGCTGAAACATATGCATAGAGATGATCATGCATAATCATACATACACATGAGATGCGATGCTCAAAAGCTTGACATCATAAGTTGGTAGATGGATGCATGCTCATTAATCTTAAGTAAGACAGAAATAAGGAATCATTGTAAATCTGAATTCTAACTTGCTGTGACTTAACCTTGAGTACGCAGCAAAAACAGAAATTGCCTTCTAACAATTAGAAGACTGAAATAACAACCACTGCAAACTGCGAATTAACAACTAAAGCGCGTGAGAAGTATCCTTTGTAACCGTAGAATCAAGAAGGTTAAATACATAAGTTAAGATCTCATTCTATCCCTTTATGTTCCCATGAATAATTAGAAAGGAAGTTCTGAAATTGAAAATCTGCAACCAAACCATGGAATTCTACTATAAAACATTTGAAAATCTGCTATAAAACTCTGAAAATCTGCTATGTATCTAATAGGAAAACTGTAACATGCGATAACATAGATAGACCTCATTAGTTAACCTAACTAGCTGCTACATGAGCATAACATTACTGCAATATATCCTTGATCTTAAGTTATAGAGGTTGCTGTCATATATACCATATCTCCATAAAACCAGTTATTTTAATGGCCAGGCAATCATACGATAAAGCGCATCATAGAAACATCTCATAAAGCAATCGTAAAGACTATGTTTAGACTTCATGTTATTACTCATGAAGTTTCCTACCTTGAAAGCTCTTCAAACACCAAACCTTGACCTCTTTAAGCCCGTTGACTCGCGAATCTGCACACTGTGAGTCTGAATGCTCCTTCTATTTAGAGTTCTAGGGTTGTAGAGATTAGGTTAAAGCATTACTAAAGAGGAGAGGCTATGAGAGAGGTTATATGGAGAGAAAGAAGAACACGTAAGATGAGAGAGAACTAGGAATACGTGAGAAAGAGAGAAGATTCCTGTGGCTGCTGTAGCTACCAATAGAAACAGCCGGATATCTATATAAGGGCTGCTACTGTAGCCTTTTAATTAGAGTTCTAATCAAACCCTAATTAACTGACTTGGTGTTAATACATATACTAATAGGGCTCTAATTAACCCAGCCAACTAAGAGTCTAATTAAAGCCTCGCCTAACTGGTTAGACCTAGTTCTAATAGGACTACAATCAAGTTATGGCTGCTGTAATTTAAGGTCAAAAAAAGGAGTTGTAATCGAATCAAATACTTGCAATTAGATCTCAATTAAGTACTTTAGACTAACCTAATCAACTGGGGTTACAATCAACTGGTTTACTAACCTAGTTAAGACTCCTAATCCAACCGAAACTCTAGCTATACATAGAATTCCGGGATTTTACATTGAAGGCCCAAGATGTGCTTGTAAGTTACTTATAATACTTTTATTGGAAGTCATATTCATCACACTCTGAAGTGCATATCATCTCATTTTAGAGTTTTAGATAATGTTTTAGAAGAATGCATAATTGGACCTAGAATAGTAACCGTGGACATATGTCCTGAAGGAAAGTATTGTATGCTGACATGACCTGTAATGAGCAAATGAGTTCTCCAAAACCTGTACTTGTAGTGGAGTTTTGCTTGACCAAATTGATGATGTTACATGATGTTGTCCGTAATGCATTTCTGGTGTTAGGAGATGATTTTCTTGTTTCACAAGCTGCTTTGTTTGGTTCTGATGCTATACTGATAGTTTAAAGCTCTGATATGGGCAGCAAATTGTACGCAGTATGGTGTTTAGAATTTTTGCAACTTCTGAATTTATTTTACCTCAACAGGTTGATTACTGATGGGAAGCTGATGGATGCTCTTGCACTATCTGATCGTTGCTTACGCGATGGAGCTTCTGACCAGTTACTGCAGTTACTTATTGAACGTGGTGATGAGAATGATCCAATTAGTGGGCAGTCCCATGGTTATGGAACACATTTTGGATGCAATAGTTGGCAATACTGTCTGCGTTTGAAAGATAAACAGCTTGCTGCCAGACTTGCTCTGAAGTATATAAACTTTGGACTTGTGCCTATCCTAATTTGATTGCCATCTATGCATAAACGCTCTCTAATGCTTATGCTTGAATCCTTCTGTTTAGAATAGATGTTTCTAATTGTGATATATAACTCCGCTTGCTTCAACAACTTTCAGTTTCCAATCTTTCCTTTGCCAGTATATCTGCATAGCTAACCTTCACCATCATAAATAGACTTTGCAGACACATATTTGTACCATCTGGAACAGACATTCAGATATTGATACGCATATATATGTAACTGGAGAAACAAACTATCTTTTTAAACAGACTGCAGTAGAAGCTGATGCATTTAAACATGTTGCATGTTTATGGAAATAATACATGACATCCAGTTGAAGATATTACACCTCATCTATTGTATATTGCTTGGAGCAGTGCCTAGAAATCCAATAAGCAATCAGCTAATGTTATAAGGAAGTCAGATCTGGTGTTTCTTTATATCATCATATCGTGATTTGAAGGAAAGACCAAATTAGATTTTTTTGCAAAAATTGTGTTCTGCATTTTGAGCCTGATGACTACCTTGCTCAAACCTGTACTGTTCATCGTTAGGAGAAAACTTGCTGCTTAAAAGAAACTTCTATCTATACCTGATTTCTTTTCTTTGGTCAGTTTAAAACCTTGTACTGGACATTTAAAATGCTAAATTCAGGTATCTGCACAACTGGGAGCTGGATGCCGCAATGGATGTTCTCACTATGTGTAGCTGCCACTTGCGCCAGAGTGATCCAGTTAGGAATGAGGTACTCACAGTGATGTGACAGTTTGGAGTAAATGCATGGTTAGCTTCCCTTGTAAAAACCATGTTGAACTTGTATTTAGCTTATACCCTGTACTTTTAGTTTTTTTCCCCTATCTACTTCTGATTCTCCTTTGGCAATGATTAGGTTTTGCAGATGAGGCAGGCTTTGCAGAGATACAGTCATATTTTATGTTCTGATGACCACTACAGCTGCTGGCAAGAGGTATCACTTTCAGCCCCCCCCACCCTGCAACCCACCTCCCTCCCTCTCCCTCTCTCTCTCTGTGTCTGGCTGTGGTGTGTGTGCATTGGTTGGGGCTTTTGGTGGGGTGGGGGCGGTGGGGGTTTGAGACAGTGACAGAAATGAAGCTATTTTGCCATTCAAGTCTTAAACAGGACAATTATGATCTCTTTCCTCACTTTGTTGCCGATGCTGCTTTGTTTTCGTCAGGTGGAAGCTGATTGTAAGCAAGATCCTGAAGGCTTGGCTCTTAGATTAGCTGGCAAGGGTGCTGTTTCGGCTGCTCTGGAAGTTGCTGAGAGTGCATCTTTATCAATTGATTTGCGTAGAGAATTACAGGGTCGACAGCTTGTTAAGTTGCTTACTGCAGATCCTCTTTGTGGTGGGGGCCCTGCAGAGGCTTCTCGATTTCTTTCTTCATTGCGTGACTCAGATGATGCCCTACCTGTCGCAATTGGAGCCATGCAACTGTTACCTGACTTGCGTTCTAAGCAACTTCTTGTAAGAGAAAATGTGTCCGAATACTGTTAACATGATGCAGTATATTTTCCTTGCGTGTAATCTGTTCTTTCATGTTTACCTAGGTACACTTTTTCCTGAAAAGGAGAATTGGGAACCTTTCAGAAGCTGAGGTTTTGCGGCTTAACTCATGGGCAATGGGCCTTCGAGTCTTGTCTCTATTGCCATTGCGCTCACAGCAACGGTGTTCTGCTTTGCATGAACATCCTCATTTGATTCTTGAAGTTCAGTTGATGATGAAACAACTGCAGTCTGCCGCCTTGGTATTTGCTTGAAACTAGAAGTTGATGTCTTGGACTCTGCATTAAAATTATTTCCATTCATCTATTTTACTTTGTAAATGCCAGATTGTCATTAATGTTTAGTGATCCACGCTCTGAAAGTTTGAATGTGAAATAATAGGGGCAACATGAATTATATGATCATTTACCTCTGCAGAGAACTGCCCATACACCTGCTTTGGCTGGTCCTAATGGTATTTGTGTGCAGATACTGAAAGAGTTTCCTTCGTTGAGGGACAACAATCTGATCTTATCATATGCTGCCAAAGCAATTGCTGTCAACATCAGTTCTGTTCCAAGAGAGCCTAGGATCTCCATTTCTGGGCCCAGATTAAAACATAAACAGAGAACTGGGGGGGCATCTAGGTCAAACTTTACACAGAGCATAGGAAATTTCCAGAAGGAGGCTCGTAGAGCATTTTCATGGGCACCTCGTGAAAATGGAAACAAATCTGCTCCAAAGGATGAATACCGAAAAAGAAAGAGCTCTGGCTTAATACAATCTGAAAGAGTTCCCTGGGATGGAATGGCTGGCATACAGGAGGAGTGCGCCTCAACATTCTCGGCAGATGGGCAAGAAAGACTTCCATTCATCTCAGTTACTGAGGAATGGGTGCTTACTGGAGATCTGCATAAAGATAATGCAGTTCGCATGTCCCACAGATATGAAACCTCACCTGATATAACGCTTTTCAAGGTATGCTGTTATGCTCAAAATAATAAGCAAGTTGCAATGGCTTAACTTTTGCATCCTAGATAAACTTTTTGGCTCATCCTGCATTACCAATGGTTGCCTAGTCTTAGTTATCTTGATTTTCTTAATTTCTTCTAGACTCCTCCATAGGTGATTCAGCAGTCATGAGTTCAAGGCAGGGGTTTGGGATGCTTGTAGAGAACTGCAGTAGTTTCTTATTGTGCCGACAATGGAATACAGTGCCAACTTCTATTCGGCATGGAACGTGCCAATGTCATGAGACATCCTAGTGAAGCTTTGCCATATACATAACCTCCAAGAACATAGAGAAATTGGACTCTATGACCCTGTTTTCTTCATAGGATTCCCACCTATTAGTTCGCCTTACATCTGAAATATCAGACCAGTGGGTTGCCTTTTTGATGTTTCCAATTAGGCATTTATTGTTGGATACTTCTTGCCCATATCTTTGACAGCTTGGTCCATCAAAGGTACATTGAGGTTTCGAACTAGTAGTTTGCACTTTGCAGTATCAGGTTTTTTGGATTTCCTGAAGTGATTCTGATTCCCAGGACTCTCTTGCTCAGAAATGGTACTGCGATAAAATTTAGAGTCAAGATATTGATGTTGTAAGTAGAGAATTTTCTTTCTTGAAGTCTCTATGGTTGGCGTTGGTTGCAGAGAACAGCAGTTTTAACTTTTAAGGCTTACGTGAATTTATGATGTATTCTCACTGTAGAAAGTTGAATTGATGGAGCACCTTCATGTCTTGTGATCATGATGTTCATGTTCTCAGGGTTGATATTTATGTCACTCTCTTTTTGTTCTTGGTTTCTTTAGGCATTACTTTCACTGTGCACCGATGAATTGGTATCTGCTAAAGGTACTCTGGAGTTGTGCATTAATCAGATGGAGAATGTATTGAGCTCCCAGCAATTGCCTTTGCATGCAACCATGGAAAAGATGGAGCGAGCGTATCATGCAACAGAAACTTATGTGCAGGTACATGCTTTTCACTTGACCTATCTATGTTCCTTTGATGAATTTTAATGATCTCCGACTCCTGTATCCAGGCATTGGCATATGCAAAAAGTCAACTAAGAAAGCTTGCTGGGACTGGCGACTTGTCAAGCTGTTTTGAAAAAAATAGGGATACTGCAGACACATCTACAGACACTGGCAGCTCTAGTATTGGCAGTCAAGGCCCAGATGAGCTTTCTGGACTTCTATCACAAGCCGACATCTGGGTGGGACGTTCGGAACTACTCCAGAGCCTCCTTGGGTCAGGAATTGTTGCATCCCTCGATGATATTTCTGACGGAGAATCTTCAGTCCTTCTGCGTGACAGATTGATTGAAGATGAACGTTACAGCATGGCCATATATACCTGCAAAAAGTGCAAGGTAATTTTGCAACTCATAAATGACAAATTATCTTCTTGGTTGCGTTTATGTGCTTCGACTTATCTAGGAATTTCTGTTCGATTTTCAGATTGATGCTTTTCCTGTTTGGAATGCATGGGGTCATGCCCTGATTCGGATGGAGCACTATGCCCAAGCTCGTGTAAAATTCAAGTAAGAATAGTTAGTACTATTTGCATTTACATTAGATGTTATGCGCACATTTGGTTGCATATAAATTAGTGTTGTTTGCCACATAGTACAAGAATTCGTTTGGTTTTGACACGCTTGAAGTTTGGAATAAGCATAACGGTGATGAAGGATGTGAAGATGGACATGTAGCATAATGGAAGGTTGTCGTTAAAAAAGGAGATGCGTGTGTAACAGGATTAAGTGATGGGAAGTTATTCTGGATGATCTGAGTGTTTGTGGCTTAGATCAAATAAGCCTGTCAAAGATTTTAAGCAAAACTATATTCCGACAGGATTGTGGAAATGGATCACGAAGTAGTGGAGGTGACTAAGAAGCTTGGATAGCAGACATAGTGAACACAAAGTTGCCTTTCGTTCCTAGGGTCTTTCCCTTGGATAATGTCTGATGATTTAACAGAATGCATGAAAAATATCTCTATGAAATCATAGTAAAATTCTTCATGTGGCTTTGGTTAAAATGTGTTTGCATATATAAGATCCTTGTGAGTAATCATATAACAATTTTTGCTGTAACAAACATTTAACATTTTTTCCTTCTATGCAGGCAAGCTCTTCAATTGTACAAAGGAGATCCTGCTCCTATTGTACTGGAGATCATTAACACAGTTGAAGGTGGTCCTCCAGCTGATGTTTCAACTGTCCGATCAATGTAAGAAATCCGATATATTGCAAGCTGGACAAAATTTGTTCAATTTCTATTGGTCTGAGCTTGTGCTAAGTGTGAAATACGTTTAATAATTTCCTTTTATGAAAGTGGTTGCAAAGATTTATCTTGTCAAACTCTTGGTACACAACCATTGATATATGTCTAGGTTCAAGTTTCCATAAAATGTGACCCACAAATCATCTGATAACTAAAAAGTGACGGATTTGGATACAATTTTGTGGAATTAATAGTTCTATTGACTAAAGAAGACAATAAATACCCCCTTAAAATCAATGCCCTGGGACCACCTCAAACTTCCAATGAAACTTGAGGCTTAAAGAAAATTGGAAATCTTTGGTGCTCAACCCTAAGTGTTCAATGCAGGAGGGTGCAGAAGCACCTGCTTTGAACCTCACACACCTATGGATGCGTTGCCCGAGCTCACAAATAGCATATGAGACATTATAACTGTTTTCCAAAGAGGCATTCATCCTGTTTCTAGATCTTTTGGCATCTAATCGCCTTGTTGTTGTACTTGTTTCTCTTCAGTGATTTCTAAAGCACTGCTTTTTGCTGAGCAATCTCCTTTCATGTTGATAAGCAGTTCCTGAATTATCTAACCAGAAATGAAGATAAGATAGATCCAGACTATCCCATGCCCCCCCAACCCTTGAAAAAATAGTGAACTTGTATACATGTATTAATGGCTGCATTGTAGTTAAGGGTTGAAGTTAACCCAAGATCATGGGAGTAATGGCTGGTGGCCCCCCAACTTCTTTACAAATTAGTAATCTACATCCCAAAATCCCAAAGAGATCATGCTAATTATGTAAAGCCTTTAAAAAATAGTAAACTATAAGTTTGTAACTTAACTGGTCGGGTTTTATTTATAAAATTTGAACTTGTTTATTTAGTTTTTTTATCACTCATTAGCAATATCATACCTAATTGGTAAAAGGATATTTTTCATCCAAATATTAACATAATACAAAATAGTTCTTTTTTCCAAAGAAAAATCTCTTCTTTTTTCCTTGCTCATTCATTAGTATTTGTGATGGTTTAATAAATTTTCTCTCTGCTATTTTTATTATCTTCGTTTAATGGCTATTTATTTTTCATTTATAGGGGAAATTTTTTTAGTACTTATATTACTTGAAGACGATTTGTTACCACTTGCCCCCCCCCCCCCCCCCCCCCCCCCCCCCAAAGTTAGAATTCTGATTCTGTCCCTGCAGACTATGCTCATACCTTCGGCTCTTTTCTCATTACATATACCTCAGTCTTTTGTGATTGTAAATCTTCGAAGTTGATTTTCCTTTATTTTTCAAATGTTTTCTTCTGCACATCACAGAACATTGTTTCCTTTATCTTATTCACATATGCTTGAAATTTACTAGATTAGCACTTTATTTGATAATACAGGTACGAGCATTTGGCGAAAAGTGCTCCAACAATTTTGGATGATTCTCTCTCTGCCGATTCATATCTTAATGTTCTTTATATGCCGTCGACTTTTCCACGTTCTGAGAGGTCTAGACAGTCTCAAGAAGCTGCAAATAATAGTTCTACAACATGCAGTTCGAATTTTGAAGATGGTCCACGCAGCAATCTCGACAATGTTCAATATGTGGAATGCTTTTATTATTTCCAAGAAGTAAGCTGCCCGACCTTTTCAACCTGAATCCACTTTGTTTTCGAAATAAATGAGAGTATTTATTAACTGATGAAAACTTGTTGTCCAATGCATTAACAAAAAGAATTGTAAGTTAAAATTGGTCATGCTTTGTTTCATAGTTGCTTCTATTTGTAGGCCTGTCATAGACTGATTATAAATGGAGAGGCAGAATGTTTTGCTGATCTCTTTACTTATGTTGGATATTCTGGGTGATGATGTCATTGCACTATCCATATCTATGCATTGGTGATAGTAACTTTTACAGGAACCAATGGTTAGCTTAACATGCAACTTAGACTATGTTTTATCAATGTCTTCTGCTGACCATCATATTCTTTTATAATATTCCGCAACTAAATTGTTATTATTCTCTTGACTGCAGGAATGTCTATTGTCTTTCTTATTTTCATTGATTTCCCTATTACTTTATATTGCAGTATGCTCGGCCACATATGCTTGCTTTCATGTTCAGGCATGGTCACTACATGGACGCTTGCTTGCTATTTTTTCCTCTGAACGCTATTCCTGTACTACCTCAGCCATTGTCTCATGGAACAGCAACTTCATCTTCTTCACTCCAGCGCCCTGATCCTTTGGCTACTGATTACGGGACGATTGAGGACTTATGCGATTTATGCCTTGGATATGGGGCCATGGCTGTTCTTGAGGATGTCTTGTCCTCAAGAAATGCATCATCAGTATCACAGGATGCAATCAGCCAATATACAGCTGCTGCTCTTACCCGCATATGCAATTACTGTGAAACACACAAACATTTCAATTATCTGTACAGATTTCAGGTACGATTATCACGTTAAAACGCCAGCTTCTAATCCCTTTTGTACATTTCAAGTTTTTTGCGTTAACAGTGGAATTCAGCACATGATTTCTTTACACGAGCAAGAGTTAACCACTAGAATTTCTTATGGGTTTCTTAAAGCCTCGTTCTTCATTTAGTTCTGAAAGCAGTTTTACATCTCACTATTTCTAGTACATTTAAGGGCATATCTACCTCTCCATTTCATGTTTAAAAGTCTTCATTCTCCATATGGTTCTGGAAGCAGATCTACGTCTGACAATTTCTAGTACACCTAAGGGCATTCTGCGTCACCATTTCACATTTGATCAGTGACATTAGTCACAGCCTTCCTTTAATCTCATCTCAAGCCGGATGGATATCTTGTTTTCAGAAGTCGGAACTATATCTATTGACAAGCTCTGCAAGCTTAGCAAGCATCTGTCTGCAAATTTTTTCATAATTCATTAATAGTAGTAGCCCCTGCTCCTTGGTGGTTGATCTGAAATCAGTCATGTGAAGTTGTTTTTGTCGTCTCTATATCTTTTTTCATAGTCTTCTGAACTTGGCATTTTCTTCCTCAAAAAAAATTCTAACCTGAAAGTATGTGTCTCAGGTTATCAAGGGCGACCACATTGCAGCTGGTCTTTGTTGTATTCAGTTATTTTTGAATTCTTCTTCTCAAGATGAAGCAATAAAGAACTTGGAGCATGCCAAGGTGAATTCTGCTGTAATTTAAAGTCCAAATTTAGGACAGGATTGATGTTTTATTCATCAGCATAAAACAGTATCCTTATATTAGTTTAAGACCGACAACTTGCCAAAAGAAACATAGGGTCGTTGTGCTTGGAGTAACTAGAGTTTGCTGCATGCATTTTGGATGTTTAGTTAGTGAAGTATTTTCGCTATTGCTCGGGTTCATAACGTTCTCTGTGTGAATGTTCTAGGATTTGTTGTCCTGTACACGAGAATGATTGGCTTTCAGAAGGACCTTTTGTAAGTTGAGAGTGTAGTCTGCTTCTTCATGGCTTTTTGTTGTGTTTTGCTCCATGTTAGAGAGAAATGGAAGTAACTCTGCTCAGAATATTAGCCAAATCAGAATTTCTTAAAGTATCATATATTCATAGCACAATGTAGTAGCATTATCCGAAAAGCTTAGCTTCATGCATGATACCAATTTAAAGGATCATCTACCTATACAGCTTCGTGCATAAATTACCCCCTGAAAAACCATTCACTGTGTTAGCAGCAAATCAGAATTTTAGCTTAATTCAAAGTTATCACGTCATCTTCTGCAAATGTAATTATCTTTATGTGACAAACTTAGCTTCATGCATAATATAACTTCCGAAAAGCATCCTCTAACATATCTTTATATGGCAAACTTAGCTTCATGCATGATATAACTTCCAAAAAGCATTCTGTAGCATTGTTATTCTACTCTTTCAGATCTTCATCCAATGAATTTATCTATTTAGCTCTTACATAATGTTTTCTGTGTAGCATGTAGTATCTTTATGGGTACATAATCAGATATGTGATGCATATGTTATTTTAAGTACCTTTCCCCACTGGTATATTAGGAAGGCTATGATTTTTTTATTTGGAAGCCTTAGGTTCTTCTTTGTAACCATAATGATAAGTCATTGGCTTGATTAAGAATTTGTGTTTGTACTGCTCTTCCTTGTACGAGTTTTTCTATTGCTTTATCTGCAAAACTTGCCTCTATGGGTTCTTTAAAATTGTTTACATTTGGTCACTTATCAGAATGAATTAAAATATTCCATGTGTGCTTGTGAAGATTATGTCCCAATCCTTTGAAGGGGAAAAAATGTGATGGAGGGTGATGTTTACTACTGTTCTGATTGAACATTATTACTTTTCTCCAAGATAACTACTTGTTATCCCTAAGCTAAGGTCATTATAAGGTAGTGAAGGCTTATCATAATTGCACAAAAAGATTTTTATTCTGCTTACTGAAAGCAAGGAACCCTACTTAAAAGATGCCAAGTCAGCATTTTTTTTCTTCTAATTCTTCGAGATAGTTAAAGTTACTAGTTAAGATTTTAACTCATAAGACTGCTTAAAGAAGGGCATTTCCCATCATGATGTAATAAGGTTGCTATAGAACTTGTATTCTTTTTCTATTTTTCAATCTTGGTCCCCTTTATTCTTGTGTGCATAATTTTCTCTTCTTGCTGTAGATCCATTTTGAAGAAGGATTATCTGCACGGCATATGGCTGGTGAAGCAACTAAACTGATGTCCAAGACTGTTCGTGGTAAGAGTGCCGCAGGAAAACTTACTGAGGAGGGCCTCGTTAAGTTTTCAGGTCGGGTATCTATTCAGGTGGGGATTGCTTTTATTATCGAATAGCCAACGCAGCCAATTTGCAATATGGCTTCATATCTGTCAATATTTGGAGAAGTTGGGGTACTGCGACTGCTTAGAACCACTTTTCTGAAAATGTGTTGCATTTCAGCATATTCCTCTGATATTTCACAGAAAGTTAGCCTGATTTACTGTTTCAAATCTGTGATTTTTCAAATATGTGATATCTAGACAGTGCCACGGAACAGGCAGTACTCATTTTTGTCTTTCGCTAATGCTATTCTACAATGTCATGTCATTGTACTTGATGTTTTGATTTAAACTTCTTACTCAATTGTCAAAGCACTATATTTAAGCCACAATTCTGTCTTGTGCATATACTTCAACAATTAACTTTAGCCTAGGCAGCATGCATCTAATTTTGCAATACCTATCATATGACTTATTCCCTAATAAAAATGCTTCTGGAAACATGAATGACCTGTGTCTCTGTTGTTCCTATTTCTTATTTTGTTGACCTGATGTGTTGCTTATAGTTGTTCAAGTTGATTTGATATTTCTAGAGTTGTTTATGATCAATGATTTATGTGCTTCCTAAACTTGCTTTAAGTGGCAAAAAAATATCAGGAATTAACGGGGTATACCAGTAGAATGATACTACAAAAATGACAACTTGGTTTCATCTAGGCGACTTTTTATTTTCCTAATGGATGTGTAGTTAAGTTTTTGCTAGTTGTGAGTTATTAAAGCCTAACATCTCTAGCTTACAATGTAGATGGACGTGGTCAAATCATTCAATGATGGAGATGGGCCTCAATGGAAACGTTCTCTCTTCGGAAATCCTAATGACCCTGAAACTTTCAGGTTTGAAAGCCTTCTTATAAAGATGCTATGATGTACTACCATAGACACACAGTTGGCAATCATGGATAAGCATGCAAGTCGCTGAAAGTTTTGAGATCCATTGTCCTGTAGGCTGTGTAATCCTTGGTTGAATGTGCTTTGTATCTGTCACTTTTGAAAATTTCTTGTAGTTGTCAAATTAGCTTTTTCTCAATCTAGTGTTTTTATAAAAGAATATGCATTGAAATTTGCTTGGTGCAGTAGTTCAAGCTGGGATTTTTTTTAATTGAATTTTGATGTGTTCTACATATTTAGACAAATATTTATCAAACCCATTCCTTTTTATCTCTCCTTTCAAGAGCTAGCAAGTAAATCATTACTGCATTTTCTGTTAGTAACCTGCTGAGTCACTTGTCATGCATTTTGTGAAAGTTCCAACATTTAATTAGGTCGAAAGCATGATGTCCTTCATCTGTTTTTGGTAAGAATCTAGGGTATAGAGTTAATTGAGGGTGTAAAGTTCTATAGATTAACTTCCTCCATCATGCTTCTTATAAGCTGTATTTGCCTTCAACTGCTTTGCAGGAGAAGGTGTGAAGTTGCAGAAACTCTGGCCGAGAAGCACTTTGATCTGGCGTTCCGAGTAATATATGAATTTAACCTTCCTGGTATGACCATCATTTTCATCTCCCACTGCTTGATCATTTTGTTTGTTGATTCTCATCTTCTTCTTTTTATTGCTTGAAGACCGAACTCAAATGTGCATATTTAGCTGCTAATTCGAACCAATACTCCATCCTGATGCTGATGGTGCAGTTTTGAAATTTGTTTTTCAGCTGTTGATATCTATGCTGCTGTAGCTGCATCCCTCGCTGAGAGAAAAAAGGGTGGTCAATTGACAGAATTCTTGAAAAGTGTAGAGGGCACAATCAGCAAAGATGACTGGGACGAGGTGACATTTGTTCTCCATGTTTATGCCTTTGATAGCATAAACTGCACTGACTCATTATCTGAAACTATGATTTATGTTGTGTTATATTATGGTTCTGAGTCTCCTGCCAAGAGGCTTACACGTTGCTTTGTTGGACAAAGTTCTTGCACGTGGAATCTGTTCTTCAAACTGTCACTTCAATGTGTAAAATGATGCTGTACTTCCTTGCACAATCATATGCACTTTACCTGGCTGTGCTTCAGTTGTGTTTGGAATGCGAGTCTGAAACATTGAATTTCTTGGCAGTCAGCACATATCGGCATGGACCAGCACATATAGTCGGCAGCTACGTGTATCGGCACAGACCCCATGCCAATACATGTATTAGCCCAGAAGAGTCTTGTGCTGCTGGCACGAGGTCCCATGCTGAGATGCATGTGGTGGCCACTTATGGTGGCTGCAAGAGACAGGCACAATAGGTGCCACCGGTACAGCAATCCTTGGTCTTAAAGAATATTTCTTTGATTAGCTTTTTGAAATCAGAAAGATATTTGACTTGGCTGATGGATAGAAATCACAAAGAGTCTATTTAATATTTATTATCTGATCTGTTGACCAAATGCTAATCTGATCAACCACTCTACTGAGTCTCCTCTATTTGGACTTTTGAGAAAGAGTGGCGGATTAATGGATTTGTTTGCTGGCAGCTTGCTGTGATACTCTTTGTTTCTCTTTTTTCTCTTTCTTGGTTTTAAATTATACTGTACCCTGTTCTCTCTGACACCCCAACTAATGTAATATGCTTTGCAATATTTGCTGATATGCAGATATGCATTTCTTTGACAAGTATTCACCTTATTGAAAGGGATGAAAATCATCTTCTTATAATGTTGTTAATGATAATTCAGTTCAGAAGGGAATATTCTTTTCTGACCAGATTACTAGGAGTTTCTATCACATGTAGAACTTAACGATCTCATAAGTTTGGGACGAGAGGCTTTTGGTGTTACTTGTTTGATATCGAAAATTAGGTTTGGAAGGGTATTACTTTTCTGGAGTTTTAGTTGGAGTTTTTGTCAACTGCTGAACTGAGCTGTCATATATCGTGTCTTAGAGCCGTATTTTACAATGCCTGTTGGTTATGGTGTTGATCTTTTCTGCATAGGTGTTAGGCGCTGCCATAAATGTGTATGCCAACAAACACAAAGAACGGCCTGACCGTCTTATTGACAGGTTAACCAGCAGTCACAGGTATTGGTTGCTTCGATTATTTTCTTTGCTATATTTGGAAATAACTGACAAAAAGCCTAAAGTTTTTCCTTGCTTAATAGTTGCTTGTGTAGGTGCAGTATATTAATTTACATCATGTGGAGGACCAATCTAAACATTTTTTTCAAGCAATATCCCCTGTGCTATAAAATGCGTTGTGATACAATATTACAGAAGCTTTCTTGAAATCTGGCATTTTATGCTAAAGTGCCAAACATCATATTTGTGGAGAAAAGCTAGGTGCACATTCACGTGGATGAAACCTATCTATGTCGTGTCTACTGCGCATTTATAGGCACCTATGCTGCTACACTAATGGCATGGGGAGCCTGTATGCCTTCATGGATGGGCCCCCATCCACACGCATGTGAGTTTAGCACTTTGACTTTGTATTCTGAGGAATAGGACAGCTCTGGGTGTTGCCGGATATTTGGAGTCCTACGTCAAAGGAATGCTTGTCATTGTTGTTCTATAACCTCTTGATACACTGACATACACATGAATAGACACATTATGAGAAGTAGTATCATCATCTAGGAGAATTAACTCTTTTCCCGCTCCTACACATGCCATAAACATGTTTAGAGAATAAGGTGCAACTGAGCTAGATACTTTCAATTGTTCTCATATTGTTTGAAAAGCAAGTTTGTGTGTACTGCTTATCTTGAAGCTTAAGCTAGGGGTTTGTATTTGTTTAGTACTTTATCAGGATTTTGTATGCAGTATGTGCTCTATTATTATCTTCTTGTTATAGACCATTGATATGCCTTCTATAATATAGGAAAGTGATGGCCTGTGTGGTCTGTGGCCGTCTGAAAAGTGCCTTCCAGATAGCATCCCAGAGTGGAAGCGTGGCTGATGTTCAATATGTTGCTCATCAGGTTGTGAGAATTGATTTTCTTTTTCTTTTTCTTTTTTATGGAAACATTAGACTATGACTCCCATGATTATATCTAACTTCTGTGGATCCATGGAATGCTTCAGTTAATGATCAATGATGTTTTATTGTCACTACGTCAGAATCTGTTATTCTTCCCTAGTCACTTTAAGCTTCTTTACTCCTGCTGTTCACAAGTTTCAACTTCAGAGTGACAAAGTAGGTTTTGATACTTGCTGACTGGATTCATGTTTTCTAGCAAGCTTCTTACTTGCTATTACTGCTTTATGTCAAGTTTCGTAGAGGAAATTGTATCACCAATTTATAAGTCGGAGGAAACCCAGACAGGTGGGTAACAAAACTCAATTCTGCTTCTTATCTCTCAGCTTGGAGAATTCTTGTCAAGTGTCGTGGCACATAGCTGACCCTACGAGCATATTGTATAAAAGCTTTGGACGACTGTAATCATCTCTAGATTTTTGTGTCATTATAAGTTAGAAAAAGAGCTGACATACACATGCTAAAGATCCATAAGGTTAACTGCTTTCTTTGACATCTGTGTCCAGCCTCTGCTTTCTTTGACATGGTTAACTGCATTTGACATTTCTTTCTTCTGATCAATGATTATAAAAATGCTGCATTTAAAGTCCTCATCCGGGTTTGATCATTTTGCAGCAGCCTGTTCTGATAGCTCACTACCATAGTCGTTTTAAGTTATATGACTTTCATTATTTTTCAAGCCTGCTCTAACCTTGATGCCATTCACATGACTTATTCAGGCACTACATGCAAATGCGTTTCCTGTTCTTGAGTTGTGCAAGCAGTGGTTGTCTCAATACATGTAACCTGGTATGTGGCTTTCCTTGCACATGGAAATAAAAGAATATTTAGTTAAAAACAGCTCATGATGCTCTCTGTGTGAACAGCTTAGGTTTGCTAGTGATAATCTCGATGGCAGCTCTATTGTTGCTGAAATCTTCTGCTTTCAGTGGAGTGGCTGGTGAATATCACTCTGGTTCTTTCTTGGGCTTCTCGCTTATATTGCAGCAGGTTCAGCCTGGCTTAAACAGAAGCCTGTCTTGGATAAAGATATGGAATTTTAGCCGAGAATTTACCTGCTGACAGTTGTGAAAAAATGGGTTTCAAGCTCTGAATAGTTTTTAAGTACCACATAGTGGTCGGTGTTCCATTGCAACATGTCATGCCTTGGACAGATAGGTGCTGCAGTGTATCTTTGTTTCTCATAGGTGAGGCATGGGCTGTTACCAGAAAGGCTGGATTCACTTCCGTTTATGCCTTCGGAATTGCTACCCACACAATGGAAACTCGTTTTAATAGAAATGTGTTCTAAGGGTAAGGGGTGGTGGGTGTACATGTTGAGAAATTCTTGGCTTCCGGTGCTGTAGTTTTTAAGTGATACTTATCAGATCTTGTGAGTTTATGTTCTGCAATTAGGTCAGTAAGATTCATCCTGTGTGTGTGTGTTTTTATACATGTAGAGAGAGAGAGGGAGAGAGAGATAGATAGTGTGTGTGTGTGTGAGAGAGAGAGAGAGAGAGAGAGAGAGTGTGTGTGTGTGTATCGCATGAGTTCCTTAAGAAAACGGTTCCCCTGATGGCGAAGTTGTAAAAGTTCAATTTTCGCGCTTGTTGGCCCGCATGGCTGGCTTGAGTTGTCTTGAAATGCCACTTTGGTTTTCAAATTACAGAATTTGTTGAGCACCGGAAAAGAGTTGTTTTGCTCATTTATTTGATGTGCTTGGTAGCGAATTTTCCAGACAAATCATACGATGAAGCTTTTGCATCTACAAAGTTGAGTGGATCTGGTTATTATTAGTATTTAGTACGGAAGTAATAGAAGATTTAAATATGGACCTGATTGGGGTACATGGTAAGGGGCCATGTACCCTCCTTGATCGGTAGACAGCTACCGATTGTATCATCTAATTCATCGGGATGAAGATGAATTAGATCAATGTGTGAATCATCTGATCGGTAGATATATATTATTCGAATCATCTAATTCATCGGTAGTGTATCACTATTGATAGGTAGAATCGAGGAGCACGTGTAGCGTAAACCATGTACGCAATTTTTACCTTTTAAATATTTGATAGCCCAATAGTTTGACCAACGTCAAACAAAATCCATGGCCCGATTCCAACGGACCAACACTAACCAAATATACTCAGCTTTGGAGTTTGGACCCACAATCTAGATTATTGCAGCAACTCAGCAAGTGGATTTACTCTAGAGGCAGGCTCTATATATTTAGGAGCTATATAACCTAATCAAGTATAGAGTATAGATAGGGGCAAGGATAGCCTTATTGAGAAGGGTGGGGTGGGGTGGGGGGCGGCGGCGGCTATTGGGTAGGATTTTATCTATGTTATCGACGACGGTTCTACTGTTAGGAAAAGACCCGGAATCGAATCTTATGATACATATCATATTTATCTTGGATTGTTAATTGTCGACCCTGCATGCGGTGGTTGGGCTAGATCCCATCCACTAGACCAAGGTTGAATGCTCAATTGGGCAAGACATAAAGAGATCCTTCAATCTAGATTTGGATATTAGGAACTTAGTCTGGTGCATGTCACATCCATCTTTACTAGGGATGGTTCATTCCCATATAAAGATGAATAGTACTCTTATGGCCACACCAGTCATACATGATGAAGACATTGGGCCAACAGACAGTGGTTGGACTCACGTGAGCCCATGAGGAGGCCTTTCTCAGAACATAGAAAAGCAGATTCTCTATAATATAGAAAAAAAAAACATGAATACATTCATTTGTTTATATAATTTGTTTTTCACTTCCTTGAAGTAAGCACCTGTAAACAAAGTTTTTAGACGATATATACCATGTCATGTCATCGGGATTTGGCAGGTCAATCCATACTCCCACTACGTAAATCTTGATACCGTTGTTGTCGCGCAAAAGCATCCATGTTGGGCCTTTTAGTGGGTCCAAAGACCCGATGTGCAGCCCACCGTGTAAGAATAAGAAATCTATTGGGATTTTTTTCCCCTTTAAAAAGTTCCATGTGCCTCAATATCCTTGTATATTTATGAAATTATTCGTATATCCTTTTTGTAAATAGCTTTACTGTTTCCCAGTCAATTTTGACCATAATATTAGTCTTTTATGCTTCCATCTTTCCTGGTCTATAATAACAGGCCATGCATTACACTAATCAATAATAATCGCCATCATTACTATTGCAATCGGACATCTATCCTATAAAATAAGATTTGTGGCGCCTGAGTCATATAAGGGTTTATGACGTGACATATGAGCTACATCATAACTCATCTATCTTTGTATATGTACGTGGTGTGGATATAAATGTAAAGGGCGAGAGGTGGGCGGTTACTCACCTAGTTTCTTATATAGGTACATCTTTCTTTATGTATATAAGATTGAATTGAAGAAAATAAATAAAATAGAGATTGTGAAATTTTTCTCCTTAACATAGTCATGTATTACTATTGTTTAAATAGATACATGATATAGATAAGGAAAATACATATTCACGCAATCTGTCTCATTATACATAGATACTAAAATAAGACTATATTGCCTAGAGGATTTTATTCTCGTTAATTGATAGCCTTAGTCTTACTATATTTGTAGTTGCATGTTTCATATTGATGGATCTCAGTTATCACGAATATGATTTTGAGAGGGATGTATGATAGTGTGCAAAGGATTTAAGTGAGCTATATATACATTTGTTTTAGGTTGCAAGAGCCACCATGCACAGACCGGAGAAGAAAGTAATCATGGCCAGAGAGGAGGAGGAGGAGGTGGAGGGAAAGGGGAGGGATCAGCAGCGGCGGCGGCCGGCACCGCCGTTGCTGATGAGGCGTGCTTCGAGCGACGAGATTAGGAACTTGGCGGCGGTCTCAAGCAGCCTCCTCCCACTCTTCTTCGGGACAGCCATTGATGAGGCTCAACCTCCTCTCAACAAGTTTGTTATTGCACCATATGATCGCCGATATAGGTACGCCATGCTCTCTCTCTTTCTCTAGAAGAGATTAATTAGTATTCTAATCATATATATATATATATTAGCTTTCTAAACTTTGTTGATATATAAGCTTAAATAAAATAAACTGCATGTAAGGACGATCACACCATTTAATCATCCAAGAAATAACTTAAAAATAAACGGCCTAGTTTTTAAGCGAATTAGAAGGCAAGCAAAGGCGCCATTTGGAAAACCCATGGTTTGGTATACTTTGGAATTTAAATTGTAATAATTTTGTGCTCTAAAATAGTTGAATGGGCCTTGCTCTAAAAAATTTAGCGTTTCTTAATAAATTAGTTAATTGCATGTAATTAAGAAGAAGTACGTACTACTCTACTCTACAGGTGGTGGCAATTGTTTCTGATCCTGCTGGTGATCTACTCTTCATGGGCATCCCCATTCGAGCTAGCGTTTCAGCACGTCACGTCTGGATCTCTCCTGGTCGCCGACCTCGTCATCGACGTCTTCTTCGCCGTCGACATCGCCATGTCCTTCTTCGTCGCCTACTTGGATAACTCAACATTCCTCCTTGTAGACGATCCAAAGAAGATAGCCATTAGGTACGTATACACGTACGTATATATATATATAACCTGCATATAGATAGATAGATCTCTAGCTCTTTAACTAACGCCTCATGCATGGAATCCATGAATTCAAGCCAAAAACTTAGCTAACTAGCCTATAATTCCTTACATAGGTACATGACGAGACTCTGGTTTTTCATGGACGTAGCATCCACCATTCCCTTTCAGATCGTCTTCCAGATTTTCACCGGGAAAAGGCGCGGAGGTTCCTTCTTCGGCTTTATAAATCTGCTCCGATTGTGGCGCCTCAGGCGTGTGAGCGATCTCTTTTCAAGGTAGACATCATGGACTAGTTCGACTTAAGACAAAATTGACTAATTTACATGATATCATCTGAATCATATCATGTCATAAATGCCTGAAAGATACATGAACTAGCTTTCAACTTAATTGCACATATATATATATATATATATATATATATATATATATATATATATATATGATTTCCATGAATTGTACAGGCTGGAGAAAGAAATCCGTTTCAGCTACTTTTGGACAAGATACTTGAAGCTCATATGCGTACGTAATTTTGCAAATAATTAAGAAATTAATGTACAGTAGATGAAGAATTAAATATAAATTTGTGAATCTTAATTTTGGTGCAGGTGACTCTGTTTGCAGTGCACTCAGCAGCATGCATGTATTACTGGCTGGCAGCGCACTACAGAATCAAGACTCAGACATGGATTGGCAGCCAGATATCCAACTTTGAGGACAGAAGCGTCTGGCTGTGCTACATCTACGCCATCTACTGGGCTGTCACCACCCTCTCCACCGTCGGCTACGGCGACTTGCACGCCGAGAACTCCGGCGAGAAGGTCTTCAACATCTGCTTCATGCTCGTCAACATCGGCCTCACCTCCTACCTCATCGGAAACATGACTAACCTCATCGTCCACGCCACGACGCGGACCTTCATTATTGTACTAATTAATTAGTTTCTCCTGATCCATTAATCAATCAGACAGTAGTACTAATTAATTCTTGGGAGTAGCTAGCTATCAAGAATTATTATTTGTGAATGGCTACCTTCATGCAGAGGGATGCCATTCATCAAGTTTGGCGATACGCGAGCAAGAATCGGCTCCCGGAGAGCCTGAGAGAGCAGCTGATGGCTCACTCGCAGCTCAAGTTCAAGACAGTGGAGTTGCAGCAGGAGGAGGTGCTTGCAGACTTGCCTAAAGCTATCAGATCAAGCATCGCACAGCACCTCTTCAGGAGAACAGTTGAAACAACATACCTCTTCAAGGGAACTACTCAGGACTTTATGGTCCTGTTGGTGATTAACTAAACACCTACAAGCTCATATACTGCATGCAGTAGTCTGTTATACTTGATTGTCATATATAAAATTTGGAACAATTAATTAAAGAGGAATTGATGGTAGATTATATATATTGTTGCATGGACTGATCGATTCGATTAATTGTATTCTTGGTACAGGTTTCAAAGATGAGAGTCGACTACTTTCCACCAAAAGTTGATGTGATTCTAAAGAATGAGATCCCTACAGACCTCTACATCATAGTCTCTGGAGCTGTGGTTTGTTCTTCATAAATTATAATTGCCATCTTGAAAGATTTTCTTGTTTTTCAACTTTGATCGACATAAAACCATGTTATATATGAATCCTTTGCAGGATGTGCTGACTACTGATCATGGAAACGGAACAGAGAGGGTTGGTATCAATTAATTTTGCTTCTTAAATCATGCCTGAGCTGATGATGAACTATTAAATGAAAGAATTATATATGGAGACTTCATATGAAAAACTTAAATCTTTTGATAATAATGATGTAGCTAACTTCATCAGTAAATTTAATTTTGCAGTTTTTGACGAAATTAGGACCTGCAGACATGGTGGGAGAAATTGGGGTAATCTTCAACGTGCCTCAGCCTTTCACAGTAAGAAGCAAAAGGATCTCTCAAGTTGTTCGAATAAGTCATCAACATTTTACCCAGATTGTTCAGCAAAATGTTGTAGATGGACAAACAATCATCTCCAATCTCCTTCAGGTTCAGAGCTGCTACACTTTTCAATCTATTTCCTATAAAAAGAGTTCCTGGAGAACACCAACAAAGTTGTCCTCCAACAAAGTTGGGATGAATGCTTGGCACCTTAGAATTTGAATTACTTATAAAGCAGCTTAATTTGCTTATAAAACATGTTCTACAATTCTAAAAGGTTCTCATCACTAGAAGTTTGCTGAATTATATTAGCTTTTAACCTTCCTGTTTATCTGTTTGCAGTATCTGGGAAGCCTCAAAGAGGAAATCCTAGAAGAAGTACCATTCATTACAGATGTGCTGAGTGACATGAACAGTGGGGTTAAGTATTCTTTTCCACTTATAAAAAAAACGCAAAGCATATAGCAACTAAGAACATGATGCAAGATCATCCTTTGAATCATTATAGCTAATAAAATGTACATAAAACTCACTGGAAATTCTTGCAGTGGAACTAATTATGATGTTTCTTCTTCAGCAGAACTTTAAACAGGTAGTAGAAGAATTAGAAGAACAGGAAGTGACACATGTAAGCGATTGCAAAAGAGAAGGTACGGATATTATATTCTTTCTCAACTAAAGATCCAGTGATTATGCATTCTAAATCATGACGAAATTCCTATGACTGGAAAAGGTGAACACATAACTTGAAATTTCCACGTCGAGTCAAAGACCTAGTTTTTGGAAGGGTAAATGCCCGGGTTCAGATGGGATTCCAGCGGAGTATTTCATCACTCATTGGGACATAGTTGGGTCTGATTTTATGCAATTGGTGCAATTAAAGTTTATTTCGAACCTGCCTCCCGCGTGGAATTAATGAAACATTTTGTCTCTTTCATTTCTAAATGTTAATTTCCACGTGAGTTAAAGGCTATGGTCCTATTAGTTTATGTAATGTAGGCTATAAGGTGATTTCATCCATATTGGCTAAAAGATTAAAGCTTGTATTTGAGGAGGTGATTGGAATTGAACAGTTTGTGTGTTCGTGTCAGGTAGATACATACATGATAATATTGATGCAGCTAAAGAGATCATCCATTCTATGTGATTTGCTCCGAATAAAATTGGCCTAATGGTCATTAAAGTTTATTTGAAGTTGGTATATGATAGGGTGACATGGTCCATTTAAATTATGAAGACCAACATATTTAACTGCATTCTACTATTTCGAAAAAAAAGATCCAGATAACAGTTCAAACATATTTAATTTGATGATGCTCATGTTACGATCTTGCAGGAAAAACAACACCTACTTCAAGCTCTTTCTCCAAAAATATCACCAAAAGATTGGTTATTTATGGATATCATCCAGATGAAGCTGATAGGAAAGGCTATGTTTCAAGGAAATTAATCAATCTACCTGACTCCATTGAAGAACTCTTCAAAATAGCAGGTATGTGGAATTCATAAATTTCCTCTATAATTACTCTCAAAAGATTAATACTAGAATAATGTCTTTTACAGCATCTAAACAGCCTTTCAGGGTTCATAAGTAAAACCTAGCTACTATAAATTGGAAAAGGTGATATAGAATTAAAGTTCATGAACTCGATAAAGACTTGTCAGAAACCTCGGTGATGAAAGGCATATTTTAGTCTAGAATTTTTCTACACTTCATAAAGAAAATGCCAAGACTACTAAGTGGTAGTTAGTTTCATATTTATGTTAAAAAGAAGTTCTGAAACATAATTCTTGAAAATTTTGTTGGTTGCAGAAAGAAAATTCGAGAAGCAAGCAATAAAGATATTCACAACCAAAGGTGTCGAAGTCGATGATCTGAACACTCTGAGAGATAATGATCATCTGTTTATCTATTGAAAGTACCTGAAGTGTTCTTGTATGTATACAAGGTGGCCCCCCGTGCCACTTGTTTGGCTAACCACCACTCCCACCACTCCTCTCTCTCTCTCTCTTAACCACCCGCTAACCACCACCATCTACTCCCTTTCACGTAGTTTCATCTCGATTCCCTGATATATCAGAGCCTGATATGGGCATAACTTGGATCATGCGTCCTCAGCCGTCTTATAGAATGCATATGATCTTTTAAATCCTTATATAGGCTGCCAATTGTATATGGGCTAAAGTTTAATACTGGATTGTAACTTAATAATAAGAACCATTCCCCTAAGTTAATAAAGCCCATGGGCTGACTGGATTGTTACTTAACAACCATTCCATTTCCACGACTCACGCATGTCCCCATGTCTTCCGACGACGACGGCCACTCCACCACCACTCCTTCCCGATATACCCCTCTCTCCCACGTACAGACGAGACCACACGATTTTATACACGAATGGCTTCTTGCCATTCATGGCTAAAGCTAAGAGAACCACTGACGACGATGACGCCGCCTCCGCCGGCGGCCGTGGCCGCGGGCCCCGCCTCAAGGACGTGGGTGTCTCATGCATGCTCAACACGGAGGTCGGCGCCGTGCTGGCGGTCATCCGCCGCGCCCCAGTTGAATTTGTCTCCATCACGGCGCCCACCGGAGTCGTGTTCCAGCAGCTTGCTCAGCCACAGCCGGGGGCCGAGGACGGTGGTGGCCCGGTGGGGCATTTGGTGCAAGCACTGAAGTCGCTGAGGTCGCTCATCTTTCAGCCCCACCACGCGAGGTGGCGGATGGTGGACCCTGCTGTGTACATGGGCCCGTTCCTGGACGTCATCCAGAGCGACGAGATCCCGGCGGCGGCGACGGGGGTGGTGCTGTGTTCGGTGCTGAAGATATTGAAGATGGAGGTGTTCGACGAGTGGACGCCGGGCGCGAGGGATGCCATCCACTCAGTGGTGTTCGCCGTCACCAATTGCCGCCTCGAGCGTTGCGACAACGCCGCCGAGGACGCCGTCCTCATGCGCATCCTCCAGGTTGGTATCTAAGCCACATTTCCATCCACTATTAAGCATCCAAATAGCCATCCTGATTAGTTTTATCAAATTTCCGTTGAGAAAATTTTAGCTTTTAATGACAGAAAAGTAAAAAAATCACATCTTTCGGTAGAATTTGGACCCGATTGGGGTACATGTACCGTCTACGTGCTCTCAATTGGTAGATATTTATCGATAAAATTAGACTAATCGATCGATAGACATTTACCGATTAAATATGTGAACCATCTGATCAATAGGTGTATACCGATCGAGTCACTTAATCCATCGATCGAATGAGCATGTGCAGCTTTATATGACGGGATCTTTACCCATAGAATTTTAGGAGTTTGATGATTTCTAATAGAAGAAATCTATTATGTTTGCAGGTCTTAACGGCGATCATGAAGACACAAGCGTCCGTGCTGTTGACCGACCATACGGTGTGCACGATAGTGAGCACTTGCTTCCAGGTGATCCAGCAGTCGGCGAGCCGCGGCGACCTCCTACAGCGAAGCGCGCGGCACACGATGCACGAGCTTATCCAGGCCGTCTTCGCCCACCTCCCCGACATCAAGGCTCCTGATGGCGGCGACGGCGGCTGCTCCGGCTCCGACGTGGAGGACGACGTTGCCGCACAAGGCTATGGTGCCCGGTGCATGATCGACATCTTCACCTTCCTGTGCTCGCTGCTCAACGTCGGCGAGGTGGTGGACACTGCTGACGGCTTTGGCTCCATCAGCTCCGACGAGGACGTCCAGCGCTTTGCGCTCGTGCTCATCAATTCAGCCGTCGAGCTTGGCGGCGAGGGGATCGGGAAGCACCCCAACTTCCTCCAGTTGATCCAGGATGATCTCTTCCACCATCTAATCTACTACGGCACCCGCTCGAGCCCTCTGGTTCTGTCCGTGATCTGCAGCACCGTCCTCAATCTCTATCACTTCCTCCGAAGGTATTAGGTACTTGGCATCTCATTAGAGAAATTATAGAGTCAGGCTAACATTGGTGTAGCTAATTGCAGGTGCCTTAGGCTCCAACTAGAAGCCTTCTTTACCTATGTGCTTCTAAAGATCGCCGCCGGGGGGAGTGGGGCTCAGCTTCAGGAGGTGGCCATCGAAGCCATCATAAGCTTTTGCCGGCAGCCGACGTTTGCCATCGAGATGTATGTCAATTATGATTCCGATCCAATCCGCATGAATGTCTTCGAAGAGGTCGGAAAGCTGCTCTGCAAGACGGCGTTCCCGGTGATCAGCCCAATGTCCCCCATGCAAGTCCAGGCGTTCGAAGGCCTCGTCGCCGTGATCAGAACCATAGCAGACCACATCGAGGTCGACGAGCCTCCTGAGAGAGATTCCTACAACGTTGACATCTCTGAGTTCAAACCATTCTGGACTGAGAGGGTCGACAGCTCCGACGATCCGATGACATGGGTCGAATTGGTGCGAATGAGGAAGCTCAAGAAGAAGAAGATCGCCATCGCCGCCAACCATTACAATCGAGACGAGAAGAAAGGGCTGGATTTCTTGAAGTTCTGTCACCTGGTGCCGAGCCCGCCGGACGCAAAGAGCTACGCTTGCTTCTTCCGGTACACGCCGGGCTTGGACAAGGCCAAGATAGGAGATTTCCTCGGCGACCCGGATGAGTTCAACATCAAGGTGCTCAAGGAGTTCACTGAGACTTTCGATTTCGCCGGCGTGATCCTAGACACCGCCCTCAGGACCTATCTCGAGAGTTTCAGGCTTCCCGGAGAGTCTCAGAAGATACAGAGGATCCTCGAAGCCTTCTCGGAGAGGTATTACGAGCCGCAGTCGTCGGAGATCTTTGTAAGCAAGGACGCCGTCTTGATCCTCTGCTACTCCATCATCATGCTCAACACCGACCAGCACAACCCGCAGGTGAAGAAGAAGATGACCGAAGAGGAGTTCATAAGGAACAACAGAGCCATCAATGGAGGAATGGACCTCCCCAGAGAGTACCTCTCTGAATTGTTCCACTCCATCTCCACTCGTGCAATCACTATCTACGGGCAAACGGGGCTTGCCACCGAAATAAACTCGAACCGGTGGGCAGACCTCATCAAGAGATCGAGAGCCGTCGAGCCATTCATCATCTGCGACTTCGAGCACAAGCTGAGCAGGGAAATCTTCGTGGCTATTGCTGGGCCTTCGGTCGCGACGCTCGCCGCCATCTTCGAACACACTGATGATGAAGACACGCTACAAGAATGTGTTGAAGGGCTGATAAACATTGCGAGGATAGCAAGATATGGCTTGGAAGACACTCTGGATGAGCTCCTCTCTTGTTTCTGCAAATTTACAACGCTACTGAATCCCTACGCCACCACCGAGGAGACCCTCTTCACCTTCAGCAACGAAATGAAGCCGAGGATGGCCACCCTTGCTGTCTTCACCATAGCCAACAAGTTTGGGGAGTCCATTAGAGGGGCCTGGAGGAACATGGTCGACTGCTTGCTCAAGCTGAAGAGATTGAAACTGCTGCCGCAGTCGGTGATTGAACCGGATATTGTCTCGCCCGCGGACACGGAATTCTCCATACAGCATTCCAAGTCGGAATCCGGCGTCATCTTCCCCTCTTCTCACCATGTCTCCGGCCATAACCGGCAGGTTTCTGGATTAATTGGCAGATTCTCGCAGTTTCTATCGCTTGATAGTGGCCCCGAATCAATGATCAATGCTGGGAGCGAGTTCGAGAACAACCTTAAGATAATTCATCAATGCCGGATAGGTAACATCTTCAGTGAGAGCTCCAGATTGCCGGATGAGGCTTTGCAAAACCTCGGTCGGGCACTCATCTTTGCGGCCGCCGGTAAAGGCCAAAAGTTCAGCACTCCAATTGAAGAGGAGGAGACTGTAGGCTTCTGCTGGGAGCTCATCGCCACCATTACGACACACAATGTTCATAGGTTCTCAACCTTCTGGCCTCAGTTCCATGACTGCCTCGGGGTGGTGTCTCAGTTACCACTCTTCTCCCCCTGCCCTTTTGCAGAGAAAGCCATCGTCGCGCTGTTCAAGATCTCCGTCAAGCTCTTCTCCTCTCATTCGAACCACCTCGACAAGCAGCCGGAAGAGCTCATCTTCAAGTCCATCAACCTCACATGGAAGCTTGACAAGGACATCCTGGACACCTGCTGCGAGAGCATATCAGAGCTCACTACTCGAATCCTGAACGAGTATCCTGGGAACATCCAGACTATCATGGGATGGAAGACCCTGCTTCATCTCCTCTCCGTCACCGGCCGCCACCCGGAGACTTTTGATCAGGGAGTTGAAGCTCTGATCAAGCTCATGTCCGAGGGAGCTCATGTCACAAGGTTCAATTACGCCGCCTGCATCGACGCCGCTTTTGGGTACGCCGCACTAAAGATCAGCCCATCGGAGACGAGCTCCAAGATGTTGAATCTGATGTCGGAGTCCGTGAATTGGCTGATCCAGTGGCACAAATCAGGGTACTCTGATCCAGGGAGCAACAACAGTACTGTGAGCAATGTGAGCAGCTCCTCCGTCGAAGATGGCCCGAAGGTCGGCAGCGGCACGGGGAGCCTCGCCACGAACTTGTTCATCAAGCTGGCGGAGGCACTCCGGAAGACTAGCCTCGTCCGACGGGAGGAGATACGGAACCAGGCGGTGGCAGAGCTCCGCAAGTGCTTTGCGGCCGCTGGAGAGGAGTTGGAGTTCACGCCGGCGAGCTGCCTCGCGTGCTTCAACCTTGTGATCTTCTCCATGGTGGACGACCTGCACGAGAAGATGGTGGAGTACTCTCGTCGCGAGAACTCGGAGCGGGAGATGAGGAGCATGGAGGGGACGCTGAAGGAGGCAATGGAGCTGCTGGTAGAAGTATACCTCCGCTTCATGACGCCGCTCTCCCAGACCCCCGGCTTCCGGAGCTTCTGGCTCGGAGTGTTGCGGAGGATGGATACATGTATGAAGGCCAAAGTCGGCGACGAGGGCGAGGAGGCGGGGCTGCTTCAGGAGCTCGTGCCGGAGTGGCTGAAGAAGATCATCTTGGAGATGAAGGCGAAGGAGGTGTTGACGCAGAGGGAGGATAACGAGCTCTGGGACATCACCAACATCCAGATACAGTGGATAGCTCCTTCAGTGAAGGACGAGCTCTTCCCTGAGGAGTTCTGAAATTATGATAGAAAGAGTTAACAACTAAGGGTAGGATTTTGTCACCTTTTTGTAATGCACAACACTATAGTAAGTACTCATGTTTTTCTTATTAGTTGAGCTAGAGGGCTAACGGGGTTCGGAACACTAGTTTGCGATGAGATCCGGGACACGTGGCGCAGGGTAAGCGTGAACCTCTCTATGAGAGAGACAATCAGATTTCTTAAAGGGAGAAATCAAAAACCCTAATTTTCATTAATCATCAAAACTGACCCTTACAAACCCTAAGTCCTCATTTTATAGGTTTAAGGAGAGACCAGACCAACTCATACATGAACTCTGATATGAATTAACCTAATCCAAATACTAAATCAGGAATTCAAATAGGAGAAAACCTAATAGAAATAGGAAATTTACCAAAAATAGAAAGACCCGAACAAACTGTCTAAAAAGGAAAGTTTTTCACTAAAACTGAATTTTAAGCCAAAGGAAAAGCAATTTGCAGATTCGGAGGTCAAGGTCATGGAGAGATCTTCGATTTCCGATGATTCTTGATGGGCTCGTCGAGCCGGTCGTTTCGACTGGTCGCACGCCCCGATCGGACACCCGGATCGAAAGTTATGCCCATCCGACGATCGAGGTCGCCCGGAGATCTGAGTCGGACGGATGGATTTCAAACGCGTCCGGATCGCCTCGGGAGCTACTCCTGATCGGACTCGGTCAGGTCCGGGCTTTGTCCTGCATCAACACTTCTCTCAGCCTCATCGAGACTACCAAAGCTAAACATAAGTGCTTCTCGGGTTAACCAATCCGCATATGAGTTCTCTTCTTGCGGGATGTAAGCGACGCGGAAGTCAGTAAAATTGCGGCTCAGTCATTATATGTCCTGCACTACCTCTCTGCAAGCTTCCGCTAGCAGCGGTCTCCCTTCGATCATATGTATAGCATGCAGCGAGTTGTTTTCGATGATGACATGCTTGAATCCATGTTT
This sequence comes from Narthecium ossifragum, assembly GCA_963920575.1. Classification (NCBI taxonomy): domain Eukaryota; kingdom Viridiplantae; phylum Streptophyta; class Magnoliopsida; order Dioscoreales; family Nartheciaceae; genus Narthecium; species Narthecium ossifragum. The sequence continues at coordinate 831,798 of OY986970.1, read as the reverse complement.
GTGACAGCTGCTAGGATGGCATGGACCTCCGTAGGTAGTATGGAATCAGCTTTGTGTAATCTACTCTCGGACCAGATGACGAGCTCATCCTCGTCTATGCACACAACACCTAGTCCAGTTGCACTGGAGAGTTGATCAAAGGAGGCATCAATTTGAAATCTGATGCCGTGTTCTCTTGTTGTGGTTGCTCTCTGCTTGCGGAGCATTGCAATCACATTGTGTTTTTTGGATTGCCACTTGATCAAACAGACAATGTCCCTGGTGGTCTCACTTGGTTCTCCCACCACTACTCTGTATCTATCCTTCCATGGCTACCGAGCTCCATAAACAAGCAAGGAGATGGTTCGCATGATTTCATCGGACTTCTGGGATTGGCCAAGCAAGTTGTTTTTTTTGACGAATTAAGACCTGAGGTGAGGACACCTAGGCTGGGAAAACAAAATATGACAAATTTGGATTTAGCACCCTAACACCAAGACACCATCCCTCAAAACTAGACAGCCTTCCCTACGCCCGCCTTCGCTAGTCGATCCGCCTCTCCATTGTCCTCTCTGGGGATGAACTTGAGATGCACTTCCTCAAACGAGGCTATAACTAAGCAGAGTTGTTGAAGCCTTTCTCTGAGATCACAGGGCCACCTTCTCCTGCCATGCAAGCAATCAACCAAGTCCTTCGCATCCGTCTCAAACAGCATCCTTCTGGCGAGTCCTATAGCTGTAAGCTCCGCATCCATGGCGTCTATGGCAAGGCCTCCTTCTTCTATCTCCCAAACGTATTCCCCTTCCTCATCCCTGCAAATCACGCCAAAGCCGGCGAGTCCGGTGCTCGGCCAGAACGCCCCATCCAATTGGATTCTGAAGATCCCCGTCCCATTGGCCAAGCAAGTTGAGATAGCTTTCCATAGTAAATACTGATGTTACAACCAATGAAAAATTTCTAGTGATATTGCACTGGGCAATTGAGGCCCCCTATGAAAGGAATCCCAGCTTCATATACACCAGCTAAATTGTCATCAGTGCCAACAAACAAGAGCAGTAACATGAGAGAAGTATGTGTGCTCACGTCTAACTTCAGCAAATAGATTGGCATTAACTGGACAAGATTGCGCACTGCTGATCAGGGATTCAGGATATCTCGCACCTTCGGAGATCCACAAGTATTTCATCAGAGAATCATATTATAACTAGATATCTCAGGCTCAAGACATGGAGTAAATCGCTTCATGAACAGGTGTTTTAATAGAATTTTGGAAGCTCCAGGTGGGGCTACAGCCTTCTGACTCTTACAACTGTGGCATTCGAGTATACACTTTTCGCAAAGAAACATTTGCATATATTCTACATCGGTGATAATAGTCATCCTTCGCCATATGGTCGCCCGAACGTTGATGGCCAAGTTTTATTCCTCGCCAGTTATGTACTTGGACGCGCACAGAATGGAAGATGGCAACCTGAAGACGAAAACAGCCATATAATATAACTGAGAGCTCATAGTCAAACCATAACCAGAAGAGCCACAATACATGAAAAATCAAAACAAAAGCATTACATGAACTTATTCACTAGCGAAATCCAAAAAACTTCCAGGTGGATCGTGACATATAAAACTTTAAGAGCACAATTTACTATAGTACAAATTTTACATGTCCAATATATCAGCACAGAGACTTTCTTACATTTTAAGAGGCTTAAGGTTTTGGTTAAACCAACTAGAGGTCCAAATAAAATCATTTCACTGGCTATAGGCCACCACTTGAGACCTATGCGGATGTCTTACCATTCTGTTATCAAACAACCAACCATCAAAACATTGGTCTAAAATACTTTATTGCCAGTAGATATTACACCTCTACCTACCACACTGAATCTATAACATTGAGGCTCTGTATACTCATTTCTTTCCAACATGCAAATCAACATCTCAAAAGGTTTATAATATAAAACTCTGCCTCACACCAGACGTTCGACTTCAAGCTAAAGGTTGCAAACCCAAAGACAAAAGGCCGCCTCTGAATTTAGCAAATTTAATTGGTGATTAATCAGAGGACACAACTGTTCAAGGTTTCTATTCCAGTTCTATCCAGTCATATTATAGGATACTTAGAACTTATGTAACTATCAAGCTTTCTCCATGAATCTTGTTTACCCTTTCGTTGAGAAGATGCCTACTTTCCTTCCAAAGCATAAATCGCTTTTGATGTTAAAGTTTTTCGAGCTGATTTGGTTTTTCTATATTTTTATGGGAATGAATGAAACAAACATGAATGAGTAACCAAGTCGGCTCAACTTTGACTTCACAAAATAGATGTTAATGAAGGTAGCTAACTGCATGGAAGACAAATTACCACACAGTTTTTTCCTTAATTGTGCGCCAAAGTCACAAGACAACCATATACACAGTAAATTGCAGTGGTCTGATTCCCATACAAGCTGGTTTTTGTAACTGCCCATTTGACAAAAAGCATTCGCAGGAGTTGTCAGAGGGGAACCAAAAAAATCATGTCATCGCCCGATGTCTCAATTTTGTTAGTCCCTTATTTGGGGAAAAGCAAATCAAATACTCAATTTGAATGTAAACTATAAAAGTCACCCCTTTGATACATAAAAGGATGCTCTTCTCAGATGATTCAGTTAGACCCTATGTGAACTCATTTAGCCTAATCCAACAAAATCAGGGCATAATACGTTCAGTTCAGTCCCATTTGACAGTAATTTCCTCCCAAACGCAAGTGCTTAAATAATATAGCATTCTCACATAAACTGCATTTCCAGTTTGCTTACAATCTAACAATCAGTCCCGTCACCGAGCATTCATCACAATGCTCGGTTTTCCTTTTGGACCATGTACTGCTAGCCTTTATTTTCCCCAAAAGCCTTGCCTTTCAATGCATTATAGTATTCAACAATCCATCTCTCTTCTCCTTTTCTTTCGGAATTAAGAAGATGAGAAGAAGGTGTTCGCATCTCCCTATAAAAAAATCTCATTCCTCGTAGAGGCAAGTAACCACAGCACACAACATGAATATTCTCATCCCAAGCAATCAAAGCATATCACTCTTAAGCAGCAAAATTGTCTCTAAAATTTTTATAATTATATGTATAAGTCAAAGATGAGTGATACGATCCATATATTTTCAAAGATAAAACTTGAATCCTCACTTCTAAAATCTGAATAACAATACGCCCCATAATTGATTGCAAAATGTTGCCAAGTGAACCACAGACAAAGCCAACAGAAGATAGAAAACCAATGCAAGGGAAGATGATATAGCACAAAACCACAAGAAACGGGACAAAATCAGGGCGAAGAAAGAAAATTTACTTATCCAATGCAGCTCACTCTGCAGAAACTTCAAGTTTCCTCCTGATCATCATTGTTATCATCTTCATCATTGTCATTTTCTTCGTCTTCGTCTTCCTCTTCTTCTTCTTCTTCATCCTCTCCCTCTTCATCTCCCTGCCTTAACTTCTCAATTTCTGCCTGTGCCCTCTCCAGTATCTGCCTCTTCTGCGCCTCGAGATCCCTCTGGAAGTCCTTCCTCATCCTCTCCAGCTCTGCCATCTGCTGCCTCTTGCACTTCTCCATCCTCTCATATATCTCCCCGAACTTCTGTATTGAATCTGCTAGCATCCTAAAGGAAGCTGAACCTGTACTCCCCGAACCTTTCCCAGTTTCCGGTGGCAGCCCATCCGACTCATCCTCGTCATCATCCTCCTCATCCTCATCAAATGCACTATCTCTCGGGCTGTCCCTCATCTCATCCTGGCAATTAGCGCTCGAAAATACATACTCCCCAGCATCAACCCCACATGGGAGCCTTGGCGTCTGCTGCTGCTGCCTAGGTGGTGACAACGTTGACATTAAAGAATCCATCTTGGTGAAATAAACCCACTTGCTGCTGCTCGAATCCATGGTTGTTTCCATCCGGGCCTTCTCCTTCTTGTACTTCTTCTTTAGGGTATCGAGGCGGTTGCGGCACTGGGCATCGGAGCGCACTGTCCGAGAGGACTGCGCAACCTTCTTGGCTACCTCGCTCCACTCGTCCGAACGGAGGCTCTTGCGACCGTTCTGGACGTAGAGGTCCCCCCAGGCGTCGAGGAGCACGAAAGTCGAATCCTCCGACCAGTCCGCAGGGGAAACCCTAGAGGAGCTGCCCGGGGGGGGCGGCGGCTTCGACACGGAAGGCGAAGCGGCCGCAGCCGCTGCTGCAGCGGCGGCGCGAGGGGCGAACTCGAACCCTAAGGCGAGCTTATCAAGCCGTCGCCTTTTCCCGCGACTCTCCGACGAGGAATCTCCGCTGCCTTCATCTTCCTCATCATCCTCGTCCTCCTCCTCGTCTACGGCTCGATCTATATCGTCCGGCTCCTCTTCGTCGTCCTCATCTTCGTACGAGGGGTATCCGCGGCCGACTGGGGCGGCGGAGGAGGGGTTGCGAGAAGGAATCTTCGAGCGATTAGAGGAGGGAAAGGGGCGACGGGAATTAGAGGGGTAGGGGTTAGGCGGATACCGAGCATCGTCTTCGGTATCGTCCATGGATCAAAGAAGATGGCTCCGTGGGGAGGGGGAGGGGGAGGAGAAGTGCGCGAGATGAAACCCTAGCTTGTGCGACTAGGGATTCGGAAGCGTGGTCGGAGCATAGGGGCATGACGAGCAAGGGGCGGGGGCCGGGCCCGGATCGGCAGATCCGCGTCGTTGTTTCCAGTGGAAGCGGAACGGTGACGTGGCCAACTCATTGTGGTGGAGTCCAAGATGATAGGATTCCGCCGTTAGGCCGGCCCATTTCATGAATGGAATGGGCTAAGTATGGCCCATTTATGACCCTAAAAGGGCCCCCATTCGAGCCTGGACCATTTGTTTACTTCAAAAACAAAGGCAAACAAATCACCAATAAAAGCTCCTGTAACTGTGACAAAATGCATGCTTTGTAGGTCTCGCACGTACGTTACGTTACGTTACATATACCACGCTATGCACTATTAGAACATAGATATAAATTTTATTATAAATGATAATCATGTGAAAATAACGGTTACCACTTCCAGAGTGCATGCAGGCGTGATGCATCATTGCATCTCTTCTCCTTTCCAGATAGATGGACGCTATTACCACTCCTTTAAATTAAAACGCCTCCTCCCACCTAACTTTGCAAGTTCCCCAAACGAAACAGGTCCAAAAAGAAGCTAAAGAAGCAAAATTGCAGATAGAATGATGGTGGTCATGAATGCATGCAGCAGCCGAAGGCTCACGTAAAAGTACTCCGCGAGAAAGCTCGGCGGCGGAGCATTGAAAACGGAATCCACCACCAGAAAAGTTGCAGCTTTCCCAGGCATAATAACTGGAGTCTAGACAGGGAGACGATATCCCCGAAGTAGCTATATATCTATAAGTTCTATATATGATCCTTTGTTTTCTCTACACTGCATGCATTGTTGTGGGATTTCCTCTGTCCAAATGGCTTCTTTGCGTGCTGCTTTTCCCATGGGGAGGAGGGTTTGTGTCTTCTTGGTTCTTTTGGTGTGGTTGGTAGATGGAATAGATAGCAAGAGGGTGCCAAGGGGGAGCAATGGTGGTGGCTTCGAGAGTTTGGGACACTCGCTTAGCCCTGCAACTGGCGTGATGGTAGGTGGCGGAAGGGTAGAGGATTGTGTTGGGAAACGGCATGGTGGAGGAGCTGGTGGCGTGGTTAGAGGAAGGGGAGGTGCTGGTAGTGGTGGCGGTGTTGTTGGAGGTGGTGGCATTGGCGGCGGCGTTGGAGGAGGGGGAGGTGCTGGTGGTGGCGGTGGAGTTGGAGGTGGCGTTGGTGGAGGTGGTGGCATCGGCGGTGGTGTTGGTGGTGGCGTTGGTGGAGGTGGTGGCATTGGCGGCGGTGGTGTTGGTGGTGGCGTTGGTGGAGGTGGTGGCATTGGCGGCGGTGTTGGTGGTGGCCTTGGCGGCGGTGTTGGTGGTGGCGCTGGCGGAGGCATCAGTGGGGGTGGTGGAGCAGGTGGAGGTATTGGTGGTGGTGTAGGTATTGGTGGAGGAATTGCAGGAGGAATAGGCGGTGGAGCTGGCGGTGGTCTTGCTGGTGGGATAAGTGGTGGCATTGGAGTAGGTGGTGGCATTAGTGGTGGTGTAGGATCCGGTGGAGGTGCTGGTATAGGTGGCGGAGTCGGGGGAGGTGGTGGAGCTGGAGTTGGAGGCGGTGGTGGGTTTGGTGGAGGCGGTGGTGGTGCAGGACTTGGAGGAAGTGGTGGGAATGGAGGTATTGGTGCCGGAGGAGGCTTTGGTGGTGGAGCTGCTGGTGGTGGTGGTGGATTTGGCGGTGGAGGGGGATTTGGAGGTGGCGGTGGTGGTGGTGGTAGCCATGGCAAGAAGCACCAGACGAAGCTCAACAATTAGTAAACGAAGTTAAATTGCTCCCATGATAGATGACGTTACGCTTGGTTTCTCTATTTCTAACGAGTGCCCTTAAGGCTTGTCATCTAAGAAGTGTTTGTAATCGTCTCCCGATGGGCAATGTTCGAAGTTTGTCTTGTATTCTGTATCATTGGTCATCGTATATGCTAATTTTAGTTTGCAATTCACATCTGGAAGAATATAATCAGGGTACCGTCCATATCATCATCAATGACGAGAGACATCCTCTTGGGCACATCCCTAGAGAAGAATCAAGGCTGTTACTGATGAAAAACATGCAATTTAATGATTTTGTGATCAGTTGCAGGACCATGAAGCTAAGCAGTAGAGATCCGTAAATAACCGTTTTAAATAGCTCAGCAAGGTTTCATCCTGATAGTGATGACAGTCCATTAGCACCAATGGCATCTTCCCGGACAACACCACAAGTCAGGAACAGGATTTCACAATCAAACATGAAACACATTAACAACTCTCATACATAAGCTAGAACTACGACTGAATCATCGGCATCTCCTTTGCAGAAGAAGGATCAGGTTACCCAAGACCTGGGCTGCATCACTTAGGCAACTTATTTTCTGAAAGAATATGGCAAGATTTCATCCACGCTGGCACCTGGCTGGTTTTTTTTTTAGATTATTACAGTTTACACCAAATCTAGTAAACTTATTCACTGATACATCATAATATGATGTTTTAATGGGTTTACACCATTTTAAAGCAGTTATGGGAGGTTAGGATTTGTTATGTTTTTTTCGTGACGTTTTTACCCCTTTGATGGCCCAAATCCTAATCCCAAAATTAACTTATAAATTCTCTTTTTGTAAAGAGAATACTTATAAAGAGAATACTTGTAATATGAGAATACTTATAAAGAGAATACTTGTAATATGAATCAAGAAGAGAAAGATAAATCTGCAAAAAATTTAAGAGTAAATATTATTTTTTTATTAAAGATTCTATGTTTACATGATGAATAGAGGTTTTTTTACATGATGAATAGAGGTATTCTCTGATAGGTATTCTCTTTTGACAAAGAGAATACTGATGACGCCGGATCTGGAGCAGGGGGGCCGGAGGCAGCCGGATCTGGAGTGGGGGGCCGGAGGCGGCCGGATCTGGAGCAGGGCGGCCGGATCCGGGGGTCGAGGCGGCGAGATTTGGAGCAAGGGGATGGATATGGCCGGATTTGGAGCAGGGCGCCCGGATGGGGGGGCGGAGATGTCGGAT
>OY986970.1:723470-823972 GCA_963920575.1 Narthecium ossifragum | reverse complement strand
CCGTTCGGGCCTCAAGGAGACCTTCTTCCCGGACGACCCTTTCCGGCAGTTGAAGGGCCGGCCTCCTTGTGAGAAGGCGCTTGGCACGCTGAGATACTTCGTGCCCATACTGGAATGGGGACCCAAGTACACGTTCGGGGAGTTCAGGTACGACCTCCTCGCCGGCGTCACCATTGCCAGCCTCGCCATCCCCCAAGGCATCAGCTACGCCCGCCTCGCCAACCTCCCCACCATCATCGGCCTCTGTATGCATGCCCATCTTAAAGTAGACAAATTGTTTTTGCTTGATGGATGGATCGAAAATTCTTAATTAGAAGTTGATGGAGATTTTTGTTATAATTCACGTGTTATAGATTCAAGTTTTGTGCCGCCTCTGGTGTATGCGGTGTTTGGCAGCTCCAAGAGCCTGGCGGTGGGGACGGTGGCGGCCGCCTCGTTGCTCTTGGCGTCCATCATCGGGGATAAGGTGTCGGCCACCGCTAACCCGACGCTGTACTCACAGCTCTTCTTCACGGCGGCCTTCTTCACCGGAGTGTTTCAATTGGCAATGGGGATTTTCCGGTGGGGGTGACAGACATTAATAATGATTGGATTTGATTTGATTGTTATATATATATATATCTTAAAATGGATGTTTTGGATGAAATTTATGATGAAATAGTTAATATTGCTGTATTTAATCTATTTGCAGATTGGGAATATTGATCGATTTCTTATCGCGATCGACTATAACTGGATTCATGGGTGGAACAGCTATGCTAATTATCCTGCAGCAATTGAAGGGGATGCTGGGAATGAATAATTTTACAACCAAGACCGATATCGTCTCGGTTTTGCATGCAGTTTTTGAATATAGGCATGAGGTTAGCTGCTGTCAACTCTTGCTATACTTTTTTTGCGTACTATTTTTTGTTCTTGTATCTTTTACGAAAGGAAAAGAAATTTTCTCTCGATTTCTAGTTATTCTAGTCTTTCTTTTTTTAAGTTGGTATTTTTGACCTGGCTTTGGGCGGCCAAAAAGAGTATTTTAGTTCTATGATTGAGCTGAATAGTGATGTACTATGTATGCTTCATAGGAAACAACCAAGTTACTGTTACTCTCCAGATTATCTATCAAATTAAAGTAGCATTAGGAGTGTAGAATCTTGTTTTAATGATACCTTTCATAGATTTATTCGCGTAAACGTTTGGTTTCTTTTAATTCAGTGGAGATGGCAGAGTGCAGTTCTTGGCATATGCTTCCTCCTGTTCCTACTTTTTACCAGGCATCTGGTAAGTGGAGAATTCACCTAGCCATGAAGTTCTAAATTATGGATGACAGTACTTTGATTGTCGTACTTATTGATGTTTTTCCTGGATTTATCGCAGAAAACAAAACTCCCAAGATTGTTCTGGATGTCAGCAATCTCTCCTTTGCTTGTGGTAATATTCGGATGTGTTTTTGCTTATGTCACTCATGCAGAGGATCATGGGGTCCCAATTGTAAGTCCCCTCCTTCTCGAGTTGCTCATTCTATTGTTTATCGTCGATTTTGGGTATTGTTGGAAGAATTTCACTATCGTTTATTATCGGAAGAATTTTCACTTTCGGATCAAATGCAGTAAAAAAAGCCAATCTTTTCTGTTCTTTGCCTTTTCTTCTTCATTTCCCTTTTTTTTTTTCTTCAAAGAAGGGCCCAGCTTATGACTTTTCTGGATTGTTCATCCCTGTTACTTTACTTTTATGGGTAAAATGAACCAAATATCAACAAAGGTGAATCAATTTAACCTTGTTTTTACGAATTTTCACATGAAACTGTCTTCTGAGATGGTATGCATTCATTAAAAGAAGTTGATATTTGAAAGGCGAAGACCAACAAGTCATGATGATTTTGTGATATATATAGTCATATTGAGCTAAGTCAGCAAAGTGTCAGTGGTGATGACTAAAGAAAATCGTTTCCTTTGTTGACAAAGTTGGTACACTAATTTTTGCTGAAATTTTTGTGATCCAGTAATTTAATCATCGCCTAATATAATTTCTTTTTTCCCCCTCATTCTTCACATTTTGTTCTTTTGTATGATGCTTATTCTCCTATACTACAATCCGAACAGGTTGGCCCTTTAAAGAAAGGACTTAATCCAATTTCCATAGACAATCTGAAGTTCCAGCCTCAGTATCTCACAGTTGCCATGAAAGCAGGGCTGATCTCTGGTTTCTTAGCACTAGCTGTAAGATACCACATTAAGCCTTACTCTATTCATGTGACCTTCCTTTAATGTGTTCTTCGGTAACTGATACCAAAAAATGGTTGTGTTGCCATTGGTGTTTTACTCAAGTAGGAAGGGATAGCAGTTGGGAGGAGTCTTGCATTGTTGAAGAATCAACAGATAGATGGCAACAAGGAGATGATCGCTTTTGGGATCATGAACATAGTTGGCTCTTTCACTTCTTGCTATCTTACCACTGGTGAGCTTTTCTCCTTTCCAAATTGGCCTCTTTCGTTGATGACATCGTGACATTGTACTTCTACTTTCATGGAACAATCATACTGAAGTAACTTTTGTTTCAGGGCCATTCTCGAAATCAGCAGTAAATTTCCATGCCGGATGCAGGACGCCAATGTCAAACGTCGTGATGTCGATTTGCATGATGTTGGTCTTGCTGTTCTTGGCTCCTCTTTTCAAGTACACACCTCTGGTGGCACTCTCCGCGATCATCATCGTCGCCATGATCGGTCTGATTGAGTACCATGAGGCCCGGCATCTCTTCAAGGTGGACAAGTTTGACTTCGTTATCTGCATGGCTGCTTTCATTGGTGTTCTCTTCTTCAACATGGTTACTGGTCTCGTTTTGTCAGTGAGAACCTCCCTCCCTTGCATTGCTTTTCCTGTCTTCTTAGTTTTCCATATAGATTTTATCTGAAAACTTCATGCTGCCTTTATTAATTAATGCATCTAAGTTGAGAGTATACGTAATAATAAATAGTTTGTTTAACAGGTGGGCTTATCAGTACTAAGAGTACTGTTAGATGTAGCTAGACCAACGACATACAAGCTTGGAAAAGTAGGAGGAACAGAGGTGTACTGCGATGTAGAGCAGTACCCGGATTCGTCCATCCTATCCGGCATTTTAATCCTGCAAATGGGTTCTTCTATCTATTTCGCCAACGCTGGCTATCTAAGAGAAAGGTAACTTGAACATATGTCTCGATCGTAATTGTTCTTCATCTTACCTTCAGTGATTAATATATACATATGGAGCTGTAATTAAACCTTGTTTTCTTTTGATGTCATCCTAGGATCTCAAGATGGGTGGAGGATGAAGAGAAATCTTCGTGTAAAAAGGGAGATGATTTGCAGTATGTCATACTCGACATGAGCGGTGAGTCTTTAGTTCCGGTCCAGTTATTTGTCACGTTACATTAAATTACCAATTGTCTCAAAAGCTTAAGTCATATATATCAAGTTTTGTGACTATATATAGGAGTCACCACCATCGACAATACTGGCATCGGAATGTTACATGAAGTTCGTAAAAGCCTAGACAAAAGAGGGATCAAGGTAAGATATATATATATATATATATATATATATATATATATATATATATGTATACATACTTGAAAAAGAATGACAACTTTCTGATGTTTCTACTGATGAATCTAACGTACCCTTTCCTACAATTTTTCAGATAGGAATAAACAATCCTAGATCAGCTGTTGTGCAGAAGTTAGTATTTTCCAACTTCATCGACGCCATTGGATCGGAATGGGTGTTTCTCTCCATCAAAGACGCGATTGCGGCCTGCCATTTTGCCCTGCAGGAAGCAACACACAAAGTAGGGGAAGCGTAGTCTTTTTTCCTCACTCAGTATGTGGACTGACAGTAGAGTATTCTTGAAGCAAATGTAGTGCAGCAGTTGCAGGGTTTTCCGAATACAGTGATGTTCTCTACTGCTGCAAAACAATAGCTCATCACTCATCAGTCATGTATGTTGTTCCATTGGAACCAAGGGAAAAATATTATTGAAATCTTACAACATACACTTTTCACTGTTGCAGATAATCTGATCTTTATTTTCCGGCTGCTCTCAAAGAACTATCCTCGTGTCACAGATTAAGAGCCTCTTTGGATTGAGTATATGATAAGTTTGTTTAGTGGATAAAGTAAAAGTCAGGTAAAAATTAAAAATAGTTATGTAAGATTATGAATAAAGTATTCGGATACATAAATGAGGTTTATGCATACTAAGGGTCCGTTTAGATTGAAGATATGATAGGTTTGTATGTTGGATAAAGTAAAAGTTATGCAGACATTAAAGATAGTTATGTAAGATTATGAATAAGGGTCCGTTTAAATTGAAGATGTGATAAGTTTGTAACTTTATATAGTGGATAAAATAAGGGCCCGTTTGGATCGAGGATGTGATAAGTTTGTATGTTGGATAAAGTAAAAGTTATGCAAGTATTAAATGTAGTTATGCAAGATTGTGGATAAAGTATTTGGATGCATAAATGGGGCTTATGCACACTTATACTCAATCCAAACGGGTCCTAAAAGTTATGTAAGCATCAAAGCTAGTCATGTAGGATTTAGAGAAAAAAATGTAAGATTTAGAGAAAAATGTTTGGATGCATAAACAAGATTTATACATACTTATCCTATTTATCCTCAATCCAAATGGCCCTTAGATGATAATTTCTCATTCTTTTCTCTCATGTCTTTGAAAACAATAGCTCTCTCTTATCCAAGTTCTAGCTCTCTCTCATCCACCTTCTCTTCCCCTTCATTACTCCAACCAAATACTTGCAAAAAAATCATACAAGTTTTCTACTTATAATTGGGTTACAGTTTCACATTTTCTTACTCAAATATTGGTAATTCTACATCTTGTGAACAAACTTGAATAATCCTCCAATTATCTTAGAATTGAAAACAAACAAGTTCATTGATAAGAGTGGAATAAGAAGGCGAGTGATAGATTAATGAACAACACCTGATCAGATCTGGGCTCGGGACGGGTTCGGGCCACGTTTGATTTCAGTGTGTTGGGCCGGGCCGGCCTGCACCATCGCAAATGGCAAGGTCAATCCCAAGCCCATCCGGAGCAAAAGTTCTTGGCCCAATACTTTGATCAGGCCCTTACTTTTATTTCATTTGATTCTCACATTTAATTAGAAAATAACGTGCCTCATCCAAAACTTATATTTTAATCATTTTAGTACCTTAAAAAAACGAACAAGAGATGACCAAAAGACTGAATCAGAAATACTTTGTGTTTTGAGGACTATAATAATATTGTCAAAAATCACTACTATTAAATTTAGTCAATTTCAAGGAACCAATCTGATATTAAACTATAATCTTTTAATCCACTAACGGGTTTAAATTGCTAATTCTATCGTAAATGCTTGAATTTGTGACAAAATGATGAAATAAAAACCTAATAACGGTCATGCCGCAAGTATGGCATTTTCGTGAAATCGTTCAAATCCAGGTCCCTTTATATAAATGTTTCAGGCATTACTCTAAAGTCACCTGCAAGGTCTCTTTGCTCCCGAAGCCAAAAACCTCTCTCTCCTCTCTTCTCCTCTCCTCTATAATACTATTCCTAATTCTAAAATCCCCGCTATCCGCGCGATTCCGGAGGAGATCCACCGAATTCGACGCTTCTTCTTCTTGCGCTCGGGTTTCGCTAACCCTAGATTTCTAGGGTTTCGCGTTCTTGATCCCGGAGGAGGACTCGTCCGCAGCCTCGCCTCCCAGCGATCTCCTAGTGGATCGAAATGGTAAGAGTGATAACGATTTCTCCATTTTTAACGTTGCTTTCGACCTGGCAAGCGGTTAGATCTGGGCCGAAACTAGGTGGACAGGCGAGAAAGGAGATCGCGGGATGCTCTTTCCACTGCGCTCTTCACTCCTCGATCTTGTGTTCGATCGCTGGGAGTCTTGATCTGATAGGGTTTTGGTTGTTTTCTTTTTTCAAGATCTGGATCTGAGTGGTAACTGACTATAACTTGTTTTCGTTTCTTTTCCGTTCTTGACCGTTTCTGGTTCGTGGCGATGACTGCAGCCTCTCAGACTAGATATCAAGGTACTGTTCGTTGATTCTTGTTACGATTTTGATAGCTAGGGATGGATCTTATGCTTTGAGATCTCTTCGCGGGGGTTGTTTCGATAATGTGTGGAACCTTGAGTTAATTCTGCTACTTTTGGTTTGAATCAGAGGAAACTTGCACAGAGGTCGGAGAGGGTAAAGGCCTTAGATCTACATCCTACAGAGCCATGGTAACTTTCTTTCATACTGGATACCACGTTCTTGTGAAGAAGAATCATTGTCCACTTCTTGGACGAATATGTTTTTATTTGGACCGGTCATTTTAAGAGTAATTGAGAATGCTCGGTGAGAATGATTGTGATCTTGTTCCATTTTCAATGTATCAGGATTCTTGCGAGTCTTTACTCTGGAAGCGTCTGCATTTGGGACTACCAATCACAGGTAAGTAATGTTTCAGTAGTTCACATCTAATTTGACGACATTTCTGTGTACAATATACCTCTTTGGCATTCTACAGATAAGAAAGTGCTTCTTTACTTCTCTAAATCATTCCCATCGTTATCTTAAATGACATAGTGGTCCGATATTTTTTTCTCCCTTACCTCCAGTAGTGCATAGTACATGATGAGAAATCACCTGTTGAACAGGATAGACATTCTGGTCATAGACGCAAAAAGTAAGTAGATGTATTAGATTTCCATGCACAAGTTATAGGTTTATTTATCTGAAAGCAAGTTTAGAAAAATTCAGCATGGAGTTGATTGTCGATATCATTTTGCGCCATATCATCTGTGTTGATGTCACCTATGTTCAGTCGGTTCTATTATGTTGTGGCTTCCAGGTACTTATATGTGATAAACCATGCTCTCAAGGCCTCGATGAACCATTTGACTTTTCAACTTGATTGTTTTGAATGAAATCCACTATAGTTACTAACGTCTAATATGACATGAATGTAATGAGTACGACATGTGCATATTGTCAGTTTGACTGGAGAAGCGTCGTTGGATGTTCAAGCTATTCATTATGTGTTGTGAGCAAGTATGTCTTGGGAATTCATAGATGTTAAGATGCTAGTTCTTGGACTTCACTTTGCCACTTCGGATACCTGAGATGTACAATTATAGAACTAGATACTTAAGGATATAGTTTATTGACTGCTTTTGGCTTGGAGAAATGCAATTAATGGTTGACATTAGTTAATCTTTTGAGGTTCATGTGGTATTTTTACTTGAACCTTTTAGATCACGTGTCATGACATTCATATGCTCCACATTGCATATGGTCGAGATTGCTATTGTCTTCTGTTTAGTTTTTTACATTCTGGGGTACATGGGGCCTCAAACTCGAAGCATACATGTTACAAGGAAATTAATCAATTGCAAGAACTGCTCTTATAATGATAAGCCAGTGGAAACATTCAAATACTTTTGATCAAAACTTTGAATATACACATTCATGGCTGTCTATATCTGCATATCATCATCCTGTTTTCTATTAGTCATCAATGGTGTCACTACAGAAAGTTATTGCTGATTGTTATATGCTTTTGCTATTTTACTTTCTTGGCTGAATATAATTACCAGCTTGTATTTCTTCAGAAAGCTTAGTTTACATAATTTCAAGTACCAAGAAATTTCTTGGATGTTTATGTTGTTTTTCTGGATATGCCGTTTTATGATGAAACAATTTTTTTTTTTTTTGATGATATTACTCCAGACTATGGCAAAATCTTTTGAGGTCACCGAGTTACCTGGTATGTTACTAAACTCTATGCTTCCACTTTCTGTTCTTGCTAATCCTGGCAATACAGCTAAACCCTGCATGTTGAGTTTTCAGTGCGATCAGCAAAATTTATTGCACGCAAGCAGTGGGTTGTAGCTGGAGCAGATGATATGTTCATTCGTGTGTACAATTATAATACAATGGACAAGGTGAAAGTTTTCGAAGCACACACCGATTACATCAGGTGTGTGGCTGTCCACCCAACCCTCCCATATGTGCTGTCATCATCTGATGATATGTTGATAAAGCTCTGGGATTGGGACAAGGGTTGGATGTGTACTCAGATCTTTGAGGGACATTCCCACTATGTAATGCAAGTCACATTTAACCCAAAAGATACCAATACATTTGCGAGTGCCTCCCTGGATCGCACGATAAAGGTGTCGTTTTTTCCTTGACCGAGTATCATTTTTTCTTCATCATTTGTGCTTATGTTTTGGTAATCTTGATGTTGCTGTTCAGATATGGAATCTTGGTTCGCCAGACCCAAATTTCACATTAGATGCCCATGCAAAGGGAGTAAATTGCGTTGATTACTTTACAGGTGGTGATAGGCCTTATTTGATTACCGGTTCTGATGACCATACCGCCAAGGTCTATCTCCTAAATATAAGTTGATAGGTGATTCCGTGTGTTGGTTTTAACATCATGAAGTTTGTGAATTGTATTGAATCAGGTCTGGGATTATCAAACTAAGAGCTGCGTTCAAACTCTAGACGGCCATACACACAATGTGTCAGCTGTCTGCTTTCATCCAGATCTTCCCATAATAATAACAGGTTCAGAGGATGGAACAGTTCGCATATGGCATGCAACTACATACAGGTCACTCTCTTTCTTTCCAAGTTGGGTTAGTCATCCAATTGATATTGGAATGACATGCATATGGATCTTTAATGCTTAATTATGACTTTCCGTTACTGGGATTATGTAGCTGGTTGATGTACTCCTTGTGGAGAATTCGGATTTTCGATGCAGTGTTATGTTTCTTAATGTATTTTTTTTTTCTTAATTGAAATATTCTATGCTAATATATGTCTTGTCTCTTCAGTTTGAACTTCACCTCACAACTTGTTCTCTTCCTCAGGCTTGAAAACACACTGAACTATGGTCTCGAACGAGTCTGGGCTATTGGATATTTGAAAGGATCTAGAAGGTGAACAAATCCATTCTTATAAATTCTATTTCTCTACTTAACTGTAGGCATCGAACTTCGGCACTTTCAATCTGAATGGATATCAGATGCTATGTGTATCATCATTTCAGTTCTGAACATTAAGTTGAACTATGTATTTGTCGTTTTGTTTCAATGTGAAAGGAGTTTATGCTTGTAATTTTGTATATGCAACCCTCCTCTTCTCCTATATTCTGCGTTTTGATATCCTTGATATTTTCTTGGAAAAGAATTTTGTCACATCTCATGAGATTGTCTTGGATGGTGGGTTTTACTTCATGCTGTAGAGTTGCGATTGGATACGATGAAGGGACCATAATGATAAAGATTGGCCGGGAAGAGCCAGTTGCAAGTATGGATAACAGTGGCAAGATTATTTGGGCAAAGCATAATGAAGTTCAAACAGTAAATATCAAGACAGTTGGATCCGATGTTGAGGTTAGTTACACCTGAGGTGCTATTTGGAAAATTCATGGTGATCCTGAGAAATGATCGTGTACATCTGATATTTGCTATCAGGTCACAGATGGAGAAAGGTTGCCATTGGCCGTGAAGGATTTGGGAAGCTGTGATCTTTATCCACAAGTATGCATATAAATTCTGAAGGACATGCATATGTTAATTAGATAATGAGCATCACATTAAGCTGACGCTTCCACTTTCCCTGCTGCTATTCTTGAAATCACTTTTTATTTGTGCGGTGACATGTTGATTCAGCAATTAGCTGGTAACCTGCTGTCTATTTTTAGGTTTTAATAGATTATCGCCATATTCTTGTGATTTCCTGTGCTTGATTCGTCAAACATGATGTTTTGCTTCAGTAATGTCTAGACAGCAGTTGTATCCAGTTTTCAGTTGTACAATCAGCTATTTATGCTGGCAACTAGAAGGGCCATCATGCCAATGTGCTGACGCCGAAGCGAAACATATTGATGAAGTTTTTGTAGCTAATTTACGCGGTCTAGCGTTGAGTCATTTGATATTGTTGAGAAGTAATGTGCTAGCATTATGGTTGCTATGACTTGATTTCTTCTACTTTGTACTAAGTGGGCACCCAATTATGCTTACACTTTCATTGTTTGCCTTTTCAGAGCTTGAAGCATAATCCGAACGGGAGATTTGTTGTTGTTTGTGGAGATGGAGAATACATTATATACACTGCTTTAGCATGGAGAAATAGGTCCTTTGGCTCAGCGTTGGAGTTTGTCTGGTCATCTGATGGAGAGTATGCTGTTCGCGAAAGTACATCAAGAATAAAGATATTCAGCAAAACTTTCCAGGTATTTGCTGTAGTTTTCTCTACAAAAATGAATCATGGGCTGCAATTAAGCATTTCTGCTAGCAAATGTATTTTGGTTTCTGCCGTTTAAATGTTGAACTGATAATTGTTGTTCATGGTGTCTGTCAGGAGAAGAAAAGTATGCGACCAACCTTTTCTGCAGAGCGTATATTTGGGGGCAGTCTACTGGCAATGGCTTCCAATGATTTTATTTGTTTTTATGACTGGGCTGAATGCAGACTAATACAAAGAATTGATGTAAATGTCAAGGTGAGATTTGACCCTGGTATTAATATCTTATTCTTCGGGTGTCACTGTAATCAAGCTCCATCAATTGACTTCCAAAATGTTCATGGTTGGTTGTTGTAGAATCTCTACTGGGCTGACAGTGGTGACCTCCTGGCAATTGCTAGTGATACATCATTCTACATTCTAAAGTATGATGTAAGTTGATTGCTTTTGAAGTTTTTATTTTTATAGAGTTCAATACTTTCTAAATACTTCTGATGTGTTCCAGAAGACATGCCTCCGTTGTGAATCTGTCTTTCACATGCTAGTATGTACAATATGCTCATGTATAGTTAGAAGATAATTTTTTGCCCTTGCAGAGGGACATTGTTTCTTCTCATCTGGATAGCGGAACGCCAGTGGATGAAGAAGGTATTAAGGAGTCGTTTGTGCTTCTTCATGAAGTGAATGAGAGGGTTAGAACAGGCATCTGGGTTGGGGACTGCTTCATCTACAATAATTCCTCTTGGCGATTGAACTATTGCGTCGGTGGAGAAGTATGTACGCTTTAGTATTCTTTCTGTACTTGATATTCGTATGAATCGCTCGCATAATTATTAGGCATCTTTTCACTTCTTTAAATTGTAGGTGACCACTATGTTCCACTTGGATCGGCCGATGTACTTATTAGGATATCTTGCCAGTCAAAGTCGGGTGTATCTCATTGACAAAGAGTTCAAGTAAGTTAACAGGAGAGATGCTTGAGATTATGTCATCCTTCTGGCAACTAAATTGTAACTTATGAACTCTTTTGAGCACAGTGTTGTGGGGTACACATTACTGCTCAGTCTGATTGAGTACAAAACGCTCATGATGCGTGGAGATTTGGAGCGTGCAAACGAAGTTCTACCTTCAATTCCCAAGGAACATCTCAATAGGTATTTCAATGATGTTTGTGTGTTATTCAGTTTAAATTTCCTTTGCACATGTAAAATAATAATATCAATGCAATATCGGAAGTTGACCTTTTGATTGTCCATAGCATGCTAAACATACTAGAAAGAATGTTTTTTCATGTGATAGGATTTTCTTGCTTTTGCATGGTTATATACTTCACAGGGATTTGAGGTTTTGACATCTAATTGGTTTACCTTTCTAATTTTGAGCTGTTCCTCTTACTTAAATTTGAATTACACCAGATAACATGTTCATTGCGCATCCTATTTTTTCAGTCTTGTTTTGATATAGTCTGAAGTTTTCTTTTACTTTTGTAGAATGTAGTTTAGAATTCTTTTGTGCTGTTTCTTGAATGAAGACTGGTTTCGTTTTGAAAATACTGCAAACCCTAAGATTACTGTTTTGTTTCATCTTTTGCTGGTGAAAAATATTCTTCCAGTGTGGCTCATTTCTTGGAGTCTCGAAACATGAAGGAGGAAGCTCTGGAAGTGGCTACTGATCCTAATTACAAATTTGATTTGGCTGTACAGCTTGGGAAATTAGAGGTTGCTAAGGTATGTTTGTGACGTGAGAAATGCTAAAAGCATCTGATTCTTGATAAAAGTAATTGAGTTACTTCTTTGATTCAGTGAGTTAAGTTTTCCATTTGATAGCAGAAGTTTTCCTTTCAGGCAATTGCCATTGAATCACAAAGTGAGTCCAAATGGAAGCAGTTGGGTGATCTAGCTATGTCTACTGGAAAGGTATCTCATTTAGCCAATGAAAATATTTTCTTTCCTAAATTGACAACTGTGGCTAGAAAGCACGGACACCATGTGACACGAATACTACATGACATAGGCACGCCAACACAACGATTTTTGTAAAATGCATGACATGACACGGCAAATACATGTAGAGAATTAAAATTTCTTGTTATATTCCATATGTACAAGAATATATCAGTTAAAGATACAAGACGAAATAAAGTATAAAGACTATTTTTTAGCTTTCATATCGATTGCCATCAATGCCCTGGTTTGGAATTAGGTTGCCAGACCTTAAGATTTTAAATTTAGGGTTTTAGATCGCAAAAAAAGAAAAAGATCGAGGGTCACTTCTGAACCCAATATTGTCCCTAAACACTGCCCAATGGAGAGGAAGACATGGGCTGCGTGTTGTCGTGCATCCTTAGTATGTTTGTAATGTGATGGACCTTTGAAGAAAGAAGCAGGCGGGGAAGTGTGGGACGAGTGTCCTATGAGGGCTCGTTTGTTTCATGGTATTATAGGTGGGATAGGATTAGTAATCCTGTGGACTCCACTTTATCCCATGTTTGGTGTGATTTTAGAAGTGGGATAAATAATCCCATTGGGACTCCATATCCCATGTATATGGGATAAAATAATCCAAGGGGGAGGTGGGATATGTAATCCCATGAGATAAAGATCCATTGGATTAGAAAATAAAAAAATTTAAATATTTGATTAAATCTTCTCCCATCTTATCGTTTGTCTTACCAAACATGAGAGAAGGGTTTAATCCCTTACATCATCTCCCAGGAGAATATATCCCGGGATACAATCTCCCGGGAGATTGTATCCACCCATATCCTGTCCCGCGAAACAAACGTGGCATGAGTGTTGTGTTCGTGTCGTGTCCTTCCTAGCTTGTATGCTGATTATGTTTTACTACAACCAAGGTTGTGTTATATTCTGGTCATATATGTCTAACCCAATATGAACTTTGTTATTCACAGGATCTGATTTACAAAGCTTTTAAACAAAGAAAGTTTTAGTAGAAGAGTATGTTGTAGGCCTTTTTTTATTACCTTCTCTTGGCCTAGAAATTTGGGTCAGGTTTATGGAAAGATCCTTGGGGTTTGGAATGGGTGGAATTTAATCAAGGTCATGTAAAGCTGTTCATAAATGCACGTCTTGGTTTGAGCATCTTTTGAACATTTTTTGAACTTTTAGGGTATAAAGATTTCTAGTTTTATATATGACGTTTTGTAAGTTTTGATCCAACTAAGGCCCATCGCAAAGATCCATCATAACAGAAGAGGGGTCAGGGGTTTTCTTGGAACACAACTACTACAGGAATTGAGGGAAAACAAAAGCATCCTCTTTTTATATTGTGGGAAACTTTAAAATTCGAGATGGGATAAGAAGTTTAATGCATCTTGTCACTTGAGCCTCCATCAGGCAGCTTGTATAGCTTGAACTTTTGACAGTATAATACCTGTTGCAAAAGAGGGAATGGAATCTAGGCAACTTGGTGCCATGCTATGGCCTTCGGCAAACATCA
Source organism: Narthecium ossifragum (assembly GCA_963920575.1). NCBI lineage: Eukaryota > Viridiplantae > Streptophyta > Magnoliopsida > Dioscoreales > Nartheciaceae > Narthecium > Narthecium ossifragum. The sequence continues at coordinate 810,224 of OY986970.1, read as the reverse complement.
AAGTCCCTGCCTGCCAAAGATGCAGTTTCCTGTATGCTGTTCTCAAGTCTTAAAAGAAGCTAAGGATGAGGTGGAATAAAAATTGCTTCAATTTAATTTAATGCCACGTCTTGTTAATCCTCTTTCTAGAGGGGCGTGAATGGCAATGTAGTTTGGTTATTAGCAGTGGTAGCTGTCTCAACATCTCAATTCTGTCAGATTTGGGTGTTTGTTACACAACCTTTTTTTTTAGATATTGGGTTTTGAGTTTACTTTTACTTTTACTTTTTGCTGCTCTTATGCTTCCTCTAACATGTTATGTGTCAATGGCAATGAAGATTTTCTGGCATGATACTGAGGAAATTTTTTTTGTGTTTTATCATCTGTGCAGTTAGAGACGGCTGAGGAATGTCTATCACATGCTATGGACCTGAGTGGCTTGCTGCTACTTTACTCTGCCCTTGGAGATGCTGAAGGAATTACAAAGCTAGCTTCTTTAGCTAAAGAACAAGGAAAGAACAATGTTGCATTCCTTTGTCTGTTTATGCTTGGGAAATTAGAGGAATGCCTTCAGCTCTTGGTTGAGAGGTAGCTCTTGTTAAGCTGTTGATTGTCAGCTACAAAATATATTTGTGCCGTGTCAACTTTATTCTTGTGTAATGACGAATATTGCTATCCTTGTACCATGACACATCACTTTCTATTGTTTTTGCAGCAATCGTATACCAGAAGCTGCACTGATGGCACGGTCGTACGTTCCAAGCAAAGTCTCTGAAATTGTGGCGCTTTGGAAAAATGATTTGAGCAAGGTACTGATCATTATCATTTTAATCCTATCTATTTCCAGAAGCACTGGCTAAAATGATATTTCCATAATGTCCTGTATGTCTAGAAGCATAATGATTTGCGTACTTCGGACTATCCTGGACACTTGTCCACGTGGCAGCATATGCTTTAGGAGATGGAGTGGGGCCTTTGGGTGGGTCCGCTATAGCCACCCCAATTGGGTGGCCAGTGTACTCCCCCACAGGGAGCATATCACACTACTTTTTGTGGAAGCACCTAAAGGTTTAAAGCTATTGAAAGTGGTTTCATAGTAGGCAGTGCTATATGGTCGACATATAAGACTACTTGCTTTTTCCTATCGATGATTAGATTGCTCTCAGTTTCTTAATTTTTAGTGACCTGTCTGATTTGCTGCTTTGTGTAGATTAACCCAAAAGCTGCGGAGTCTTTGGCTGATCCCGAAGAATACCCTAATTTATTCGAGGACTGGCAGGTCGCTCTTGCTGTTGAATCTAATTTCGCTGATAAAAGGTGCATGCGACATGACCTTTTTGTGTCCTTTGGTTGTCACATTGTTTTATTTATTATGTAGGGTCATTGCTGGGTATTTTGTGTATAGTTTCATGGGTTATTCTGTGGTAGTATTTCCAGTCAGACTTTCTTTTGTTCAATTCCAAATAGATAACGCAAGAATTAACATCTAATTGTGTTTTCACTGTTAATTGTTTTCTGGTGCTCTTTATGGGTTTAGTTGCTGGATTCCGCTAGTTTTGGGCATTTTGCTTGCGATGGCATTCCTGATTTCTCATTCTTCCCCTCCTTGATCTCTTTTTGTTATATCTCAATACTGAGTTGCATGTTGTGATTTCAATATAAATTCATGGCTGCAGAGATGTTGGGTAATCTCATGATTTTTTGTTCTTAAGGTTTCAATTTCGGAGGATGACCTCCTTGTAATAAAATCTTGATATAGAGACATCAGCAAAGTCAACTTTCTTGTAAGGGTTGAAATCGGCAGACTTATCGTCATCTTGTATACTAGGGAGCATGATGCAGTAATTCAAGATATATCTACTCAAAACCTCCTTAGTTCTTTCTTCATGGCATGGTGCTTTCCTCCCCTTACCCTGTTTTCCATCTTATCCATCTGCTTAATGTTTATATGGTGGCAAAAATGACTTGCTAATGCATTTCTCATGGTTTCATCTCTTTATTCACCCATCTGCAAGCCTAATGTCTGAATATTATCCTCATAAATAGACAAAAACTGAAATGCAGCTACTCCAGATTTTTTACTGCAGAGTGTACGCCCTTGGAGTTTCATTTCTTATCACCATTAAAAGTTCTTGACATCATTGTTTGGCCATTAAACCTAATATTGTTTAAATGTAATATTTGGATATGAATCAATTGTGGTTCTAGATAAGGGATAACACATCAAAGAAGGTGATTTGTTATTCCAAATTCAGCAGCATGACATCTAGGATGTCTTTACTCCGAACTTTGGCTTTCCATTGAATGTGCTGTTGAATTACGCCGAACATGTATTGGTCTTGACTTATTTTATTGCTGAAACAGGGGCAATTATCCTCCTGCTGAGGACTTCTTAAGCTATGCCGAAAAATCAAATGTAAATCTCGTTGATGCCTTCAAAAGCATGCAAGTTGCTGAAGATGATTTGCCTCTTGAAAATGGAGATGCAGACCATGAGGAGGTATGTCATGCTTAAAGACATTATCCTGGATGCCAGTCAAAGTTTCCAGCTCCGATGTATGCTATAGATGTTATAATTTCGTAGGATCTTGTAATTAGCTTTTCCTGCCTCATTCCTGTAATTTCCTGTTATGATATATCTTGAAGCTCTTTTAGTTTTCTGAAGTTTAAAAAATCGACAGGTAATGGAAGAGACTGGAGAGGAGGAACACCAAGAAGATGTCATTGAAGCTGATGTAGATGATTCTACAGATAGTGCTGTCCTTGTAAATGGGAATGAAGGTAGCGAAGAGTGGGGTATGAATAATGAAGGAACTCCGTCAGCATAAAAACATATAGTTGGAAAAGTGTAAAAATCCACAAAATTTCTCCATTGATCAATTATCTTTTTCTTGTTGAAATTTCCTTCTCTTCCAACTGCTGTTACTACTTGTAGTGTGCATATGCTGTTGCTGAAGCATAAGTCCTCTTCGTAGGCTGAAAACTGCAAATCTCTCTTGTGCGAATAAATTCGACATATGCTTTGTTATTGTGAATTCTGTTGGCATCTAGGTCAACAAAAATGAATTTGGGAGGGCCTATTAGAATTTGTTTTTTTGTACTAGATCCAAGTCATTCTAAACAAATTCCTCACTTGTTTGTAGTTTGTATAGTGTGTGGATTTGTGGTTTTTCTTCATAGTTTACTATAAGGTTGTCTTCAATCTTGTGCTTGTTTTTCAGTGATTGTATAATTTATAAGGCTATAAGCCTTCTGCCTGCCTGACTTTTTCCGTCTTCTGATGTTGCAGAGCTTACTCAGTGATGTCATGGATTTGACACAACAACAATCAATTCAGGTGTTATGACCCTGCGTTTTAAGGTTATGCTGGTTGTTGTTTTTATATTTCTATTAAAATTGTTGCCCCTTTTCAATGGTCCGCTCACACACACTTGCATATGACACATAACAGGTTTCCTTGCCTGGCTTGTATTTTGTTAAGTAGTATATTGGCTGGTTGGTCACTGGTTTTATCTTGCCCGTGTGCCTGGTCTACAACTGTATGCTAGAGCAGGCATGGGCTTGGCTCATATTTGTCCTGCAATTATGTTTTGACGACAATACATGCATAGCTTAGAGTTGGACTTTAAACCTTCCAGTTTCTTCAATTGCTGATAATTGCTGAGATAATCTTAAAAGGCTTTTATATATCCTTTCAGGTTGCAAAGAAGGATCAGTTGCACAAACACTTGTCGGTCATTTCTGGCCTCACCAGTCTCTGAGCAGTTGAAGCTTCGGGTCTGCCTGAAAAGTTCTTTTGTTGATCGGTATATTGTTGCATTGCTTTTATGTGCGATTGGAATTATTGAATGTAGATTGTCAAAGCAACATCTAGTATAACCTTTTTTTTCCCGCTAGTTAGCTGCTTATTGGACAGCTATAATTTAGGTTCCTTTAGCATATTTTTAAAGTTATTTAGGAGGAAGTGGCGTTGTGTATAACATTATGTGCACTATTTGTCCCGTCAAACTATGCTGCCGAGAGCATTATATTTTTTGGTTACTGGAGAGATTTATGGGATAAAGTAACAGCTGCTGTGGCATAACCAATGCTTCTTTGCCTACATATTGTTACTCTCATGAATAAAAAGTCGGTTCTCTTGCGATTGGACTTCTTTTACCTGTGCTAATTTGATATCTGGGCCTTTATGGCTGGCCTTTGTCTGCTCAGCTGCAGCCTTGCTTCTGCAACAAGGTTCGAGGTTTTGGTTTTGGTCCGAGCTAAAGCTTGATATGTTTCTTTAGTTAAGGTGGTTTGGAGCCTGGTTTTGGGGATCGTTAATTGTCAAATTCGTTTGGGGGGTTTTTAGATTCGATCGGTGAAAACTTAAACCTTGTCCTGCAACGATCCTTAGTAAGGGTATTTTTGCTTGTTCTAGGCGCGGATGTCTCCTTTCGGATTGATAACAGCCTCCATACTCCATGGGCCTTGCATGTGGCATATTGTCAGGTTTTCTTCTGATATCTTGAAGGTATATTATTTTACAGCGGACATGGGGCGTATTTGTTAGTAACTACATGAGAATGGCAGCCATTCAGTTATGCAGAGGTCAATTATGAAAATGGCAAAATTTCATCTGTTGAATTTTTGTTCTGTCCTTATTACCTGGGCATTGGGGGGAAGCATATGCGACTTGTTAATAAACTGATGTGCCCACATCTGCGCCATGAGCCGTGCTTGTGCTTTCCACATTAGATACTGGTACAATTTTCTTGCATAACTTTCTTCTCCAATGCTCAAACTTTTCAAGTTTAGTCACTGGCAAGGACACCGTCCATGTGCAGCTGCGCTTCTGCTTTGGTACGGGACCTACATTTGCTTGCTTGTGTTGGTATAGAATTTGAATGCTGCTTACATATTGTTTCTAGATTTCAGATCATGTGGTCACTTTGATATCATAAGTCCCACTACTTGGGTGCTCTTTGTATGAGATCTAATGAGGATCCAGAAGCACTCGCCTCCATCAATGCTGTACGCCACGCCCTGTTCCAATAATGAGCACCAGCCATATTGTATTCTCTTGTTGATGCTACTAACGTGTGATAAAAACTCTCCTCCCCTATCAAGTGATGTCTTTTATTAGGTTCTTGATTTGGTTGCGGTTTGAAGTTTGAAGTTTGAACTCTGGACAGCAGTCGCCGTAGCACTAGCACCAGCAGCACCAGGGGTGGCAATTCGGATTTGCGGGTCGGGTCGTGCATTGACCCGTTTAATAAATACCAAACTCGAAACGGGTCAGGTTTAGTAAACCCGAACCCGATCCATTTATAAACGGGTCAACCCGACCCGACCCGTCTAACCCGTTTATTAAACGGGTCGGGTTCGGGTCAGGTTGACCCGCCACGGCCAAGGAGGGAGAGGCGGCGCCGGCGGCCGGAGCTGGCCGGGAAACAACCGGATCTAGCCGGGAAACAGCCAGATTTGGCCGGATCTGAGTCGGATCTGGCTGGATCCGGCCATATCCGGCGATATCCGATCGGATGATGGTTGAAAGAGAAAGAATACCCAACTTGTACCATTAGAAGTAAATCCTAAAACTTCCCATGAGATCTGCCGTAGTCCCACATTGAAGCTTATACAACCTGGATACTTATTTGGTCCACTACAACATCAGAATAGAGGTTGACATGAACAGCACCAGCAATTTGCAATGTGAGAGGACCAAAGAGCCTTGTGCATGATGACAACTGCAAGATATGGCCGGATCTGGCCGGATATGGCCGGATCGGAGTCGTATCTGGCCGGATCTGAGCCGGATCTGGCCGGATTTGAGCCGGATCTGAGTCGTATCTGGCCGGATCTAAGTCGTAGCGGCCGGATCTGAGTCGTAGCAGCCGGATCTGGGGCTTCGTGGGCGGTGGCGGTCGTGGTCGGCGCTGAGGTGACCTTGCGGAGGCCGTGGAGGACGGCGATGAGGAGGAGTGGGGCTTCGTGGTCGGTGGCGGTACCTCGTGGAGGCCGTGGAGGACGGCGACGGGAAGGACCGAAGGAGTGGGGGGCGGAGGCGGAGGCCGTGGCAAGGGAGGAGGAGAGGTTGAGAGGAGTGGTGGGAGAGGCAGATCAGTCGGCGGCCCGGCGGGGGGACTTGCCTCAGGCAAGGGTGGAGGAGAGGGAGAGACCGTGAGAGTGAGAGCCCGAGAGGGTGAGAGTGGAGGAGAGGGTGGACGGGGGTAGGTAACGGGTAAGTGGTAACCGGGTAAGGCTGTAAGGGTAGATAAACGGGTTAACGGATTGACCCGTGGGTTAGGCGGGTCAACCCGACCCGACCCGTTTATTCGCGGGTCATAAACGGGTACCCGACCCGACCCGCGACCCGTTTATTCGCGGGTCATAAACGGGTACCCGACCCGACCCGTTTATTCGCGGGTCATAAACGGGTCGACCCGTTTATGACCCGAACCCGATTATACCCAATCCGATCCCGTTTATTTCGGGTCGGGTCTGGTCGGGTTCGCGGGTCACGACCTGAATTGCCACCCTTAACTAGCACCCATGTGGGCATTCTGACGATGATGGTCTACACTGCTCTTGCCTAGGACACGTGGCAGTAAACGAAGCTAATCAAAAGCTCAACCGGGAACACACCGTCCGGTCGAGCCGGTTTGCCTTCTTTTTTTTTTTTTGTCTTCTTATCACGTGACCAATGATCAAACCGTGTCTCGGGAAATGCCCGCGATGAAGCAGAATCAGAACCGTCCGTTTTGCAAGTAAAGAGGACTGTGATCAACGTCGCCAGCCAGCTGTGTGATGATCCCACACGTCCGTCGTCCCCCTGATGCAAAGCGGGCGGGCCCCACGTCTCTCGGTGGGCGGAACGCGGTGTCTGTTGGCTGCTATAGGGGGGGTAGGGGGGGTGTTCGCAAAGTCTGAATTATAAAGGGAATAATAGCAGTTGGTTCATTACTTCTCTCTTATCATTACTAAACCCCAACATTCGCTTCTTCATCAATCTTAGTAGGTATGGAAAACATGGAATGGTCGCCGGATAATCCGCGTTGGTGGTTACGTGTAGCCATTGCATTCGTTCTAAGGATGGTCCATAGTTAGGAGATGAATTGGTACCCATTGGTCAATATATGAACACATGGGCTCCTCCTTAGTTGTATGCAACGATCCAGAAACGAGCTCAATCATCGGTGGTTATATCTCAAAGAGCCCACCTTATCAATCATTTTATTTCCTTAACAAACCCAAATAATCCTTAACTATCTATCAAAGCTTCAACAACTAAAACTTTATACGCGTATACGCTATCCCTAGATTATTCCCTCCCCTAACTGGTCGAGCAACGCGATTCCTATTCCTAAACCCAGAACAAAGCCGCCTCCATCCTATATATATAGCCAACTCCTTCCTCTTAACACTATAGTAGCCAGCCTTACAGTGGTGGTCGTCATTCACCTGTTGCTATAGTACCACGAGAATAATAACACCACCGCCGCAGCCTCGCTTCGTCTCTGCAAGACTGCAACAACACATACATACCATCATAAAGCGGGGAGAGAGAGAGAGAGAGAGAGAGAGAGAGAGAGATGAGATGATGAGAGACAACCACTCCCATTTCCACCACCACCACCACCACCTCCTCCTCCTCCTCCTGATTGCCGCCACCTTTGCGTCCGCCTCCGGCTTATCTAGCAATGGCCTCACGGCCACCGAAGCCAGCCTCATCCGCCGCCGCCAGCTCCTCTCCTACCACAACCCCGACGGCAGCCGCGGCGAGGACGTCTCCGTGAGCCCCTCCTTTGTCTTCCCCGACAGCCGTCTCCGCGACGCGTACATCGCCCTCCAAGCCTGGAAGCTCGCCATCTTCTCCGACCCAACCGACATCACCGCCACCTGGGTTGGTCCCCAAGTTTGCAACTACGAAGGCGTCTTCTGCGCGCCGCTCCCCTCCGACCCCCACATCACCGTCGTCGCCGGCATCGACCTCAACCACGCCGACATCGCCGGGTACCTCCCGGAGGAGCTCTCCCTCCTCACCGACCTCGGCCTCTTCCACATCAACTCCAACCGCTTCTGCGGCACTCTCCCCCGCCATTTCCATCGTCTCAAGCTCCTCTTCGAGCTCGACGTCAGCAACAACCGGTTCGCCGGCAAGTTCCCCGACGTCGTCCTCCGCCTCCCTTCTCTCAAGTACCTCGACATCCGGTTCAATGAGTTCGAGGGCGCCGTCCCAAAAGAGCTCTTCGACAAAGACCTCGACGCCATCTTCATCAACAACAACAGGTTCGCCTTCGAGATCCCCGAGAACATCGGCAACTCGCCGGTGTCCGTCGTCGTGCTCGCCAACAATAAGTTCCACGGCTGCCTACCGGCGAGCATCGGGAACATGTCGAGGACTTTGAATGAGATCATATTGCTGAACGATGGATTGCAGTCTTGCATACCGGCTTCCATCGGATTGCTTAAGAAGCTCACCGTGTTCGACGTGAGCTTTAACAAGCTCATGGGGCCGTTGCCGGAGAGCATAGAGGGGATGGTGAGCTTGGAGCAGCTGGATGTTGCGCATAACATGCTCTCCGGCGAGATCCCGGAGGCGATCTGCCGGCTGCCGAAGCTCGAGAACTTTACCTACTCGTATAACTTCTTCACCCGGGAGCCGCCGGTGTGTGGGAAGTTGCCAGCGTTTGATGACAAGAGGAATTGTATTCCCGAGAGGCCGGCGCAGCGGTCGGAGGTACAATGCCGGTCGTTCCTATCACATTCTGTTGGTTGCAAGGCGTTCCGGTGTGCTCCCTTCGTGCCGGTGCCGCCACTGCTCTCACCTCCTCTGCCATCCCAACCTCCGCCATCACCACATTCTCCACTGTACCATTATACATCGCCGCCGACGCCCTCACCAGGGTCACCACCACCGCCGCAGGTGCCCTCGCCGCCTTCTCTACCATGGCAACCTCCGCCATCACCACCTTTGCCAGTGGACCATTATGCATCGCCGCCGCCGCCACCATCTCATTCTCCTCCACCACCAACCGAACCTCATCACCCTCCATCGCCACTACCACCTTCTCCTCAGTCACCATCTTCTCCACCTCCGCCGTTGCCGTCTGTACCATATCATTATACATCCCCACCTCCGCCATTGCCTTCACCACCACCACCTTCAGAAAAGTACCATTATGGGTCACCGCCTCCACCATTGTCTCCTTCTACACCACCGACTGGACCTTACCACTATGCATCGCCACCACCGCCCTCTCCTCCACCTTCCTCGCCTCCTGCTTCATTGCCTTCTCCTCCACCACCCACTGAACACAATCACTATGCATCGCCACATCCACAACCGTCTACACCACCACCGCCTTCAGAACCACACCATTATGCATCGCCACCGCCACCTTCGCCATCTCCACCACCGCCTTCAGGAACATACCATTATGTGTCGCCACCACCTCCTTCAGAACCATACCATTATGTATCCCCACCTCCGCCATCCCCTTCTCCACCTCCTGAAACACACCATAATGGATTTCCATCTCCGTCATCACCACCGCCTACAGAACCATACCACTCTGCATCGCCACCTCCTCCATCACCTTCACCACCAGCACCTTCAGAATCTTACCATTATCCATCGCCACCTCCTCCGTCCGCTTCACCTCCACCGCCAACCTCACAACCATACCACCATACACCACCGACACCTTCTCCACCGCCACCTTCATCACCATACCATTATGTCTCACCACCACCGCCACCACCATCGCCATCAGATCGTTATACATCTCCACCTCCACCATCGCCTTCACCACCATACCATTATCCATCTCCACCACCACCATCGCCTTCACCACCGTACCATTACATATCGCCACCTCCTCCATCGCTTTCTCCACCACCACCGTCACCCTCCCCTCCACCGCCTTTACCTCCGTACCATTACACATCGCCACCTCCACCCTCTCCATCGCCTCCACCTCCAGTCCACTACAAACCACCCCCTCCACCACCACCACCTTCACCACCATACCATTATCCATCGCCTTCTCCACCGCCACCATCGCCAGCATTCCATCATCCATCTCCTCCACTACCGTCGCCTTCACCACCGTACCATTACACGTCGCCACCTCCTCCATCGCCTTCTCCACCACCACCGTACCATTATACATCACCACCTCCACCGTCACCCTCCCCTCGACCGCCTTCACCTCCGTACCATTACACATCGCCTCCTCCACCCTCTCCATCGCCTCCACCTCCAGTCCACTACAAACCACCCCCTCCACCCCAAAAACCTTGCGAGACTCCACCAGTGCCTGCTCTCCCACCGCCCTCACCAGTGTATGAAGGGCCATTGCCGCCGGTATTCGGATTACCATACGCCTCGCCACCGCCGCCTCCGTTCTATTGATTCTTTTGATAGTTCTTCATTAGAAAGCAAACAAAACAGAGAGATTCCAATTATTTGTCTTCTTTGTGATGCGTTTTATCCATCAAAAATCTCCTCCAGTTTGGTTCTCCAATGGAGAAGAAGAGGACGAGAACAATAGAATGTGATTATAACTTCATATAAAAAAACTCACTCTTCTTATCTATAATCAGAAGACGGTCGGATGTGAATCAAATGGCTGAGAGGAGGCTAAGAGGAGAAAGGGAGATGGAGATTGGAGAGTAAGTAGATAGATATATGAATGTATAGACCATGAGAAAGTTCAATGTAACCTCTTGTGCTGCATGTTATCCTATAAAATTCTTTTTACTACTATGATTGAAATATATATATATCGATGTATTATTTGCAATTGTTTGTGTGTTTGATCTCATTCGTGTATGAGTTTGTTTTGTTCGGGGTTCTTTTGAAGTTCCACACTACAAAGTTAAGTGAAGTTAAGTTCCAGAGGTGGTGCTATCGAGCTGCGCCTTTGAATCTCTGATATAGAGAGGGAGAGGGCTTGGAAAGGTCCATACGTGGCTAACGTTTTGGTTATGTCCCTACCTCATTGCTTCTTATATAAGGATGATGATGAGTATGATGTGACTGTATTAAGCTTTTGATTGCCCTGCGCTTCTCTAAGAACTAAGAAGCTGTCAATTTTCATCTCTGTTTGCTCTTCCTTTTTATGTTCCTCCCCCTGGAAGGGTAACAAAGTTCCTCTTCACTTTTTAGAGGGCCTCATCTCTCATGTTGTGGGTCACTCAAGATGACCACTCTGGTTCGCATAATGGGGTGCAAAAGGCACATGAACACCACTATCCTTTTCAGATTTCACTGTCGGTGGACTATATAAAACCGGACAATTACAAATAGACAGCCATCGGTGTTTAAAATCCATATGTAGATGAGGAGCCCACATACCGCGGTGTGCTGCAGAGCAGAAGCCACCGACGCTGCTGGCGTTGTGGCGAAGACCGAACGGTAGAATGATCTTTCCATGTGCAATCGATGGATTTACCTTCATATATGCTGCTCTGCTTTGGAATCCACTTGCCGAATTGTTTGCAATCCTATTTGCTGGCAGTCCTTGATGATTGGTAGGAGCCATTCACTAAGATAGGAAAGAAAATAAATAAGGCATTTGATTGATTGGAAATGCTGCACTTTGGAGAAGCAAGGAAAATTTATACAAGAAAGATGAACACTGGCAAGTACCTATTTGTGGGGGAAAACCCATGGCTTTTGGAGCTAATAAATGCCCCTAATGTCTATTTCTGCTTGTCTAGGATAGGTGCAGTAAAGCTGATTAGATTAATAAGACACATTTTATTCAGAATGGTTTCTAGTTATTTATTTTTTACAAGTTGAACCAAATGGCTAAAACGAAATAAGGAGAGAAAAACAAAGATTTTCTAACCATAAACGCAAGATCCCCTCGTCATGATCTAACGTTATTCTAGGATTAAAAAGGTGAAATCATAAAGCCATGTACAGAAGTGATTTACTATGGAACTGTATCAAAGAACCAACAACTTCCAGAACAGAGGGTCCACTTTCTCCTTTTTGGTTGGGTATAATGAGAATGGTGTGATAAAGAACCAAACCAAACACACGGCTTGCCGAAAGGTGAAGCTATAAGACAGTAGCATAGCATGGGGGTCAGATCTCTCTCCCTCTCTCTGTCATAGAATTGGCAATATACTTCTATTCTTCCTCATTCATTGAGAGGGCTATAAAATGTGACGTGCCATCTTGTTTTAGACCATGGATGGTCCCAAGAAGCCATGTGCCCTCATACCTAAGATTCAACAAAGAACTCAGACACCTATATATGTAACAAAGCTTTTGAAAGTCTAGGAAGCCTATCATCACCTATCCAAATTAAGTGCCTGATTCATAGTAGTGTTGTTTATCCTTTAGGTAGCGTTTTGCGTTTGAAAACTGTAAACAAAGACAAGCAGGAAAATCATATTCTTTGGCCTCAGGTAATAGTGTTTGGTGTGATCAATAAAAAGGAAGGGTAGTCAAGAAATCATTGGCATTATAAAAGTCGCAAGGAAGCAATTAGCCATCTATTATCAATAAGGGAGGTTTCTTGATCATTATAAGCATCACCAATACTGTTAGTTGGATGTCTCATTGGAACAAGGTATAACATCATGATATGGGTAATTTAAACATGCAATGAAATGTAGAGGAAAGGAGCAAAGAGATAGATCCTATTTCAGTGTACCTGGTTATTCGCTTTCCTTCCACCTGATATAAGAAACTTCCAAAATCTGACTGCAAAATATAAGGTGATGTATCACAAATCTTTATGGTAATCAGAGCAGTTTCACCTTCTACTTGTCCTTCTCGACCTGCTATCATCATGTGACGACCTTTTCCTTTTTTCACACCTGATGGTGGGTAGCATGGCATCCAACTTGCAAACAGTTATGATCATATCAAGAGATCAGGGGTTGACTTCTTCACCAGAATAAGCAGCAAATTAGCAAAATATTATTAGGTACAGCTCAAATCAGGACAGTTGGCAATAAAAAACTGCAAATCTTTGGGCAGGTCAAGATCACTTAAATAAACCCCACATCATAATAGCCAATGTCCAAGATTGCATTAATTGATGATTAGATGATCATTATATGTTATCTGTCCTTCGCAGGCCAAACTACAATTCATAAATGAAGGGTTCTTGTTTCCTAGTGTCCTCTTTCAAGATTCTCTTTAAGCCGTCAGAAATTACAAGAAAAGGATGACCCAGGAAATGCAAGACAAAATTGTATAACTCTAATAAAAGGTTAAAATTATGAAAGACGTTCAGAAGAGCTCACATCATGGTTAAAGAGGACAAATCATAGAAAATGATTACCGTGTTACTGATGCCTACAAAGAAATAAGGACCAGGTAGTTAAATAACAGTTAGATCAACTAGGAGTTTCAATTACCTAATTTAAAAGACTGTTGGCTGGCACTTGGTTGTGAATATATCAACAAGAAGATCCAATTTGCCATTGTTTCTCCTCTAAATACAGGAACCACTTACCTTGTATCAACTGTGATATGAAATTTCAACTTCTAGTAGCAGGACTAAAATGAAACCGGAGCCCAGGACTTCTTCATTGCTGCTTCCATACTTAAATTTCATGCACAATGCCACAGTTTCCCATCATCGGTTGATCATCAACAGGGTTAACCACATCTGATCCCTCAGGCAATCTAAGTAAATCTTGAGCCTCCTTCATTCAGTTTATTGGTATCTGACAAGTTACCTGTTCAGAAGATTGCCCCAAAAATGAAGCTGAGATCGCCCAATATGTGATCTGGGGCACAAAGTCCCTTGCTGATTGCTCATAAAGAACCTTTCCACGGGAATTAGTGCTTGTGGACAAACACTTTCATCATCAACAGCGCTTGTTTCAAAAGTCGATAAAGGTTGGAGGAGGCCAGAATTTGACAAGTCTCCCAATGCTTTCAGGTCATGTTGCATACATGTGGCATGCGACATTGCATGGTCAAGAACAATTGGATCATCTGGAGGGTTCTCCAGGAGCTTGATCAGTGTTTGGCGGTAGACTTTAGCTGTCCGTGATGGCCTTGCAGCTGATCGATTTCTACATATAAAGCCAACTTTAATAATGTGCTTACAAATATTCCCCAGTCTGGACCAAGAGCAATCACAATGAGAAAATTCTGACCCAGGATACCATATTGTGTAAACCAGGCTTCTGTCAGATTGAGAAACAACCTTGGCATATTGATACTCCTCATCTAATATCACATCAAGGTCAGGGATTTGTAGAGACCGATGCCAGGAATTGTTTGGCAAGAACTCTGCTGCAATATTTCTAAAGGGACCAAATTCTTCCGCATATCTATAACACCAATGAATAGAGTGCACTTCAGTGGTCAGCATGTAAGCCAGCCAGTCAACTCTGTGCCAGTTATGGACATGATCTTGGCTCAAAACTTTGGATTTTAGTCTCAAATGGTAGGACTCTATTGCAGCATGTAACTCCAGATTTGAGACTGGGAGGGTTCTCATAGCAGTAACCCACTCGTCTGAAAAAAGATGCAGAAAGTATTGAATAACATTATCTCAGAAAATGGTTTCATGTAACAGGAAAAAGAAGACAAGTTTTAAACCTATTTTATTGCACCACCGCAACTTGAAATATTCAACAAATTCACATTGGTCAATGAATATCTGCAAGAACTCATCTACTGCATCCATGGCATCCGGACCACTCCTTGAGCAGTACAATATATGGCCAAGTTGCCTTAACATTTCCCTCTGAAGCTCAAAATTGAAGCAATTCTTTAGCAGGCTTTTAGACCACGCTCGGCGAACATGCCAAAGGCATAAAAGTAACCTACACTGAAATGTACCTCTGCATGTCCACCCATGATTTCAGCATATAATAGAGTGATTGATAGCATATCAAGGTCAGTTAGAATACCTAATAAGTAGCATATCTAGTGATGGATCATCTGTTAGAAAAACATTTGTCCTCCATGTATGGTCTTTCATCCGTAACTTGTCAACAAGGGCTTCCATACAGCAATGGATATATTGTTGACCTTCGGAGCTAGAGCTGATAATCCATGCAACAGGAATCGCATTTTGGCAGGTGTCAAAAACTAATAAAGTGCTCAGAGGATGCTGCACAGGTAAGAATTAAAGGCAAGACCACACATCAGGCAAATCTGCAAGTAATATGTATTAGACAGAAGATTAACTAGTTTATCACATGGATGTGCTTTCATACCCGGAGTTTCTTTGAGCCAAAACTTGAGTGATAAGCTATAGGACTGCTTTGCCCATGGTGTAACATCTGCTGCAACTGCCAGTCTGTCTGTATGCCTAAGACAAATGGTCTCATCTCCGATTTGTCTTGGAAGAAGAAAACATGCTTTTGGTGACGCTGCACCCACATTTTTATACTACATGCATCATCAACATGCAATTCATATGAGGAATGACGAATTGCCCTCTCCATGTTACGAACATCATTTCTTGTAAGAAAATCATCGCGACTGCTAGGACCCCCACGTTTCTCAACCACTTCAATGTGATGCTGAATTATATTATCCAAAGAAATCCCTGCATAAAGCATAGATATTATTTTCTGGCGTAGTTCCTCTGATATCCTAGGAGCATACACGGCACGAGTTCCAATAGAATCCCTGTCCAATGATCCATGACAGGGAGCCCCACTCTTATCAACATGTTTTCTCTGGTTATAGATAATGAGAGCAAGAAGTGGGCGAATGTACAGGCGCTTCACAGTAAAATGACATAAGCAGCCTCTCATCATGTGTCGCCTCCCAGGTCTGCTACCCTTTCCTGAAGACGGTTTATTACTTTGGCAACCACCAGAGCAAGGACCAGATTCGCGATAATCTTCCGGACCATAAGAACACCAATATCTATACAAGCCAATTCCAATTCAATTAGAATTTAGGGGGAAGGCAATATGAAACATGCAGAAAAGAAGAAAAAGGCTCACAGAGTATATTCAAGATAACCATCAACTCTTGGCTTGCACACACTTCCTTCAGATCGCTTTCTTCTTGACTCAATACGAAAATTTGCAGGGCATTCTTCATTTGATGATTCGCCCTTAACGAAATCATCAACTCGAGAAAAGGGTATTAGAGCAATGTCATCCCCACCTTGGCGGCCCCCGTCTACCTTGATCCAATTTATATGAGCAGCAGAAAAATCAGAAAACGGAGGATCTTGAACTGGAAGATTAAGAATGTCCTCCATCCTCGGCACCTGGATAAGCAAATAAATCAAGGGAACATTGTCAAACCATCTACTGCCCTATTGTTCTTATGAGACGACGCATCAATCTGTTTCAAGACAAATGCTAGAAGTCATTTATCATTACTCGTGAATGAAAACAAGCAAAATTGACTGTCATGCATAAGCAAGTTCCTCTGTAATTCCATGCATCAACGGTGATGATATCAAGATTAAAAACATGATCTTTTCATGGACGGAAAGAGAATAAACTCAAATTGAACTAAAACCTACACAAATAGCGACTTAAAAATGGGCATCGAACCAATAGTAGTAAATACTCTACTTAGAAAAAGAGATAAGTTCATAAGGAAACCTTCGTCTCATTCCCTTTCATCCCTGGCAATTGCGATTCACAAAATTCCAATGTCAAATCAACGTCGCCTAAAAGAAAGTAGAATCATAAGATCAAGGGAAAGAAAAAAAAACCCCAAAAAAGTGGAGCAAAAACGCCACATTAACCTTGAAATTTACTCGAATCGAGATAAATTACCCTATTTTCCCCAAGAATGTGACAAGAATAATCAAGTCGCCTTCGATAATTTGGACCTAACCCTGTAGAATAAGAATGAGCTCTACTCTCACCTCGCTTCTCCGTATCCGGTCGAAAAGGGAATGATAACCTAGAAGGTTCTTGTTCAAGGGTTTATTTTTTTTTAATTAGTGGCGCGAGTTTCTTTTATTTTCAATTAGCATCCATTTCTCAAAAAAAACACATCTTTTCTTTTTAAGAGGCTTAACTAATGAATAAAAATTTAGAGAGAAAAAAAACGCCCTTCAACCCTGAATATAGGTTAAACTTATATTAGAAAAGAAATAATATATCTTTGAACAGGATTTTAGTATAATTAGTCGAGCAAGTAAAAACCCTTTTTTTTCTTTCGAAGATTGACCCTTGATATGCTGTCCGAATCAGTAATCTTTGTTACTAAATCCATAGTCAGACCAAATAAACGAGTTGAGTCAATATTATAAAAAAAATAAATCTCCTCTTAAGAATCATTAATTTATGAAAATTGTTGCTCCGATATCTTGTGAGAATTATTTGAGATTCGAGAAGAAAAAGTCCCCCCCTTGTGTAACAAAATATCACTCATTTCCAACTTAAATAGATTGTTTATTTTAATTTGTAAATTTTACATATTAAATCCATTTTTTTATTTAACAATTTTGATGAACTTTGTAATTTCCTTACAAAATAGATCATTTGCATATAATATTATTATTTTTAGTAGGGAATCCGGACTTAAAGAAGTAAGCCCCCGTTTGGTACAGGGATAAGTTTTTTGGGGTTAAGAGGGGATAAGGTTGAATGGGGTTAAAAAAAGTGGGATTAAGGAATGGGGGTAAGAAAAGACAGTGTTAAGAAATGGAAGTAAGAAAAAATAGAGATGAATGGGGTAGATGGAATAGTGGTAATCCCGTAATCATTATTTTGGTGTTTGAATAAAAAGTGAGGATAAGAGGGGATAAAGTGGGATTATCCTCTTTATCCCTCAACCAAACGAGGGCTATAAGGTTTCTACCAAATGTCATGCTGTGTAATAAAAACACAAAACGGTTTTAAATTGTAAAATTATAAATAAAATGGATCTAATATGCAACTTTTAAAACCCCCTTCTAGGAATATCAAGCAAGTCAAATAAAGCTTCAAACTTGTTTGGAGTTCGGAAAGGAAGCTGAATAATAATATTCACCACCATGTAACTATGTAAGCTGAATAATAATGATGTAAGATGATATGCCATTATATGTGTGGTTCTAATACCTCTTTCGAAACCAGATCCGCATGCAAGCCTGCCTGTGCCATGACATCTTGCCTCCAACACGCCCTAGGTGATACAAAGATTATTCATTCTATGTGATTTTTCTGATGCTCTTGTTCATGACGAGGGGAGGAGACGGAGGGTTACCTAAAAAACCGACGTTAAAGGGGTGTTTAATTTGTGAATAAAAATGAGTTATAATGCATGCATAAACCCCATTTTGCTTCCAAACATCTTTTTTATAACTTTGTATGACTTTTTGCATAACTTTGTGTTGGGGATCTGAGAGGTCCTGACGATGTTAGAGATGTGTCAGAAATTGATGAGATGCAGAGGAAGAGAACCAAGTAAGTAAGAAAGAAAAATAGTGGAGAGACATAAGAATTTACGTGGAAAAACCTCTTATCAAATAACTGAGAAGAAAAAAACAACAGTGATCGAGGAACTCTTTACTATAAGGGAGAGATGAGATTACAAAGCCATGATCCTATCATAGATGAATGAACTTTCTTTAGGATTGTCTATTATCATACCTCACACAATGGCCGTCAAAAACACCCTGAGCACACATAAACCCTAGATTACAAGCCCTTTTATGGCACAACTCCATGGGAGTTTACAATAGATCAACGCACGGGAACATGGCTCGGAATTAACCAAAGCCTAAGTAAGATCAAACTCCAAGTTAGATGACTGCTTGACCAAACTTATCAACTGACGGCTGATAATGAGTTGATCAACAGACTCGCCCGCCACTCATTTGATAAACAATGAATGCCCATACCTCAACTCTAGGCTGCGATCTCATGCCACCGAGAATGCTCGCATCGTCCGTGAGAGATCTCGCGTGATCTCTTTTTTCACCCGACGATGGCCCTATTATATTCGTGAAATTCCTTATTAAGTCTCGTTTGGTATGGGAATAAAGGGCTTATTCCCATACTTATCCTCAAACACCTTTTCTTATTCCTAACCGTCAAATCCTAACATCCGAAATCCAACCCCCCCCCCCAACCAATCATGTGACTGCATGGTTGATTAGGAAACATCTGGTTGATATTTATTAGCATTCATGGATGTGGGGAAAAGAAACTGATAACTGCTTCCAGCTTGGAGGAATTCGGTTTTAGAAGCATACTAACTAGCATGAACTCAAGTTGTCAAGTTTGAGTCAGTGTCTTTTTTTGCTATTCCTAGAGATGTCAATGAGAAGGCTGACAACATAGCTCGTATGTCTCGATTTCCTGGAACAGAGCATCACTGGGTTCCAGATGATGGGCTTATGAGCTAGTTTAGGACGTCTGGGATTGTAATGTTTTAGCCTTTATTGGCTCAACTCATCAAACAATCCAAACTTAGATTGAGCCAGAATAGCAATTAAAGAGAACAGTCTTGAGTTCATTGAAATACGATAATTTTCGGTACATCAACTTGGGAAACAATCCAAACTTAGATTGTTGTCATAAACCAATCTCTAAGCAGAATAACTAGATAGGGATCTTTAGCTGATCACATATTTCCTCCACTGCTAATCTCTAGTGGTGCAGGCCCATTATCTTCACCAACAGAAGGATTATATAGTTTGATGCAGTTGTAGGCGCACTTTCCAAGGCAGTCATGAGTCTCCTTCCCATCTGTCATGAAACAAAGCAACAAGAGATAGATGATCAAGAAACAGAGATGGCTGAGGCATGAATGAATCCAAGAACATCAGCGATAGCAGGAATGGATCGAAATGATTTGTAGCAACTCACCTGGATTGGATTTGCTGCAAGATTTATGGGCACAGTCATAAACGCACTTAAACTCCTTGGATCCAAACGGACCGATTAAACATGCTACGTGACATATATTTTTGCAGAGGATCCTTGGAGAATGTAAAAACCTGCATCCAATACAGCATATAAAGTTGCATACATCAGCAGAGCTGTGCCCAACGAGCAACGATACCATGAATATGGCAAGGAATGCAGCCCTGAGGCGATTTGGCTCCATCAGTCACCCTCTCCTCTTTGAACAAAACACTAGCTGCAGGTACCTTGCATGAAGTTGAGTGCCAACAGGAACCTATAGGCCTTGTTTTATAGAGAGCAGACCATGGGCACTGAATCTTAGAGGGTAGAGGAAATCTTGCATGCTGACCAAACTTTGATTTTTGTAACTTATTGTTACATGAACTATTCAGTTACTACTTGCTGAGCATTGAAGGTCATTACAACTTACTAGTGTGGTTTTGTGGTCTTGCTCATGGTTTTCTTTCTCCTGTGTTGACTGATGCTCACGAGTACAAATTTTCAAACAAGTTTTTGGAGATAGAAAATGGAGATGCTTCGTGATTCATAGCAAGAAGATTATGCATGGTTGCTACGACAAACTGTGAGGCTTTGATGCTCTTTCCCTGCATCTAATAAACTTACAAGAAAGAACAGTAGAGATAATAATAATAATAATAACTAAAAGTACTCTTTATATATATATATATATATATATATAATAGAATACACAGACATATGTGCTCACATAGGACTAATGGAATGCCAAGATACTAGTGATTCAAATACTCTTTGTTGCTTTCACTGTATGTTTTGGGAAAAGAGAATCATGTGCCTGGATGTGCGCTAGCACAGTTCAATCTCAACAGATGGCCATAAGGGATTTATTATTGTCTGAAGTATAAGAGAAACTTTAAGTGGAAAATAAGGGGGTTTCATGAAGAATCTGGCAGATCTGAGTGCATAGGCTTTTAGGAAATTAGTATCATGTTGATATATACCTAATTCATCAGAGAGGGACTGATAACAGTTACATATTTAGGGGAATTGGGCTATGGTGGAGACTAATTAATAACAAGCATGAAGCTGTATTAGTTACAATCGACTTAGAAGAAAAGCAAAATGCATCACAGAAAGCTTTCTAATATATATGGGAACAGAGACATGATATTCTTGAGGCCAGAATTTGAATTAAAAAGAGAAATCTTAATGAACACAATCAGAGCAGAAAGGAATATTAATGCAGCCCTGATGCGATTTGGTTCCATCACCCCAAATTCCCAACTTTATTACAGACATGCATGCAGGCTACATATATTAATTTGTCCCTCCATCTCTAGTGATGCAGGTCTTCCTCCTTCGGCGGCGGCGGCGACGGCGACGGCGACGGTGCTGGAGTCTTGCCCTTCCCTATGCATCTTGTGGCACAGTTATCTAAGCAGGCATCAACCACCTTCCCATCTATATATATACATATATATATATATATATATGATCACAAACAACATCGATCAAACTAGCTAGCATCCTAATTATAGGTTTTCAACTTCTGTACGTACGTACATACCTGGGTCTAATTTGCTGCAAAATGATCTGGCACAGCTCTGAGCGCAGTAAAAACCAGGAACAAAAAACTTGTCAAATAACTTAGCTTCACAGAGAACGTAGCACCCGATATTGCAGATTTTCTTTGGAGCTCCACTAAGGCTGCATACGTAGGTGCAGTCAGCAGGGCACTGCCCGCCATAGCTTTGCCCAGCAAACAAGAAGAGGATCACAATCGAAAGTAGTATCGTCGCACTGAAGCCCTTTGTTTCCATGATCCCCTTGAGTACTCCTATGAATAATAACCTCTATAAGGAAGTGTTGTTTTATAGCACAAGGAGAGGGATGCATGGATGCAGCCACATGCAGGAGATAAGAAAGACAACGTTTGTTATTGGGTACGTACGTAGATAGCTAACAATCAAATCTAGTGCATGTACTGAATAGATAGCAACTCAGGCCGGCATGCATTATCTATTTATATATCCTGATTGCTATCTACACAATAACAAACGTGAGCCATGCATGTATATATGTTCTCTAGCTTCTCATCGCCTAGCTAGCCGCACTAGATATATATATGGTCAACTCATTGATGGGACTAGATTATCACTGAGCAAGCATCCACACAAAGCCTACCATCAAAAACCGGAGTTCGGGCGAATTTAAAATATGCAATTCATATGAGGAATGACGAATTGCCCTCTCTCCATGTTGAACATCGTTTCTTGTAAGAAAATCATCGCGAATGCTAGGACCCCCATGTCTTGCAACCACTTCAATGTGATGCTGAAATATATTTTCTGGCGTAGTTCCTCTGATATCCTAGGAGCATACATGGCACGAGTTCCAATAGAATCCCTGTCCAGCAATCCATGACAGGGAGCCACACTCTTATCAGCATGTTTTCTCTGGTTATAGATAGAGCAACCGCGCAATACAGTCGATCCGGTAGTAGAATCCGGAATAATCAGGCTCCATAACCTCAACATTTCTGATATGTACCGGGCTGGTAGCTTCCTAGCATAACCCCCCCTATCGGTATCGGTACAGACCCGAATCGAAGGAGGAGTCCGGAGAGTCCGGAGCATAGGGGGAGCCGGAGTCACCGGAGTCAGAGGGGAGGGAGGGGGAGAAGAAAAGGAGGGGAGGAGAGAAACAGAGAAAGAGGGAGGAGGGGAAGAAAGAGAGGGGAGGAGAGAGCATGAGGGAAGGAGGAGCCCGGAGCATAGGGGGAGCCAAAGTCGGAGGGGAGGGAGGAGGAGAGAAACAGAGGAAGGGGGGAGGAGAAGAAAGAGAATGGAGGAGAGAGCAGGAGGGAAGGAGGAGCCCAGAGCAGAGGGGGAGTCGGAGCCGAAGGGGAGGGAGGAGGAGAAGAAAGAGAGTGGGAGGAGAGAAACAGAGGGGGTGGGAGGAGTTGGAGCATAGGAGGAGCCGGAGCCAGAGGGGAGGACGAGGCGGAGAAGAGAAGAGACGGAGCCAGAGTCGAAGAAGAGGAGGAGCCGGAGCCGGACCCGGAGGGGAGGAGGAGCCGGTTGGTGGGCAGCATGGAGAGGAAGATAATGAGAGAAACGAAATAGATGAGGCTGGTCGGGTAGTCAGCAAGTCAGGGAAAGAGAGAGATAGAGAAGGTGAGTGAGTGTCGATGGGCTAAAAATAGGTATGTTATTCATCATTGGTTTTTATTTATCAATGATAAGACTCATATAGTATGTTATTTATTATTATTTTATTTAATTATATTAATTAGTAACATTTATTTATTTAATAATGATTGTTTTTAGCATTCTTTTTTATCTAATAACGGTAACTTTCTAATAATTAAATGTATCATATAAAATTTTTAAATTTTATGTTAATAATCATTTTAGTTATTATATTACTTTCTGATGCTATTTAGTTTTTTTATTACTTATTTATGTTAATTTTTACGATGTTACTTTCTATGTTAATTACCTACGATAATTTTCATATTAATTGATAAATTGTGTATTTTACATCAAAATTAATTCAAGTTGGTGGACAAATTAGAAAACTAGTATTTGTCCGTATTTGAAGGTGTTAAAAAAAAGTTTGAAAATTTTCATAAATTTTCCGTTGGAATGTTATCTGGTTTTGAAGGTGTTATTAGAGATGTCACTCAATGAGCGTGTGAATACGATTGAATTTCACTCATCTGACTGGCATGGCAATCCAAGGTGCGTAACATGTTAATATATTATCTGAGCAATATCCGAAAGTACTACCGGCTTCATCAGGGCTCGAGCCCAAAAGTACAAAAACTGCTCTTTTGCCACTTTAGGGGCTTTATACGTGAAATACCATGAAGTTTATCACATATGCATTGCTTGAGACCTGACAAAGCCAAAAGTTAAGGGGGTGAATTGGGTACAAAACGTGAATCATCAAGTGCTGACCAGAAAAGAAAAGAGAGGTTTATGGCCGGCAATTCGCTTCATATGAAGAAGAAAAAGAAAATACGCACAAGACTTCAGCCAGAGTAGCAATTAAAGAGAACAGTCTGAGTTCATTGAAAAATGAAAATTTTTCGTACATCAACTTGGGAAAAAAAACCCAAACTCAGGCTGTTGCCATTATCAACCTCTAAGCAGAATAACTAGATAGGGATGTTTAGCTGATCACATCTTTCCTCCACTGCCATCCTCTAGCGCTGCAGGCCCTTTATCTTCCTCCTTACCAACAGAAGGTTTAGCTGGTTTGGTGCAGTTGTAGGAGCAGTTATCAAGGCAGGTATGAATCTCCTTCCCATCTGTCATGAAACAAAGCAACAAGAGATAATTAATCAAGAAACAAAGATGGCTGAGGCATGAATGAATCCAAGAACATCAGCGATAGCAGGAATGGATCGAAATGATTTGTAGGAACTCACCTGGATTGAAATGGCTGCAAGATTCATTGGCACAGCCCAAAACGCAATTATAATCCTTGGATCCAGCCGGACCGATGGCACATGCTACATGACACACAATTTTGCAGAGTATTCTTGGAGAATGTATAAATCTGCATCCAGTATAGCACAAATCGTAGCATCCATCAGCAGAGCTATGCCCAACAAGCAACGATACCATGACAATGGAAAGGAATGCAGCCCTGAGGCGATTTGGCTCCATCACCCTCTTTGAACAAAACACCGGCAAATACCACGCTTGCCGTTGACTACAGCAGGAACCTTTAGGCCTTGTTTTATAGAGCGCAGAGTGCATGGACACTGATCACAGAGGATTGAAGATATCTAGTGCATGTTGACCAAACTGATCAGGAATGAATGATATGAATGTAGCTCATTATTAAACAAGAAGTATTCAGTTACTTGCAGAGCTTTGAAGGTCATTATAATTTACTAGCGGTTTTGGTTTTGCCCATGGTTTTCTTTTTCCTGTGCTGACTGAAGCTAATGAGTATTAGGGGTTACCTTTTTGTTCAGGTACTTAGAGAAGAACAGTTCATATGATATGAAAAAAATGAGAAGAGAGCAAGGATAATATCACACCATTATCACTATGGAGTTCTTTATTGTAAGTAGTGGTACATCATTCAGAGGATGCGTGATATATATATTCATACAACAGTAACTAGTGAAAGCTTTATTTAACTTAGTTTCTCCACACCCAGCTTGCATCACTCTCAGGCCCTTAATCTCACACAAGGGTAGATCTTTTCAGCTTGGCACACTTCACAGAACAGGTTCTGAGGCAACCTCTCATCTCCTTCCCAGCTGTAAAGAACAATGAGTATCGGAAAATTCACAGAGATGCAGAGAAACTATATATTCCAGCTGAAGAACACTAGCTGAGTCAGTTTGTACTTAAAAATCTCTTCTAATTAAACATGATCAATGGTGGACTTTTTGTGTGCATGTTTTTTTGTGGTCTGTAGATTAGCTTGATCAACTTTCCTTTTGCCATTCAAATTAATATACTGTAGTCATAAATTTGGGACATTGGCATACAAAATCACAAAAAGAGGATGATTTGTTGCATCACCTGGGTAGTGTTGGAAGCAAGATGACTTGGCACAGGAATGCTCACATCCAGATTTGGTTTCAAAAGTGGTATTAAAAACACAGAAAAAATTGCACATCATCTCACATTCCCCTGCATGAACTCCTGCATTTCTCCGGCATCTCTGCACGCATTGGCGGCCGCATTCTTTCGATAAGAATGCAGAGCTCTGGCCGACTAGCAAGAAAATTATAGTTGCTACGACAACTGAGGCTTTGATGCTCTTTCCCTCCATCTTAACTTACAAGAAATAACAATGGAAATAAAAGAGAACCTATAAGTACTCTTTATATAGAGTTCGCATAGTTAAGATACTACTGATTCAAAAATCTCTGTTACTTTCACTGTTTGTAATGGGAAAAAAGATTCATGTGGCTTAAAACCCTTTGGCCTGGATGTGCACCAGCACTAATTAGCACACTTCAATCTCAACAGATGGCCATAAGGGATTTATTATTGTGTGAAGTATAAGTGAAACCAAGTGGTAAAAAAGGGGGTTTTTCATCAAGAATCTGGCAGATTTGAGTGTATTGGATTTTAGGAAATATCAGGCTGATACTTAATTCATCAGAGAGGGACTGATAACAGTTTCATATTTAGGGGAATTGGGTTATGGTGGAGACTAACAAGCATGAAGCTGTATTAGTCACAATCGACTTATACCAGGTAACATTGAACATGGCTTGTGTTGAAAATATAGAAATGAAACATGCATCACAAAAAGCTTTCCAATATGGGAACAGAGACCTGATATTCTTGAGCCAGAATTTGAATTAAAAAGAGAACCAGATGATCTTATTGAAGCTTCCCAGTTTCTTTAATTAGCTGAACAATGGCCAACAAGCAAGACCACGCAATCAGAGCACAAAGGAATATTAATGCAGCCATGATGCGATTTGGTTCTGTTAGATTTTGCAGATTTTATTAACAAGCAAGAACACGAGATTTTGCAGATTTTCTTTGGAGCTGCGCTAAGGCTGCATACGTAGGTGCAGTCAGCAGGGCACACTGCCCACTATAGCTCTGCCCAACAAACAAGAAGAGAATCACGATCGAAAGTAGTATCGTCGCTCTGAAGCCCTTTGGTTCCATGATCACCTTAACTAGCTAGCTCCTATATATGAATAAGAACCTCTACAAGTATTGTTTTATAGCATAGGGAGAGGGATGCATGGATGCAGGAGATAATTAAGAAGATCAACGTTTGTTTTGGGCAGATAGCAGCTCAGGCCGGCATGCATTATATCTATCTTGATTGCTATCTAGCTACCCAATAACAAACGTGAGCCATGCGTGTATGTTGTCTTCTTATCCCCTGTACTAGATATATGACCAACTCATTGCCGGGACTAGCTAGATTACCACCAGCCAACTCCTTTGTGAGCAAGCATCGACACAAAGCCTACCATTATATATATATGCAGCTTTTTCAGGTCAATTATAAATGTTTAGCTTCAAAAACCGCCTAAAACAGAGCAAGACTTGTTGTGGGTCATGAATTCCATGGAAGTTGGTAGCATTCGGGAGCCTATTTATTCTTTATTGAAGTAAATGCATGATGTTATACAACCCTGTTACCGAAAGAGAACAAGTCAATTAATTTATTGATCATTGAAGTTGACATGATTTTATGAAGTACATCATCCACGAGCTATATATATATTGCTCATCTTTTATATATATATATATATGATGCAGCCTCATATATAAAAGAACAACTCTAGCTACTTCAGGTTTCCAACCCCTCGATCTCGATCTAATGAAGCAGCCCTATGCTATTCTCTGCAGTCTCAGGAGGCAGGCTGATGATGGTGCAGTTACTGGAACAGCTATTAAGGCAGTTGTCGATCTCATCTGCCATAAATATATGAATTAATTAATAAAATCATCCAAAACCAGTCATGAACAATTAATCAAACATACATTAGGTCTACAGATTGAATTATATATGAAAATTAAGAGAAGGAAACAAGAGCTATATATATGGCTGCTGTTATGTTATTCTTCTACGATATATGAATATATTATATGATCACCTGGGTGTGCTTGGATGCAGGATGATTTAACGCAGCCCAGAAGGCAGAGAGAATTCTTGTCCATTATTGGATTATCGCCAATGTCGCCTATGTGACAACCTAGGAAACATGCAATTTTGCAGACAATCTTGGGGGTTCCGGTGAACCTGCAAACGAAAGTACATAGGCCGATGCAGCTCCCAGAGGCCATGCCAACAAGCAAGAAGAGTACCATCACAGCTAGCACAGCCCTACTCTTGCTGTTTGGCTCCATCGAATTCACTTTCGTAAACTATACTAATAATTAGTAGAGAACTCGCAAGCATGTATGATATATTGATTTATAGATCAAAGAGTAAGAGAATATATATGGAGCGAATCTTGCTAGTACGTACTTACATGCGGTGGATATGAAACAATCTTGCTAGTAGGTATATTAATTTATGCATGAAAATGATGCTAGTACTTAATTACATGCATGCATGCAATTTCCTCGCTATAGATTTAATCAGTACATGTTCACAACTGCAGAAGTTTACAGAGAATCTTTTATTATAACTGCAGATGAATCTAAGTAAGAAGCCTAGTATATATGAATGGTACTCTGGTTTAATTAAACGACAATAAATTTCAAAAAATTCAATTAATATTCGGTCGTCAAGAAGTTCATCAGATTTAGTCGTAGTCTTGAAAGATGCAGCTTGTTGTCAGCCAATTGGAAATCTTTAGTTTCAAAGAACTCGCAAGAGAAATTAAGGATTACATAAATGTGATTCAAAAATGATCCTGAGCATCATTTTTTATATATAAAAGCCTTCACTATGCATGGGATAAAAGAATTTACCGCTAGAGCTTTCACCAGCCGGATCATGGTGACATCAAAGGGTACCAAGGTGAGTTCCCTCTCTCACTTCCCCTCCTAGCCACCTCTCTCACAATGCGTTTCCATTATTAGTGATCGATCGTATTCCTCTTCTAAGACTAAGACTAAGATCAACTTCCTTACTCTTCGCAGCAACCCAAGTATAGAGTTCTTGGCAAAGGTCGTCGAAGAGAAGAGTCAAGGCGTCAGACACTCTATCGGTATTATTCTTATCCAAATATGGTTCGTTTTTTATGCAAATATGGTTGTTTTTCTTTTTTCTGTGCTCTTTCTTGGACTCCATTTGAGCGTGCATTCATGCTGTTCAAATACACTTTTTTTTAGACCGAACGCAGCCGTGTTTACAAAAATCTTGTTTGGGAATAATAGCTGACTGGTGGGGACCACGTCAAAACTGTGTCAGAGACGAAGCAGTTTATACTGCGGCGTAACAAACACAGAAACAAAATAACAGACTAATATTTTACACTGTACATTTGAAAATAAACGCACATCCAAACAACAAATTACATGAACACACTTTTCTACCACAGTTATTAACTTGTCATACCAAATAGTTTTTAAGCCGTTACTACACCGTACCTCATCACAGTTTACAAACACACCACACCTCATCACGGTCATAAAAAACACAATGTACGTCCAAACGGAGCCTTATGTTGATGCATTCCACCGCCGCGGTCCAGCACTAGTTCCACTTGTGCGGCTTACCTAGCCGGCGCGGGTCTCTCTAACCTGCGCCGGGACGCCCCCTTGTTAAACACCGCCTCCTCTCGTTTCTGCCCTTCGCTTTCGACCGCTTCTCCTCTCTTTGCCGTTAGAAGTCCTAAGCTCTCTTAGCCGAAGCTGAAGCTTCCAAAGCCGAAACCCTAGCTCTCGTCGCTGGTCGCTAGGTCGATCGAACGGGTTCCCCAATTCGAGGTGATCCCGTGTTCCTCGTTCCTAAATTATCCTCCGTACAAGAAATTACTTGTTTCCTATCCCTACACGTCTCCATCGCCACCAGCCTTCGGGTTTCCCTTCTTGCCCCGCTTTCCTTTGGAGATTTCCGCTCTTAATGTCTGTTAAATTCGGATATGCGGTGATTTTCTGGTGCGATTAAGGGAATCGGGTCTTTTCTGGATAAAAGGATGATTTTTTGGTCTCTTTTTTGTTGCTTTTAGTGCCTTTTCGATCTCTGAAGTATATTTTCTTGGTCTTCTCGTGCGATGACGGCGATTCTTTTCTTTTTCACCCTCATATGCCTGTTAGAAGTGGCCACGGTTTTCATTTTCTTCTGATTTTAAAAACTAGCGTTTTAGCATCCACTCCTTGATTTCGTGGAAAGCAGGGCTGTTGGCTTTGTTTCGAGATTGGGAAGCGGTCGAGCACTGTATATATAGTATTAATTTTTGTGCAATTGAGGGAGGTAAGGAATTTTCGTAGATTTGGTGAAGCTGGATTGGTTGTGTTCATGAACTGAGTTGAGTTGTACATGAAATGGGAGGATTCGGCTAATATGTTGATTTCTTGTCTGTCTATACCATACGTGGAACTATATATGAAGTTACTGAAACTGGGAGTTTTTTCCTTTAATTGTTCTTCGGGACAGAGCAAATATACCACTAGAGGCGTGCTTGCTCGTTAGGGGTGGTTGCTCTTCTGAGAACTATCTGGCGTTCGATGACTGTGAATATAGGGTGATTTTGGATTTGTTTAGCTTACATGATCTTGTTTTTACCTGTATCATGTGCTATTGCTATGTTGTGTTCTTTGGGCCTCAATGGCTTTATTTAGCTTTGCTCAATGGAATTTTCTTGCTTTGTAGCTTCTGGGGTTTTGATTTCTCCTTTTTGTGCTTATCTAGCTTTGATTTTGGAATTGATGTATTGAGCTTTATAATTTGCATGTCATCTCTGTCAGGCCCTCATATGCCATTTTTTTAAAAATTGGCAGTTAGCATAAGATTATGGCATACCATTTTTTTAAAAATAGGCAGTTGCTGAACGGTGAACCCATCACTAAAGAGCAGGTGCCAAAACCTCTGCAACCTTTCTAGCTAGGGTTTGCCAGCCATGGGGAAAGCTAAGAAAACCCCCAAATTCGCCGTGGTGAAGAGGCTCGTGAGCTCCAAAACCATCAAGAAGTAATCCAATCTCGCGTATCCTCCCTTCTCCACCGTTTCATTTGGTAGATTTTCCTATGATTTCATGACAAATTCCTTCTCGTAGGTACAAAGAGGAAGTCTTGAATCCCCAGAAAAAGGATCTCACGAAGGAGAAGCTCCCTCGCAACGTGTAAGCTATTAATAGCCACCTGAATCCTATCCTATGTTTATCCCTAGGTTTTCGTGGATTCGCCTCTGTTCTCTTTTGGATTCTTATTTAGTTCGATGGTTGTGTTTGAAGGCCAAACGTGCCGTCAGCTCTGTTCTTCAAGTATAACACCGCGCTTGGCCCACCTTATAGAGTCATCGTGGATACCAACTTCATCAACTTCTCCATCCAGAACAAGGTGCATTTTTTTTATTTATGAAATTTCAAATTTTGGTGCACATTATGACTTCAAAGTTGTATGATGTGTTCTTAATTTCTTATGAATACAATTTTTGAGGACAACATGTTGCAGAGTTTGTATTTGCTCGTTACTCATAAGTTGTTATGATTTGACGCTGTACTGTGATTAATATTTGCGACTAAGTTTTCTTGCTGTCTTATGCAGCTGGATTTGGAGAAGGGAATGATGGACTGCCTCTATGCAAAATGTGGGTTCAAAGTTGTTCTCGATTGCAATTCATATCAGTCTCGTTCTTTCGATTTAGCATGCTATGTGTTCTTCAATTTTTGTACCATCAAAATAATGGCTTCCGGTGATGATTTACCAGGTAAACCTTGTATTACTGACTGTGTCATGGCTGAACTTGAAAAGTTGGGTCAGAAATATCGTGTGGCTTTAAGGTATATTTCTTTTTGCGCTGGGCCTTTTTCTTTATCCTGTGTCTATGATTTCATTCCATGTGAGATATGGAAATTGTTTCTGGAACTTTTGGTGCTTCTCTTTGTGTATGCAAAATGCCTTATGCTTCTAATAAAAGTGGATTGCCTCTAAATATGTACTTGTTTCTCATTCATGGCAGGATTGCCAAGGATCCTCGGTTTGAGAGATTGCCATGCATCCACAAAGGAACTTATGCTGATGATTGCATTGTCGATAGGGTTACTCAGGTATAATTAGTTTCTTTGCTGCTCCAGCAGTCCTTGTGTGGTTATAACAAATGATTTTGGAGCTTTGCTAAAGCCTTTCTTATCTCCTATTGTTTTTGTAGTTGTTGGTTTTATTATTTGACTATGTGTAACAGTATTATTGCTAGGTTTCTCTAGAATAGCTTTTGTTGAAGCTCAAAAGCAGGTTTTAGTTAAAACAGGTTCATGAGAATTTTACTTGACCTTGATTTCGGGTTTTGTAACGCTGAATTTTTAGTGAAACTTTAAATCAACTTGTAGTTAACATGACAACTAAATATATGTGAAACTTGTTTTCAAGGCCTCTTTGAAGAATCAAAGGTCATCAATTGGACACTTACCTGTGTGTGCTTGTGGTACCTTTTCTCTATGTATTCTTTTGTAATGGCAGAGTTCTTTAAGCTCTAGAACATTTAGAGGCGTCAAATTCAACCAGTCAGAGCTTCTAAATGCTGAACGAGAGAGAATCTTTTGGCTTAATTGTTATACAAATCTCAGGAACTAACCATCATGCTGTTTACTCATGCATGGTGGCTGCTAGTGCTTCAGAATACATCTAGTTTTCTTTTTCTCATAATTTCCCCAAATTATCACTTCATATAGATAAACTATCCAACCCTGAAGCTCTGTACAATCCAGGAAGAAAAATGAAACACCAGTCTTTATTTTGGCTGAATTGTACATAATGTGGAAAAATATGTTTGTTGCTATACTTTCTGTTTCTATCGTGGTATGAGTTTGATGTTTTTCCTCCTCAGGTTTGCGCTTTCAGATTACTTTGTAGACTCCTTATTTTCATTTTGACTATGGTCTAGTTATAGAAGTATTGATTGCTTTCCTTTTGTTCTAATTAATGAGCTTAGGCGCTAGCTAAGTTGGTTATTGGGATACTTATAGAGGATTTTTCCCCCCTCTGAGCAGCATAAGTGCTACATTGTGGCTACTTGTGATAGGGACTTGAAGCGGAGGATACGCAAGGTATGAAGTGAATATTGTTAGGCCTGTATGATAACTTTTGGATTTGCCTATTGGTGTCCTTACGTGAACTTCCTTGTATAGATCCCTGGAGTGCCTATCATGTACATTACTCAGCATAGGTACTCGATCGAACGCCTACCAGAAGCTACTATTGGGGGAGGTACTTCTTCTTTTTTAGTGGATTACATATTTAAACCAGTTATCAAAAATAGCAAACGTTTGATTATGTTCTAAGTTAGACTTTCCTTAAGATTCCTGAATATAAGAAACCTAGCTGGGTATTTTTTCTACATAATTGTTCTCTCCAAATTGTTTCCTGCAGCTCCAAGGATTTGATGGGAAGTTCATTAAAGCAAATGAAGCCACTGCAATTTTGCATCCATTACCAATTCCGGATAATCCTATGCCTCTTGGCGGCTTTGGTACTTGTTTTTTATTAAGGAAGGATTAGAAGTGAGAAATAACCGAGAGGTTTCTTTCACTGATGTAACTCAGAAATTTTGTAGTAAACATTCACATGGTTCAATGCCAAATATGCCTTTCTTGAGTTCTGTTTGTTGTATTAATTTTCAACAGTAAAAGAGTAGCCTAAACATCTGAACGGTCTAAAAAAGTTTCTTAATCCCCTCTTTGTAGCTAATGTTTACATTCAGGTAGGTTCATGAAGATGTGCATACATCAGATTGTACACTCTGGATTGAATTTGGCCAACTTAGCAAGCTTATCAACAGCATCAACCAAGTGGTCAAGCCGGGCAACAAACTCAATGAGCAGCGAAGTGAAGGTGGCGAGCGACAAAGCGGCAGTGCTCTCCAGTGCATGCATCCTTGGAATCAGGTCAGCAATACCTCCGTCTTCTTCGAACTCATCCACCTCTCTCAAAGGCCATGAATGGTCTGCTGTCTCCTTATTGTTTCATGGTAAGACTCTGTATGCTCCAGAACTTTAGGTGCTGTATTCTCCTCACCAGTGTTACTGTTAGTAGGAAGGTCTTTGAGGTTGAAGGAGAGAGGACTGAAGTCTTTGAGGGTAAAGGAGAGTTCATTGGTTAGTCTAGGCGGTAGTTTGGGTGGGCATTCATGGAGGTCATGGCTGGCAGTGAGAAGGTAGGAGTGCATGTCAATGGATCGCTGGAGACTTCGGTGGAACTGTGAACACGCTTTAGGAAGACTCGTCTGGAGGTTGAGTTTCATGTTCCTCATGTCTTTGCCTAGGTTTCGGAGAAGTTCCGCCGCCTGGTTTGTGGCGTCTGTAATCTCCCATTGGAATGTGCATCTTAGATTGTAAGGTGCCTGCATTCAAACGAAAAGATCTGAGGAACTTATGTTTAGTTTACTGTTCGATATGATATCAACATTTTGATTAGGTTTCATGTCAATGTGCTATCAAATTGCATCAGTTGTTGCATATCATGTGGTTTTTATTCCTACGAGTTAGTGCTATATATGCCTAAGCAGCCACATAGCTACAGGTATTTATTCCATATTCTGTACTGAGCCTGTCAAGCTTTCACTGTCTAGAACCTCTTCACAGTTGTTAAGCTCGATGCTTTAATGAGCAAAAGAGTTCTTTATATATGCATGATCTTAATAGCATAACATGTTGCTAGCTTCTTATATACGAACTGATGTTAGTGTACACAAATCCTAATTAAACAACCTTTTCCCCGTAAAAAAAAGAGAAACTTTTGCAATTTAAAGCCTAAATAAGCAATAGCTCGAAGATAAATGATACTAGTTAATTATGGTCTCACTCACAATAAGAATAGACACTGAAAATTCTCGGGAGGAATAATCTGCTTAATTTTGTGATCGAATAATAATTCATTATCACATGATCACATGACTTGGAGGTTGATGATGTTACTCTATCGATCGAGAGAACAAGTCGATTTTATTAATTTAAGCTAGTTAATTGGCTAGTACATCATTCTCCTGTAGGTTTTCCAACTTTAATCAAGACAGGAAAACTCACAAAAGAAAAAAGAAAAGAAACTCTCAGTTTTCCATCATTCTCGAATCTCGATCGATCTTTAATTATTGGTGCAGTACTCCTTTGCCATCCTCTGCGATCTCAGAAGACTCGCTTGGCTTGCGGCACTGCATGGAGCATCCGTCAAGGCAGGCATCCACTGCATTCCCATCTGTCATAAATAAAATTAACATCCAGAAATAATCAGGAAATTAATTAAACTAAGCTCTACTTAAGGGACAGGTAAATCTCATTCATGGATCGATCCATATATATATATATGCAAGAGAGAATTAGGAATTAAACAAGAACAGAAACTATATATATATGGTTGATTTCTTATAATAATCACCAGCTGGGTCGGAATGGGTGCAATGTGATATAACGCAGGTCTGAAGGCAGGAACAAGCCTCGGCCTTTTTTACTGCCATTTGACAGCCCATGAAGCACAGGATTCTGCAGGCTGGCTTGTCAGTGTGGGTAAACTGGCACATACTGGAGCAATTATCGACGCACTTGCCGGAGGCCATCCCTACAAAAAAGAGGAGCATTGTAGCTAATAATAACACAGCTCTTTTAGTGTTTGGCTCCATGGATTTCATCTGGGAGTAATTAAAGAAGGATCAAAGGCTTTGCTGAGGTCGTACCGACAGGGAGCTCCTGAAGCGTAGTTTTATAGTAATAATGCATGTAGTTTATGCACTAGATGTGAAGCAAATCTAGTGCATGTAGAGGATATGAAAAAATCTAATTAATTACCATATACATACATACATAGTGATATCTGTTTCTGATTTTGTGTTCATATTGAAGGCCCGGGAAATCTTTCTTGAAATGGAAAACCATTTGGCGAATGAATATATTTCTACTTAAATAAAATAAAAACCTTATGCATGCCATAGAATAATTGCTATTTGCAAATATGAGCATTCTTTAATTTGTTATGGTTTTTAAGTACTTGCAAGGCTTTATTTAGGAAATTTTGCTTATTAAATCCACTTTGTTTTTTTTTTTTTGCAATTTAAGATCGTTTCGTGTTTTGATTACAAAACATGTTATTTTGGTTAGAAATCCTTACTCATATGTTTAGATTCCCGACTTATAAGTAAGTATTTCATATGCCCAGTCTATTTTGTAAGGGAGAGATAAAACAAAACAGCCCTAAGTTGTAGAATAAAAAGAGCACTGTTTTGGGTACATGGGATGTACTCATGTGCCCAAATCCCTATCGTTGGATTGAATCGGGATGTGTGCCCGATTCAATCCAATGGTAGGGATCTGTGTACATGGGTACATCCCATGTACACATATCTTTTTCCGAATAAAAATTATAGTGGATTTTTTTAAAGTAAATATTTCCTTTATTTTAGGTGTCTAATTTTGTGATAAAAAATACTCAAAATTGACTAGCGAAATCAAACTAAAACACCGAGCGGTCCACATCTTTTCTCTTTTGTCTTTGGACTAGAACCTCTCATCTAGTACTAATCGAAGCTTCGAACACGAGATGTAATGGTGGGTTGGCGGCTGCCTTGTTGGTCCGGTCAGCAATGGTGGGCTTTCCTTTCCCTTATCTACATTAGAGGAGCCATCATATATATATATGTCCTTTTGTGTTTACGGTAAACGTTTTATTCCAGGAAGGTCGACGAATTGTTTACGTAACAGTCAGTCGTCAATGAGGTCATGTTTGATTGGTTGCATCAGGCAAGGCAATGCTGTTTAGGCTGATGCAGTGCTGCGTATTTGCACGTATTTGCACTTGTTTGACGTGGTACATCGGAGCTTATTAATGTGTTTGCTCTCGCATCATAATTAATTGCACTGATTGGTGCACACTTCACATTATTGCATCGGTAGCTGTGCTACCGATTCATATACATGTCTATCGGTAGTGGTCTACCTATAAGCATGTATAACCTATCGGTACCCACTACCGATAGGTTCGTTGTCGATTCATATACATACCTATCGGTAGTGGGCTACCGATAGGTTGTATATGCCTATCGGTATCCCACTACCGATACATACCTATCGGTAGCCTACTACCGATAAGCATGTATATGAATCAGTAGCTTGAAATACACATGCCACATGGACATGTGCACAAATCATTTCTGTAATTAATTACAAGCTTTTTAGACGAATGAGTATATATATATCATCCTTATATGAGGCTATGGTTATAAGTGAAATTTTTATTGTCTTACGTGACGGGAGAATATCCTAAGT
This sequence comes from Narthecium ossifragum, assembly GCA_963920575.1. NCBI lineage: Eukaryota > Viridiplantae > Streptophyta > Magnoliopsida > Dioscoreales > Nartheciaceae > Narthecium > Narthecium ossifragum. The sequence goes on along the minus strand of OY986970.1, from coordinate 773,614 downwards.
GGAGCATATATGGTATGATAACCCTAGGTTGAGGAGGGTTTAGTGGGAGGGAGTTATTGGGGTGGGGTCGGTGGTTACCCTACCATACAACTAATATATATATATATATATACTAGTACTCACATGTGCCCCTGACACAGTTTTTAGTTATTGCTAATATAAAATTTTAACAAACTCCCTGTAGTTTGTTTGGTTAGATGGCTGGGTTGACCCGTAGGTGGTCTAGGGGTTGAAGGTTGGTCATAGCTTTTTATTCACTGCCACCATAAAACATAGCCAATAAAACTTAGGGTATATAAAATAATAATAAAATAATAAATAATATAAGTCTTAGCATTAGCATAAGATAATATTAATAGAACTTAGGTTGATATGAATTAATGCAGCTTTATATAAAGCAAACTTAGGGAATATATATAAAGAAACTTAGAGGATATGAATTAATGCAGGTTAACTGAAACTGCTCCATATAAGATTGATATATATATATATGGGTTATTATCATTTTGGTACCCTCTAGTTTCACGAATTGTCAATTTGGTCCCCATATTTTAAAACGTATCAAAACGAAGTCTGTAGTTACCAAACTAGTCATTTTAGTCCAATAGTGAGAACGGCGTTAGTGGAGTTAACGGAATACCATCTCAGTTGACACGTTTATGTCTTTCGCGAGCCCCCCCCCCCCCCCCCCCCCCCCCGAATCGAGGCTGCTCAACCCCAACGGTCAAACCGCCGCTCACCTCTCACCTCACCGGCGAAGCTAGGGCAACCCTCACCGGCGCCCATCGTCCTCGATAAACCCGACGTCCCTCCACCTCCTTCCCCCCTCTTCCCATCATCTTCAAGGCTAGGGGCGTGACAGGTAAGATCTCATTTTACCTCATGGTCTAGGTCCCAGTTCATGTTTCTCCTCGCCCATAGTATGTGGTTTGTCGATGATGACCTTAGTTTGTGCTTTGTGCTAGGTCCTATTTGATGGCAAAAGTGGTTAGTTTGTGGTCCCAGATGCTTTCTTTAATCCCTAACCGTGACCTTAGTTTGTGGCTATATGCTAGGTCCCAGTTCATGCTTTGTTTAATTCCTATTGGTAGTAATTATCAATTGAATTATACCCCAAATTGAAGCCATGTTATGTCAGGAACTCTTTATACTCTAAATACAGGTCAAAGAACTCTTTATACACTACATACATGTTAAATTTGGAGCTCCTTTATGCACATTGGTTCCAGTTTATGTTGAGAACACCTAAGACATTGCTATGCCATTTAATTCCTATCAACTGTAATTAATGTGTTGTTCTATTTAACTGTGTTGTGTTATTTAACTTTGTTAAGTACAACAAAGTTAAATAACACAACACAGATAAATAGGTTGAAGAATTTAATTACAGTTGATAAGAATTTAGTGTGTAGCATATGTGGTCCCAGATTTTGTAATAACAGACAAATGATATGTGGTCCCAGGTCTTGTTCATTTTTTACTACAATGTGCATTTTTACTGCCATGTGCTTGACCATGTGCTTGGCATGTTCATTATATTATTCTTACAACCAAATTGCATTCTGATCTGGCAGGATGTTCTCAATAAGATTACACCATGGGGGGCATTTTGAGAATGGTCCTTCACTAGCATATGTGGGTGGTGAAGTGCAGTACGTTGACAATATTGACCCAGACACTACAGGGATCATGGACGTTGAAGAGCTTCTGGAAGAATTGAACTACCCCAGCTATAAGAAGATGTGGTACTTGACCCCAGACACTGAATTGACACAGGACAATTTGAATGAACTAATGACTGATAGGCAGACAGTTGAAATGGGAAATGTGGGGCTAAAGGCTGGGCTTCTAGATGTTTATGTTGAGCACAATATAAATGTGCCTGTAGTTATACCTGCAATTGCTGGTCATGTAGTGGAAGAAGAAGAGGAGGTTGTGGTTCTTGAAGAGGAGCTGGTCCCAAATGCACCACAGAATGAAAAAGAGGAGGTTGTGTTGCTTGAAGAGGAGTCTGTGGTCCCAAATGCACCACAGAATGAAGAAGAGGAGGTTGTGGTGCTTGAAGAGGAGCTGGTCCCAAATGCACCCCAGAACGAAGAAGAGGAGGCTGTGTACCAAGAAGAGGCTGTTGTGCATCAAGAAGAGGCTGCGAACCAAGTAGAGGATGTTGTGCATGAAGAAGAGGCTGAACACCTTGAAGGGGAGGCTGTGCATCAAGATAGGCTGAATAGGGGCAAAGCTGTTATGGGCAGTGATGAAGCCATTGCTGATGATCAAGGTATATTTGAGGGTATCATGGATGATATTGAGTCCTCAGACAATAGTTTGTATGAGCCAATGGAGGTCAGTGACAGTGAAGATGATGACCTCCTTTATGAGACACTCACAGAGACACAACAGACCTTTGATGTGCCTGACTGTAGCAATGAAGTTAGAAATTCATAGGGAGGACAAGATGTAGCTGATGTGGAGGGAAGAGGTTATGTATCAGATGGGATACCAGATGATGAGGTCAACAGTCTCCCTGAAGACTCAGATGAAGAACCAAGGCCCCACTACCCTATTTACAGAGAAGACATAAATGAAGGCACTGAGTGCCCTTTTGCAGTTGGGATGCTATTCGTCACAGCAGAGGACTTCAAGAATGCTGTGAAAGACTACTCTGTTAAGGGTGGCCATCCTCTGCAGTTCAAGAAACAAGCAAAGAACAGAGTGACAGTTATATGTGATGAAGGGAATTGTCCATGGAAGGCACATGCATCATTAGTTCAGAGGACAGACACATTTCAACTAAAGACATTGAACAATAAACACACATGTATTAGATCACACAGCAACAGATTTGTGAAGGTTGGTTGGCTGGCCAGGAAATATCAAGATGAGGTTAGACTGCACCCAGAAATGAAGATTGACAGTTTCCTAGAGAAGGTGAAAATGGACTGTGCTGTAGATATCAGCAGAATCAAGGCATATAGAGCCAGAGTTAGGGCCAAAGGGTTCTTAGAGGGAAATTGGGCTGAACAATACAATCAGATTAGGGACTACTGTCAGGAGATACTTAGAACTAACCCTGGGAGCACTTGCAAGGTGGCAACAAATAGGGGGCAAGATGGTAACTGTTATTTCGCGAGGATGTACATGTGTTTGCACGCATGTAAAGTGGGGTTCAGGACTGGTTGTAGACCAGTGATAGGATTGGATGGTTGTCACTTAAAGGGGCCATATGGTGGGCAACTACTTGCAGCTGTGGGAGTAGATGGAAATGACCAGATATTTCCCCTTGCATTTGCTGCTGTGGAGATTGAAAACAAGGATTCCTGGATTTGGTTTTTGGAGCTTTTAGCTGCTGACATAGGGTTTGTCAATGGTTCAAACTGGACTGTCATCACAGACCAGCAAAAGGTATGGATCATGATTGTGCCATTGCCATTGCATGTTATCTAATGTTTGGTTGTCAGCTAATGTTAATGTTTGGTTGTGCCATGCTAATGTTTGATTGTCAGCTAATGCTTATGCTTGTTTCAGGGGTTTATTCCTGCAATTGAAGCCATCATGCCAGGCTCTGAACACAGGTTCTGTGTTAGGCATTTGTACCAGAATTTTGTCAAAGTTTTCAGGGGCTTGAAACTCAAAGAATTGTTTTTTAAAGCGGCAAGAGCCACAACTAAACCTAAGTTTGAGTACCACATGAACCAGATCATGAAGAAAAGTGAAGATGCATTCATTTACCTGAGCAAATTGGAGCCCAGGTATTGGTGTAGACATGCCTACAGTGTATTCCCAAAGAGTGACATGCATACCAACAACAATGCAGAGTCATTCAACAACATGATCAATAGTGCTAGGGAGAAGCCTATTATCAGCTTATTTGAGGACATCAGACTACAGTTGATGTCAAAACTCAGAGAGAAGAGGCAATTGGTAAATGGAATTGAAGGAGCATTGGGGCCAAATATTCAGAAGAAATTGGAAGTGTTGAAAAGAGAGGCAAGGAAGTGGAAATGTGACTGGTCTGGAGGGTCTGAGTTTGAAGTTTCAAGCCCACATGAAAGATTCATAGTAGACCTAGAAGCCAAGTCTTGCAATTGCAATCTGTGAAATGTTTCTGGACTTCCTTGCCAACATGCCATCACTTGCATATTCCATGACAGGTTGAATGTTGAAGACTTTGTAGATGCATGTTATAGTAAGGAAAAATTGATGCAGTGTTACAGCAGCTGGGTTAGACCTGTGAATGGTCCTATGCTATGGGAAAAGGCAGGTGGTGATCCCATACTACCACCTCCATATAGAAGGCAGCCTGGTAGACCTAAAAAACTCAGAAAAAGACAGTCTGATGAGCCCTGGAGCAGTACAAAACTCAAGAGGAGGAATACATCTGTTAGATGTAGGAATTGTTGGGAATGGGGGCACAACAAAAGAGGATGCAAGAAGCCTCCATGTGCTAAGCCTAACCCTAGGTCATCTACTTCAGAAGGTAATGTTCCAGCAACAGATTCTTCAGCAACAGCGAGTACTGACATTGCTGGTAGTGGGAGAGGAGCTGGTGCTGGGAGAGGAGCTGGTGCTGGGAGAGGAGCATTTGCTGGGAGAGGAGCTGGTGCTGATAGAGGAGCATTTGCTGGGAGAGGAGCTGGGAGAGGAGCTGGTGCTGGGAGAGGGGCCTTTGCTGGGAGAGGAGCTAGGAGAGGAGCTGGTGCTGGGAGAGGAGCCTTTGCTGGGAGAGGAGCTGGTGCTGGGAGAGGAGAAGAGGTTAGCAGGGCACCAGCTGCATGGATACCCTCAGGGAGAGGAAGAGCAGTGAGGCCAACTTTGTTTATTCCACCAAGACCCACACCTAACAGTAATCCACCTGATAGTGTAAGTTCGTATAACTTTTTCAAGTTTCACTGGTATTAGATGTATTCAATGTAATTAGTTTGGACTCGACTGTTAACAACTGTGAATGGAATTGCAGTTTACTTTTGGGACCCAGCCAAGCCAGCTGTTTGGATCCCAACACAGCCAATCAGAGCTTAGACAACAGCCACCTCTAGCCTACACTGAAGGTTCAAGCAGTCATCAAGGTCAACATGAGAAAGGAGCCCATAGATGAAGATGTGAATCTATGCCCTTGTAGTTATGTGGAAGGAACATTAGTTGCTGCTAGCTGTGAATGGATGTCACTTGAGATAGATAATGTAACGCCCCGGCCCTCCACTGGGCCCCGGCCCGCGGGCTCCCGGTCCGACCAGGATCCACCCGAGGGCCCCACCCGACACAATATTGTCCGCTTTTGGCTCACCGCAGCCGATCGATCGATAAACCCACCGATCGATCGGACTTCCCGGGAGGTCACCCCTCCCAAACCTACTCCAGCCCAAGCACGCTTAACACTGGAGTTTTTCTGCGGTTCATTGCCATCACGGCTTTAAAACGCGTTGTATCTGTTAAGGGGTTATCTTGTCGCCCCGGTAGACCCAGCGGGCCTCACAATCCACCCCCCTTGGAGGCCCAGCGTCCTCGCTGGCACAATTTCCGGCTGGGTTCCGGCTCTGATACCATACTGTAACGCCCCGACCCTCCACTAGGCCCCGGCCCGCGGGCTCCTGGTCCGACCAGGATCCACCCGAGGGCCCCACCCGACACAATATTGTCCGCTTTTGGCTCACCGCAGCCGATCGATCGATAAACCCACCGATCGATCGGACTTCCCGGGAGGTCACCCCTCCCAAACCTACTCCAGCCCAAGCACGCTTAACACTGGAGTTTTTCTGTGGTTCATTGCCATCACGGCTTTAAAACGCGTTGTGTATATGTTAAGGGGTTACTATATACTTATATCGAACCCCAGACCATACCCAGGCGTTGTGGGATTGCTTACCCGGCTACCCGACTCAGCCCCGCCCTCCAGGCGCAGGCATCTTGTCGCCCCGGTAGACCCAGCGGGCCTCACAGATAATCAACTTGTCACTAGTTTGTGGAATTAATTTGTCAGTTGTGAATGGAATTGCTGCTGTGAGTGGGATTTGCTTGTACTCATCCTGTATTTTTTTGTCAGCTGTGTGGAGACAGCAATGATCAATGTTATAAAGCTTGTATTTACATCAGGGATCAATGTTATAAACAGAGGTCATGATCAATGTTATAAATAGAGGTCATGTTACACTAATGTTTGATTGCAAAATAGCTGTGAATGGATGTCAGTTGTGAATGGAATTAACTTGTCACTAGTTTGTGGAATTAACTTGCTGTGAGTGGGATTTGCTTGTACTCTTGTGAATGGAATTCACTTGTAAATTAACATCCTGTGCTTGTACTCATCCTGTTTTTTTTTTCACCTGTGTGGAGACAGCAATGATCAATGTTATAAAGCTTGTATTTACATCAGGGATCAATGTTATAAACAGAGGTCATGTTACACTAATGTCTAATTGCAAAATAGGGGTGGTACAACTGCTTAACCAGCATGGTTTACACAACAGCTTCACAAGATTACACAATCAAATAAAAAGCTAGGTGAATTGCTATTATGCACAACAACATCAAACTAATCAAATATGTCTTGGCTCTAGATTTCAATTGGCCATTTTGTTTCTCAAGCATGGCAATTAGCTTGTCTTTATCATCAATCAAATTCTTCAGCCCTTGTACATCTGCCATTGCCTTCTCCTCATTTGCTTGACAGGATCCCAACAGTGCTTCCAATTCCTGCAGTTTGTCACGAAATCCCTTGGTGACAACATCTACATATGGCTCACATACACCTGGCTCAATCCACAGGAAGAAATCGCATCCACCATGACTCTATAGTATCAAGAGGATGATCAATTGACTGAGTGTTGATTCCAATTAAAATTGACAAATAGCAATCAGAGTCAAAATTAAAATTGACAAATAGCAATAAGTGGTGAAATTAAAATTTACAAGTAGCAATAAGTGGCGAAATTACTCGTTGTGTTGCACAATTTATGAATCTCCTTCCAGGATTCATCTCCGTCCTTGAAACCCTTTGTTTGGCCTTCAATCCACAAAAACAGTAGTAATCATCCCCCTTGAGGAGGCGATGGAACCTCCACTCAGGTGGCTACTTCCCTGCGAAGGTGTCCTCTCCGACGACATGAATCTTTGAGAAATGGGTTATAGCTCAGGTATCGTACGGGCCGAAAGAGACGAAGTATGAGAGCCAAAGACAAAGAACAAGATGGGATGGGTAGTAAGAAGGGGCAAAACCCTACCTGACCTCGGAGGGTGTCGTCGTCGGCGAAAAATCCGGCAGTGCCTGCCGATTTCACTCAGCCAAGGCTCAGTAGGGTTTCATATAAATAAGGGCAACTACTAAGGAGTAAAACCGCCTTCACTGGCGGGAGATCGCGCAAAACCGGTCACGTGAGGTCACGTGACCGGTTTGGCGTTAAATCAGCAAACGCCCGTTACATACTTGGCACCAAATTGAAAAGTTTGGTAACTACAGACCTCGTTTTGATACGTTTTAAAATATGGGGACCAAATTGATAATTCGTGAAACTAGAGGGTACCAAAATGATAATAACCCTCTATATATATATATATATGACTTGCATCGTCCGCACCGGAGATCAATAGTAGCCTTAACCATTGATTGAGGTGTACACATGCACATGCAGGTTTATTTATTAATTCCTTTGGGTCAGGCCGGCCGGCCAATTAAGATCCATTTAGCATTTTTTAATAACGACAAATATCAACGTGATATTAAGTTATTAACTAATCCACCCTGCCACCGAAATATAGGCATCACCCATGTTTATCTGCTTTGGAAGAATAAAAATTTATGTATATAACCACATGACATATATATTACGCATGTCTTCTAATAGTAGGTATTTACTGATTAATTAATCTATTTCATCTTAATAATATCGATCGACTAATTAATCAAACCAATTCGTGATTGAATAGTGATTTAGGTGATAGTAAACAGCAAACAGTCTACATTGACCAATAGGAGAATACCACGTAAGCACCTTCCATGGTTTTACCGCGGCCGTGAAACCGGGAAGGTGTCTGGAAGGTTGAGTCCAGCTCATCATCTTGATTTCCTAGTGAACCGTACGACGAATCTAGAATCTCTCGCGCCGACAGCGATATCTTACACCGAAATTTCCCAAAGTACCCTCGCCTTTCTATTCAAATAATGGAAACACCCCCAAATCCAACGGTCCTTTATCCCAGATCCGGTGTTATTCACCGTCCGATTCCCCACCATCGCTTCATCACCCTCGACATACTTGAAGGGCCTTTGAGTAACTTCTCACGACGCCGATGGCGTTTTACGGACTCGGGACCGGCAAAAGCCCGTCTTCTACCGGTGAAACCGGCGAGGTTGGCTGGCTTTGACCGGAGAGAACAGCAGCGTGATATTTCCCACCCTTCGGATTTCTCTCTCTAGCTTTGAGGGAAATTAGAAGCCCGAGCTTTTGCCGCAAAGATCTCGATCGCCTCCAAACCCTAGAAAGGAGGAAATAGAGATCCCCACACACACAAATCCTTGCGGCTTTTTAGATCCCCCATGTCTTAGGTTTGTCTCGCCTCCAAATCACCCAAAGAACGAACTCAAGAAGGTATCTTGTTCTTCTCTTACATCCTTTAGGTTTCATTTCCGTCAATTATGTCGCGGATCTTGGTTTATAGTCCTGTACGTTGAGTTTGTTGGTTTTCCCTCGTAATTCGTTTGTTATTGGATGGAAATTCATGAGGATTTTAATAGAGTGGCTTCTTGGTCTTGGCTTTTTTAGGTTTTCGTTTTGGATTTCGAACCCAATTCGCCGTTTCCTTGAAGAATCGAGGCGGGGAGAGGATGTCGAGTAGGATGAAGGAAGACGAGAGGAACGAGAAGATTATTCGAGGGCTTCTGAAGCTTCCAGCAAACCGGAAATGCATCAATTGCAACAGTCTGGTAGTACTCTTACTTTTCGTGTTCTCTGTCATTCGATTTGGTACTTCTACTTTCCAAACCGCATACTTTGATCATTAATTTGGATTTTTGGGGTATAAAATGGTAAGTGTAATGACCCAGAGTTTATAACCATGGAAAATTGAGATATCATGATGCCATTTGGAGATACTTCCAAATTTTAGAAGTTAGAACTTAGGGCTGCTGGTATAGGACACTTAGTGCTTTCACATTATTGCATGTGATAGTGAAGGGGTGGGCAGTAACGATTAGAAACCCCAAACTCTCTTACTAGGAATTTTGTTTCATATCATGGTTCTCTTTTAGGAGTCACTCGACACTTTTCTTTCTAGATCTGCATTAGGCTGATACCGGGTGGCGCTTCTGTGCTTGTGTTTATTGAAGAATCATGAGATTTTATTCATCACCGAAATGGATAGAATCACATAATAGTTGTTGTTAATTCATTTACATCGGCGAGCTTGCACTTTACCTACATAGAAAATATGCTGACTTGCCTATGCGAATAGGGGCCGCAATACGTATGCACCAACTTCTGGACCTTCATTTGTACAAACTGCAGTGGGTTACAGTAAGTTCCTACAAACATCTCTTATTTGCTGCTTTTGTTTTTCCTTCTTGTCTTTACATCATGCTCATCTGCTTTTCAATCCAGTATAGCAAACCATTAAAGTAAGTTCATAGGTTTTCCCCCCTCTCCAGTGGGTTCAGATGTGTAGGATTGGCATTTTCTGGATGTAGCCGATTGCATTGAAATGACTTAGGAAGTGCATTGATTTTCTATGCTGTATTTCAAATTGCTTGTGTTTTCAGTCGGGAGTTCACCCACCGTGTCAAATCAATATCAATGGCGAAATTCACATCACAGGAAGTTGCAGCCCTTCAAGAAGGAGGGAATGAGGTGGAATTTTTTTATGAAATCTAAGTGATGGTGTTTTTTTTGTTGCCTTGGGAGCATATGTCAAGCTTCTCTTTACATAATCTAGCTATCTATCTTACTTTTCTTCATAGCGCGCCCGGGAAGTTTACTTTAAGGAGTGGGACCCCCAGAGACACTCAGCTCCCGATAGCAGGTCATTTACTGCACCATCTTGTTGATCATATTCTCTTTTAAAATAGCAAGTCTGATCCTACCTTTTGGTTTCAGCAATCATGATAGGCTTAGGGACTTCATTAAGCATGTTTATGTGGACAAAAGATATTCAGGGGAACGGAGCATTGACAGGCCACCGAGGGTTAAGGTGCTGCTAAATTGCATAAAGTTAGCTTCTATTTTCTGTCTTGCCAGTAATTTTGAAAGCCTTGATCGAAGAAGATCTGTTTGATACTTTTATATAAAAGCTGCTCCTGTTGTTAAGAATGTGTTCAACTATGACAATTCAGGGTGACAGGGAAAATTTTCATGAAGACAGAAAGGGAGATTCAAATTCAGGTGGTTCAAGAAGTCCACCATATGAAGAAACTTATGACCGTAGCAGTGGCCGTCCTAGTCCTGGTGGAAGAAATGATGACAGGAATTTTCGCTCTGCTTATGGGGAACGAAGTCCTGGCTATGATCATGGTGATTATAAGAGAAGTCCAGGTCACTTTGAGGTGGTTGATGACAGGCGCCGAGACGAGAAATATGGAAATGGAGGCCAAAATAAAAGATTTGAAGAGCGTAGGTTTCCTGATGAATTGCCAAAGCCTGAGGGGAGATCCTTAAACCATCAGAAGGATATTGATGTTTCCAGTCCCCCCATGGCACGACCTGTTAGAGAAATTTTGATCAATGATGTTCCATCTCGCATTAGTGAACCCCCAAAAGTAAATGGTACCCGCCTTTCTGAAACAGTGCAAACACAGGTGATTTCTTGTGGCAATTTTACTTTTTGTTTCCTATTGTGAAATTCAGTGTCTGTTTACTTGAGGCGTTCACCTTCTTGTCGGTCTCTGATATTCTTATGCTAATAATAGCCTTGCATGCTCCAGCCTGATACTAATAAGATATTGTAAGTTATGTTTACATCCCTATTCTTTAGTCAGGCTTGAGGTTATTGATTTATTTTCTAATTGTTAGATTAACTCTGCCTCATTCGATCTCTGCATGTATTTACATCATTAAATAGATTGCATCAGCTATGTGCTTTGATTCTAATTGAAGTAACAAAGAGAAAAATACTAGGTGAAGGGGAGGCCAGCAGGATTAGGTAAATGTATTGATCTCCATCTTTTTCCTCCCCCAAAAACACATTTCAGAGCAAGAAACCTGCCAATCTGAAAAATAGGAAAGATACATGCTCACCAAGTTTGTATATCTTGAGGTGCTATAATCTCTCTGACTGCTCATCAGGTGGGCCCATATGGTGGTACCCTGTCCCTCAGGGTCCACAGCACATCATGTAGAAATGTCATACACATACATTACCTTTTTTTTTAGCCTAGTGAGTAACCAACCTCTTGCTGACTATAACAATGCATTTTATACCTTATTTATAGTTCATAGTACCATATGATGCATGCCATGACTTTTTGGGGATTAGGGATGTCAATGAGCTGATATGATCATCTTGGGGCTAGCTTAAACTCAACTTGATATTAGTTGGAGTTGAGGATACCAGCTCAAAATTGGCTCACACGGATATTGAACCAGCTCATATCAGCTCAAGCTGGCTCGGGGATTCCGCTGGAGCTCAAAGGGTGGAAGAGAGGATAGAGAGATCAAGGAAGCCCCGCTGGAGGAGGGAGAGCAGCCATCATAGTGGATGAGAGAAGAGAGGAGATAGTCGTTGGATGGTGCAGAAGATATATCTGGAATCTCGGCCTTTGATCCTACGATCTAATGGCTGGGATTAAAGCCAGCTTAAAAATTTGGAAACAAGTATGAAATACAGTTAAAAATCTGAAGCTACAAAAGAATTAGAAAATATGATTAATTTTAGTTATTTTTCAGCTGCATCAATCAATATCGATTGAGCTGACCCCTGGTTGCCTATTAGTTCGTTCATTTAGTTAAGGGTATCGAGCTAAATATCTCGTCGTCAGTTTGTTACCATTTAAGATCAAGCTCTTATTGAGCTCGGATTTAGCTGATAATGAGCAATCCTCAAGTTACCAGCTGGATTCACAGCTTTACTTGGGATGTCTGTGAGAAGGGCCTTTTCAAAGGATGCTATAGGAGAAATGAAGATGGAATAAGCTATATAAAAATTGGGTTTGCTATATTCTCTGTCAAATATCAGCATCAACGCTTATATTTCAAAAGCATTTAGTTCAGGCTGAATTCTTTTGGGTGTTAGTCATTCCAGCTTTCATTGAGAAACTGCTTAAGGTGCTTCAGTGAACAGTAGATTTTCCTGCTAGATTAGTTACGGATATTATTAGCATCACTACTCTAGTTATCATTATAGATGTCAAACCTGATCACTGTATATAAGCCTTGATCTTCAGCAAGCTCCGTCAATTCCTTCCTAGAAAATTTTGTGGACTCCTGATCCAGCAATCTCTCATCTTTTTTGCACCTTTAATACGATTTTTGGCTCCTCTCATTGTTGGATCTTCCTTTGATACTGTAAACCTGCCATAACTTTTTTTGCCACTTTACTTCTGGTTGTGTTTCATGATTGAGAACTGCTGGCTGTTCTAATGCTCTCTTTTAAGCTGGTCGTGTTTTGTAGCTCTCGTGGACTTAAACTTGGATTATTTTTTCTTTTGGATTCTTATATTCCAGGGCACTGCGTCTACGAGTAGCAATGGATCCAATGATCGCAATCCAGTGGAATCAAAGGGTGTAACCTCTGGAAGTCTTATCGATTTTGATGCCGATCCGGAACCCCTTGCAACTACAGCACCAAGCCAGCCTGTTCCTCAACAAGGCACCTTCCCACCTGCTAATGATCAAAACTGGGCATCTTTCGGTGCGGACACGCAGCACAAAGCACCTCAAGTCGTTTCAAATCCTAGTACCCTTGAATCTGCACTTGCCAGTTTGTCAGCCCCTGGACCTGCATCTGCTGGGAGCTTTTCGACATTTCCTGCTTCTGGAGTCGATTCTTTCTCTGCAGCCAATAATGGGGGGCAACACATGCCCACTCCGCCGCCGCAGCTCTCTCTATTTTCAAATCCTAATGTTCAGCCCAGTAATCCACCATTTAGCATGTCTGCCACTGGAACTTTAAACAACCAGGTATCTTTAGGTCAGAAAAATAACTAAAACTATGGCATCCTAGATTGGTGTGCTGGTCACCATGCACTGTACCCATCAGTACATACCATGTCAGCTTCCTAGGTTGGCACAGACCGCGTTAGTGACTGGTATGGAGCATGCCAGCAGCACATTCAATCCATGATAGCATGTGCAAGGTTGTTTTTCCATCTACACCCTGTTTAGTCATGGGTTTCTTACAGATGCTTCAAACATCCAGGGTCCTTTCTCCATTCCAATCACTGAATCTTCTCGGGCAGCTATGAAGCTGCCACATGAATTTGGTGGGAATATTTCATCACAACCTCCTGTCGAGGCTAAGTTTGGTGGGAGAAAGGAGCTTCCACAGGTAGTTCTTTATTATATATCTGTTATTTAATACCTCTTGTATCATACTTTTCAGTGTCACAAGTATGATCTCAAATCTGCAGGATATTTTCACTGCACTTTATCCATCTGCACCTGCAACTTTTCATGCTTGGCAAGCAGGTCCACATGTTGCAATGGGTTATGGTGGCGTCCAATATCCTGCTTCAGTGGTATGTGTTGCTGATTTCATGTTATTCATTGTATATGCAAATCATTGACCCATCAACTCCATGCCAATGCATGTTGTATCTTTGTATGATTTATAAGTATAATTATTTGCTTTCTTCAGAGTATGCCACCCATTTCTCGTGTGCCTATATCTACAAACCCATTTGATACTGTGAATGAACCAGCTCTTGCCCACTCTTCCACGGTATGTAACCCTTCTTGGTATTGTTAACCAACTTTGCCTCCAGCATTTATCTCAGAATAAGATTTCCTTTTTACTCGAGATGCTTGTCCTGCTTTTCTCCATATCTTTCTGGTTTTAGTTGTAATCTGTTGATAGGGAAGAGAGTTGAATACATGTAAAAAGGTGATTTCCAAGCAGAAATATGTATGTTTCTTCTGGGAGGACTTTATTGCTAGTAACTTATATGAGTATAGCTCTTGGTGACTTGAAACCTTAATGCTCTGGATGACTAGTGAATCTGACCATTACTCTGCAGGGCTGCATATCTGTTTGACACTTGCTGATTCCGAAGTGTTTCTGGAATTATGAATTTCGAAAAAAGCTAACTAGTCTGCATGCACTTTTCCTGGGTTTCGTTTGAAATACAAAGAAGTGTGAACAAAAGGATGACTTGATATTATTGGTCCATAATCCTTATTTACGTTAATAATTTAATGTGGCAATTAGGAATACTCCAGCATAGATTATTATGATGGTTTGATGAGCAGAACATAAAACTTCACTTGTGATGCAGTTCCCATCGTTTTCATCCTTGCAAGGAGCACTGCCAAACGTGAATAGTGTTTCACCCATACAACGTAGCAGCAGCTTAGGAGCACCCGCTGCACAATGGGGCCCTCCACAACCACCATATTTATCTGCCATTTCACCAAGTAAAATTACGTCTTAATCTTACGCTTTCTTCCCAGATTGAGATTCTTTAGCATGATGCTGATATCTAAGTTTTAATTTTTAGGTCCGTACATGGTGCCACAGGTTCCAGGCAACATGCCTCAACAAGTAACTAATAATATGTTTCCTATGGTGTAAGTATGCTGATGGCACCTTTATTTGTTTTCAAAGTTAGTAATATTAATCTCCAAGGTAAATATTATATATGAACAGTCTGTTTGTTCAGAAGGAATGGGTTTTTTAATAGTTTGCGTTGCCATCTTTTGCTTCATGATTGCAGGCATCAAGGACCAGGAGGTTTTGGCAATCAGGCCGCTGCTTTTGCCTCTGTAGGCATGGGTCAGCAACCAGCTGCCCGAATTCCCTATCCAAGCGCACCGAATTCTTTTGCTCCTGCTGGAGGAAATCCATTTGGTTAGACGTGAAACTTGATTATGCACTTGCTTTTTTTGCCTGGCTTCATCCAAGGTGGTGAATGCCCGGAAGAGCGAATGGTTGCCTATCAGCCATGGAAACGGACGGAAAAAGGGCTCTGCTAGTAGCTGTTCAATATGAGATGACTATAATATCGTGCCTGTAAAATTAGTGTGAAGAGTAAGCGACGCAAGAAGTCTTGTAGAGAATGGACTGTGATGTTTGGAGGACCAAGGCAGTATTCAGTGTCCTAATTTTCATGTATAGTTTCATTATTATGACTACTTTTTGGTGTCTGTATTAATCCTTTTACGGCCTTAGCAGTAGGGTTTGTTAATGTGATCGTATTAGGTTTCATTCTATTTTTTTAGCTGGGCTTGCTGGTTTCCTCTAGCTCTTTTGCAATAGTGGTCATCATGTCGAGGTGTGTAAGGGGTTTTGTGAAATCAATTTTTGTTAAAACTTAAAAGGACATCATGTTCATTCAAAAACATGCTTGAATATCTATGGTCAGTATGTCTTCAAATGCATCCTTTCTTCCTTGCTGTCTTTTTCTTTTTAGTTTGAGCTTATTACCGGGGCTTAAGAGGGGGAAAATGTATGTCGTAAGCTATGCTTCATCTCCCATGTCACAAGTAATTTCTTGCACAAGCTGCTATTATCAAGACTAGAATTCATACTAAAGTGCTGATTTGTGCACAAGTTAACGTGGCATGTGTATCACACATGTCACGATCGATAGTTAGGCTCCGTTTGATATGGGGTTAAGATAACCCGGGTTAAGGGGGTTAAGGAATTTTGGGGTTAGAAAAGTGGGGTTAAGGAGTGGGGATAAATTTATTCCCATTTTGGTGTTTGGGGATAAGGGGGTTAATTAGTGGGGATAAGGGGGATTAAGGATAGAATTTGTAGCTAATATCAAAAATGCCCTTATATATAATGGCACGCTGAGAAGTGGCAAATAATATTAATCAAATCATACTGTAATAAAATATTAATATAAGTGGGTCCATGTGTCACGTGTCACCTCGTGATTGGTCCATGTCATCCAAAATAGTATTATTTTAATATTAATAATATCATACTGTAATAAAATATTATTATAAGTGGCTCCATGTGCCACGTGTCACCTCGTGATTGGTCCATGTCATCCAAAATAATATTATTTTAATATTAATAATATCATACTGTAATAAAATATTATTATAAGTGGGTCCCACATGCCACGTGTCACGTCGTGATTGATTCACGTCATCCAAAATGGCATTATTTTAATAATAATAATATTATACTGTAGTAAAATATTAACATAAGTGGGTGCCACGTGCCACGTGCCACGTGTCACATCGTGATTGGTCCATGTCATCCAAGATAGTATTATTTTAATATTACTAATATCATACTGTAATAAAAATATTAATATAAGTGGGTCCCACGTGCCACATGTCACTTCGTGATTGATCCACGTCATCTAAAATAGTATTATTTTAATAATAATAATATCATACTGTAATAAAATATTAATATAAGTGGGTCCCACATGCCACGTGTCACATTGTGATTGGGCCACGTCATCCAAAATAATATTATTTTAATATTACTAAAATCGTACTGTAATAAAATATTAATATAAATGTGTCCCACATGCCACGTATTACCTCGTGATTGGTCCACATTAATTTAATAATTTAACCATATCTCCACTTCAAGCACCAACCAAACACCAAAACTTAGAAAATCCCAGAAAGTCACTCCCCAGAAAATCACTCCAGTGAAGTTACTCCCCAAAAAATCACTCCACTTCAGCTCACTCCTCAGCAACCAAACAGGCCCATATTAGAACAATATCATTTGAGGGTAGTATAGTCATTTAGGTCATGGTGCTTAACCCAGGATAAATTTATCCCCGGTTAACCCCATTACCTAACCCCATTCTTGTTTGGGGATAAATGGGGGGTTAAGGGGGGATAAGGGTTATCCCCCCTTAACCCCACACCAAACAGAGGCTTAAAGTACCGACTCTTTTATCTATTTCATCGGTAGTGAGCTATCGATGGAATAGATTACCGATGAAATAGATGAAGATATCGATAGTGGATTACCGATACATTTAATCTGTAGTCAAGTACCGATTCTTTTCAATCGGTAGTCCATTACCGATAGGATACATAAAAGAATCAGTACTTGACTATCGATAGGTGGCATGTACATTACACATGTCACACATGTCACACGAATCTTTATTCTTCATACTATAGGATTATTGGTGTTTCAATGTTTCCGGTGGAAATCTTACAAGAACTAGTACTGTGTTATTATTATTATTATTATTTGGATTAGTTGAAACGGTTCATGTTTGCTCGGTTTTTCCCATCATAGATTCTTCTCCAACACAACTCTTTTGGATTTTAAAGTTACCACTATAATAAAAGGCCGAACTCGTTTCTAAAGTTGGCATCATAAGTCTTGCTTCAGAAAGGCCCAGAATCCAGATCGAGCAGTGAGTGTATACTATCTATCGTCTGGCGACTAGCGATTACGGCGCACGCCGCACATCATCTCTGGCACATCGTTTATGAGTTCTCAACCCATGGGACTCCCGTTATGAATCTCCCGCCACAATATCAACTCCCCACCATGCCCATATCCCACCGCCTCTATTGTTATGTTAAGATCGATCCTTAGTGCTCTCCCATCTACCAGCCTCGTCTTCAACCCATCTCTCTCCCATCTCAAGCACACCCAGGTCGCCAAGTCTATGATCTTGGCCCCCTTCAACCTCCACAAGCATAGCTACAAAACGGGACCTGGTTGTCATAAGGTTAGTATGATCGATGTTTTGGAGATCTTGGGCCCCTTGGAGCATTTGTTCCCTTCTCTGGATCTGTACCCTTACGTGGCTTTGCTGAAAAAGTGCATCAAATCGAGAAGCTGTTTTATGGGTAGATTGGTGCATGTGGATCTGATCAAATCCGGGTTCAAAGACGAGATTTTGTTGTCTAATGTTCTGTTGAACATGTATGTGAAACTTGGCTTGTTGGATGCTGGTGCTAAGCTGTTTGACGAAATGCCGGATAGAGATGTGGTATCATGGTGTACGTTGATCTCTGGCTATGTTAGTCATGGGTTTGATCTCGAAGCTTATGGGTTGTTCAAGAAAATGCATGACAATGACGTGAAGCCGAACCATTACATCATATCCTCAGTGCTCAATGGGTGTTCAGCATCTGGAGTTCTGGAGTTCGGTCTCCTGGTTCATGGAATTGTTATTAAAGCAGGGTTTGGGTTGGATAGATTTGTGGAGATCGGGCTTGTTGCTATGTATGCTAAATGTGGAGTTTTGGATGATGCGTTAAAGATGTTTTATGGAATTCCGGTGAAAAGTCCAATCTCATGGAATGCGATGATTTCTGGTTATGTTCAAAATGGGTATTTCAAGGAGGCATTGGAACTCTGTCAGGAGATGTGCCGGGTAGGACTGCTCATGGATTTGGTGACTCTGAGAGTGGTTGCGAGTGCCGGTTGTGCTTTGGATATGTTTGACTTCTGCAAGTGTCTTCATGTTTATTCTATCAAGATAGGATTGGATGGCGATAGTTTCATGGTGGCTGAGTTAGTGAGGTTGCTTGCAAAGTTTGGCGAAGTAGCCTACATGAAAACTCTTTTCAGATTGGTCAAGAAGCCGGATGCATCCTTGTGTTCTTTGCTTATATCAGGGTACCACTTACACGGTTTCCGAGAAGAAGCTGTGAAGCTTGCTGAAAAGCTTCTTTTTTCTGACTTGGATTTAAGGGAAGGAGCTTTGATTAGTGTCCTGAACCTGTGCCTTTGCATAGACGAGGGGATTCAATTCCATGGCCGCTTTTTAAGAACTGGGCACTTGTCTTATGTTTCAGTTGGCAATGCTTTGATGTCGGTTTATGTGAAGTATGGGGAAATGATTGATGCAAATCAAATTTTTGCTAGCATGGTCACACGTGATGTAGTTTCATGGACGGTGGTTATGACCGGATATGTGAAGAATGATGAATTTGGACAGGCACTTGAGCTATTTCATGCTTTCAGGAAAAGTGGAATAGAGTTGGACCAGTACGCTATTGTTACAGCTATTAATGCTTGCACAGGTTGTCGAGCTATAGGCAAGGGAAAGCAGATCCATGCTTTATCTGTGAAAATCGGAATTGAGTTTTCGAAGTTTTTGAATGCTTCTCTTCTTTACATGTACGCAAAATGTGGGCACATGGAAATTGCTTCTTGGTTGTTCTCCTTCATGTCATTCCCTCATGATCTGCTTTTTACTAACGTTATGCTCGGTGGGTTTTGCTGGAATTCTCAACCATTATATGCGATGAAGCTCTTTGCTGAGGAGTATCACTTTGGCCTGGTCCCTGATCAGTTCAGCCTGTCTACTTTGCTTGGTGCTTGTGCTGCTGCAAGGTCAGTGGAGATGGGGACACAGATTCATTGTCATATTGTCAAGAGTGGTTATTCAGATGCTATCATCAGAAACAGAATCATTAATCTGTATTTAAAACTGGGAAGCATAGGGAGTGCTTGCAAGTTCTCTGAAAACAGGAAAATGTTGGGCTACATACAGGATATCGGAAGCAATTATGATGTGCGAATTTTTCCTCAGTCACTCCTAAGTGGAGGGATTGGTATGCTAAATTCACAGGGCAGTGACCAAGAAATGGCTTTTGATGTGACTGAATCATTCAATTTGGAAGAAATTGTGAACAACAGCTACGTGGATATTTTGATCCGAGATGCAACTGTAGCTTCTCAGAGGCAAAAAACATCCATTCTTTCTCATGTGGTTCGAAGTCGTCTCACACTTAACTTATCCCCGAGGAACTCTGTTCTAATGAACTCTGCAGAGTGCTTTTGAAGGGTATCACCACACTAATTGTTTGGATCTTGATATGCCTTGAAGGGTCTTACAGATGTTTGTGTTTGAGGTGAAAGGGGTTGCTCCATACCAGATAAATGATCTATAGCTCTAGCTTCTCAGCTTCTTCCAGTGTCCCTGGCCAGTGTCCCTGGCCAGTGTCCCTGGTTGATTGTGGACTCAAAAGTGCCAACCTGCCAAAATGACGTGGGCTGGTGGTTTTGGGTGGTAACAGGGGTATGATTCCCTTGCTGTATTCATTCACTCACATGCAAGTGGATGAGACCCATGAATGTTTACCTTTGATATTTGAGCAGCTGGTTAGAGCTGATTGGCGAGCTTTCCTGATCTCCTAGCAGAAGACATGATGATCTGAAGGTTGGAGAAAATAACTAGAAAATATGGTTGACGCAAAGCAGTATGTTCAATTCACTCATTTTTCATGTGATAACTGGTAAGCAGATGAAAATTAAGCTATAAAGATACAAGGAAAGAAGGGGCTTCCTTGTCTGTAGAGAAAATTAAATGTTGTATGGCAGGTGTTTCTTCTTGCCAGGATGGAAGGAAAATATCACACTCCTACAATTTTGATGCAGAATAGAGGTTTTTAGTTGCTCTGTTCTCGATGTTCTTGTCTGGTCTGAGTATTCATTGCAACCGTAACCACAAGAACTAGTCAGATTAGGTGAGTGAGTCCTCAATTCATTCAGCTAATAGATGTCGATCGCGTCACTTGGACGGACAGACTCTACCTATAAGCAATACTTCTTTGAGCCTTTTGCATTGTACCTGTGCAGGTCAAACCTGGCAAATCAGCTTGTGTGATCAGCATGGTTTATAGAGGTAAAATCTACAACTGTTCTAATATTAGAAGCTTTTGGATTATCTAAGTTTCTAGAGGTGAGGATGACGTTGAAAAAAATCGCTTACACTCGGTCTTACGATTTGCAGGATTTATCAACTTAAAAGTGGTTGCTACAAACATTTGTTGGAAGTATTCTTTCCTTGTAATATCTCTTTTTCTTCATGGAGGTCACATTGTGTAAACCATATATATCGAATCAGGACCAGTGGCAGTCCGAAGACTACCAAGAAATAAGAAAATTTTCTCAAGCTCTAATTTTGCTGCTGTGGAGATGCCATGGGCTAGGACCAAGATGTGGGCTAGCAGACTTGTCCACAGTCCACTTCTTGTTCATATTGGCAAAATGTATACAATAATAAGATGAGTGATTTTCTGCAATATTTATAGTTATAACACAAGAGGGTATTTTTTTTTTGGTCAAGTTGAGCCTATTTTCTGAGCTTTCGGGTCGGATCAAAGCCTCTGACTTGATCCGGCCCAAGCTCCAACTTATTACAATAGACTATGAGGATGATGACGTGGGGAATTCTAGAGCTGACCCGGCGACGCCCATGTCATGGAGCCAATAGGATCGCCAAGCTTAATGTTTTCTCCAATCACATTACGCCACGTCATACCCATTACGTTGCTCCCACCTCTTCTCCCCGAGACTCGGAAGGCTTCTTTCCATTCCCAGTCGTAAATCCTCGCGCTCCCAGTTTTTCTCCTACTCCGCTCCCAAAGATTTAATCGCCGCCGCCTCTCGGCGGGCGCGCCGTAGATCTCCGCCGGAGAATGGAAGCGCTCCTCCGCCCCTTCGGCCTCCGCTTCGATCCCGTTGTCGTCTTCTGCATCGCCGGTATCTGGTTCGCCTACATCTACCAGGGCGTCCTCCAGGAGATACTGTACGCTTCCAATTCCTAATTAACCATATCTTTTTATTCTCATGATCAATTTGATGTATCTTTTGAGAGAAAGATCGAAACTTATGAGCTTGTGGTCTGGTGATCAGATCCACGAAGCGATTTGGGCCGGACGAGAGGCGGTTCGAGCACCTGTCCTTCTTGAATCTGGCACAGAATGTCGTGTGCTTGCTTTGGTCTCTAATTGGTGAGAATTTTTCGCATTTGATGATCTGTTAGTCTGGTTTTTTGGGTTAACTAAATAAATGTGGTAATTTACTTTTGCGCCTTTTAATTTGTGATCGCAAGCAGTAATAAAAATATGGCCGAGAAGCTCGGGAGGGGCAGCTCCGTGCTGGAGTTACTGGAGTGCCAGCATTACTAACACTATTGGTCCCGCGATGGGGATTGAGGCACTGAAGTACATAAGTTATCCTGCCCAGGCACGTTTCAATCTCTTCGATCTTGTTAATGAAATTACGTGAATAGTTGGTGGCAATTGTTGTGAATTGCAGCAATCTGGTTGTGAGTTTATGACATTGCAAATTTGCCATTACTTTGGGCCAGGTTTAGGCTTCAACTGAATAATTAGAAATTTAGTCGTCACTCTAGTTGTTTATGGAGCATTTATGGACATCGAGGCTTGCGATTGACAGTTAACTGGATATTGCATTTGGTTTTGTTAGTGTGCATAAATGAATTTTAGCTCCCATATATGTACTATTTCCGCTTGAAATTTAGTGGTTGCTACCTCTGATTAATCTGGTTCATCAGATAACTTTCTGTGTAAATATGCTTTGATGGTTTATGTTTGTGAGCTATAAAACATTTCTTTTTTTTGCATTGTCCATGTGGATTTAGCTTCAAGATGTTCAAACTTTTACCTATTTCTTGAGGTTAGTAATGTTGTTCCCACCTAGAGTGACCCAAGATTTAGTCGACTGCTGGAGATCAATTATGGCATGTATAAAATATGGAAAGTGGACGTGCTTTTTCAATGGACATTAAGTCAAGGAGTATCTAGAATTTTTTCTTGTAAGAAAGCTGCAGTCTTTTCCTCTTCCTCTGACGTGGAGGTCTAATTGGTTTGGTTTCTTATTGATTATATGAGTTTTAAAGCAATATGGTTTATCTGGGTTGGATAGAACTAATCTCATTGCTCAATTTGACTGCACAATATTTCCATGTGGGAGATGGAGCAATAAAATGTATTGGCGTGAGGAAGCATGAGTCAAAATGAAATGAAGTGCATGTCGAAAAGCCTATAATTTGTGCTATAGAGCTATCTTGACTTTCGTGTGTTAGTTGTCAAATGTGATGTTTGTTACTGCAATAACCAACATGTTTCTTTGTTCTGTTTGCTTCACTTGTATACCACTAATGTTTACTTATTCATGTCTTGCCAGGTTTTGGCGAAATCTTCTAAGATGATTCCTGGTGAGTTTCTTTGTTTTAATTGAATATATCCAGAAGGGACAACAATCCTTTTTTTCCAAAGTAGAACCTCTAGTTTAGTGATTTTTTCGAACAACAAATTCGAATTTCATAGATGTTTCTTCTTTGAGTATCCTACGTGCTTCTCTGATTTTGAAAAGAATTTCTAGTATTATATCCTGTTCCTAAAGGGACTGCTGTACTTATATGTTTTGAGTCCCACAGATGTTGTAATCATTTACATTTGGTCTGATGGGATCTAAACAGACCTGGACATTGCTTTTCTTTTCATACTCGTATGTACATACTGTGTGATGTTTCTCTGCTCTGGAAGGCAATCTGGCAGGAAGAAAGAAAAATAGAGTTTACAGTGCTATATGACCTAGTCAAGTAGGATACTAATTACCCAACTGTTCTGATGAACCTATACATTTTGCTACTCATGCAGTTATGCTGGTGGGGGCTATTGTTTATGGACGGAGATACAGCGTGCCTGAGTATGTTTGCACATTCCTCGTTGCTGGAGGCGTTTCAGCCTTTGCACTTTCAAAGGTTAGTTGCTTTTTGCCTGTTCTATTTACATAGATGAACAATCCTATGGAGTCAATCCTTTTCAATCTCACTATAGATAGTTCTATGAAGTCTGCTAACTGTTTAGTCTACCTTAGGTTGTTTCTGTTGTCAGAGCGTCTCCAGTTTACTAGCAATATAGTTTCTGTAGATGGCTATTGGATGATGGTATCGCTTGAACTAAGGACTCCTAAAATATACCAGGCCCATGTCTCAGTTCATGCTATAAAATCTCCCAGACTCTGTCTGTCTAATATAGACTCTGTTTGCCTAAGATCGCATCAGAATCTTATGCCTCTGATAAGCTTATCCTTTTGAACCATTGCAGACCAGCTCGAAGACCATTAGCAAGCTTGCGCACCCAAATGCTTCTCTTGGCTATGGGCTATGTCTTTTAAACTTATTATTCGATGGCTTCACAAATTCTACCCAAGATTCTATAAAAGAAAGGTAATATCAAGTTCCAAAGCCTCTCATAAAAATTCTTAACCTACTTGTCAACAAAACTGAATGCCGTTTATATTTCGAAGCAGAGCTGATTACTTTCTTGCAGATACCCAAAGACGAGCTCGTGGGATGTGATGCTGGGAATGAATCTATGGGGCACCATCTATAACATCATCTACTTGTTTGGGTTCCCTCATGCAAGTGGTTATGAGGCTGTAAAGTTCTGTCAGGAGCACCCGGAGGCAGCGTGGAGCATCCTCTGGTACTGTCTCTGCGGGGCACTTGGACAAAGCGTCATCTTCTTGACAATTGTTCGCTATGGCTCTCTCGTCAACACCACCATCACGACTACGAGAAAGTTTGTAAGCATTGTAGTATCCTCTCTAATCAGCGGCAATCCGTTGTCCACAAAGCAATGGGGGAGCGTGGTCATGGTCTTCTCGGGACTCTCGTATCAGATCCATCTCAAGTGGAAGAAAAAGAAAGGCACATGAATTCTTATGTTGATTATTCGACTACTTTTTTGGATTTAATTTTCTCTCAACCTCAACCTCAACCTCAACCTCACCTGGAGCTGAAGTGTAAAAGGTGGATGGATCCTTGTTATACTAGATCTATATATTTATATATTGCACCTTTGATGAGTGTAACTTGTTACGTATGGTTAATACCGGTGAAGAATAGAAGAGAAGAAGAAATCTTGGTTCAATCATATGGTTATTTTCTAGACTTTTTGGCCCGGAAAGGGTTTTTTTTTTGTTTTTGTTTTGTGCATCTCGGCCCATTTTTTATCACTTCGATTGTTGCAAACTAATATGTTTCAGAATCTAAAGCATTCAGAGATCTTCTTGATATTGTTGCAATATGATGATTGGGCTCTCTTGCATCAAGATTTCAAGAAATAAGGAAAAGAGAAGATAAATGTTGTTGGTATTGTTGCAATATGATTACTGGGCTCTCTCTTACCTCGAATATCTCTAAAAGAGTTGTGATTTGTCTGCCTGGTAAGAGCATATACATTCATATGCTCTCTAATTGGTTATAATGATAGACTATATCAGCCATTCGGTATTTACATTCATATGCTCTCGAATCAGTTATACCGATTGACTATATCAATCAATCAGTATTTCTCTACCAATGAGAGTACATGTGTATTATAAATGCTGCGTGGTCATATATACAAAATTTTATTTTTTCTTTTTATATACAAAACTTTATCCTTTTAAAAAAGAAGAAGAAGAAAATACATGAAAAAAATGGAAGGATAGGGTATTTACAAAAGTTTGGATAATCTAAAGTTACGAAGAGAATACTGGATCAGACGGTTGGAATTTGTCAAATGGAAATAAAGTGGTTTTTTCTTTGTCCAGGAGTCAGGAAGTCTGACCGGAAATGGAACTGGAAAGTGGAAACCGTTGTATAAAGTCGTTCTCCCATGTGTTCGTCTCTGGCAGGAATAAACGCCATTAACCCTCTCAAAAGCTTTTCGAAGATCTCCCGGTATCCAAACCCTAGATTCCATCCCATAAAACACTCGAAACCCTTCTCTTCTCCTCCTCCTTGCTCGGAGTGATTGAGTTCTTTGGCGCTGTCGATTTATCCTGATGGCAGTGGAGGGGGAGGAGGTGGTGGAGTATGAGAGCGACCCTGAGGATGCCTTGCTTCCCTCCGCGATGCGCCGGCGGGAGGCAAGCGACGACGAGGGCGGGGAGGGGTCGGACGGGGGAGCGGGGCCGTCGAGGAGGGACGCTGGCGCGGAGATTGGGTCGGATGACTCCGAGGGGCAAGGGGGTGCGCAGCTGTACGAGGACGAGGAGGATGGGTTAGTGGAAGGAGAGGAATTGGAGGATGAGATGGAGCAAGTAGGCGGGCTCGAGGAAGGGCATGGTGGAGTTATTGGAGCAGCGGTCGACGCTGCCGTGGCCCCAAAGGAGTCTAGAGGGGAAGTGGATGGGTTTCCGGACAACGAGCAGGTGCAGGAGGAGGGGGAACCGGGCAAGAAGGAGAACGAGCCGTATGCTGTGCCGACTGTTGGGGCTTTCTACATGCATGATGACCGATTCCGAGACAATGGACGTGGGCGACACAGGTGGAATTCTTGTTTTCACTTGAGATTTTTTGCACCGTGTTACCTGTTGGCTAATTCATATACCTATCGCTGTTATCTGTCTACACTCTACAAGATGTTAAACATTTCTCTTATCATGAAGAAAACTTTGTACCTAAGAAGAAAGGTAAAAACTTTGAATCTTCTTGTTTTATGTTGAATGGGTTTATTTCTGATGGCCATTTGAAGGATCAACAGATGGAAAGAGTTTAGGCAACTTTCAAGACTTCATTTCTGTTCTTGGTTGCTAGGTTTGATTGCTGATGACATTTTTTATGTTGTGTCTTTGAAGGTCATTAATAGAGTTGGCAAAACAAGTTTCTGATCCTAAAAGCATCTAATATTCTTCTTTAGTCTCGGCGATGCAAGAATCGCATAGCAATCAATGATTATTCGTGCTCAATCATTTGTTTTTCCACATGACTCATTCCATCTTGTATGGGATCATGTTTCAATTTTCTCTATATTGTTAAGATTGGATGTGAGGATGATTCTCTGACGTAATCTGTTATGTGTTTCCCTTTCAGAAACTAATCTTGCTACTTATGCTTCATAATGGAAAGTTGATCTTTTTATGGGTTCTCTAGTATATCTTCACTGCTGCCTGGTGCTAGTGAAAGAAAAATACATACAGGGTTTTGTACAGTTTGCACTGAAAGTTACATTTTTGTTATCTTGTTGCTGTCATTTATCAGGCGTATGCTTGGTGGGCAAAAGTTGTGGGAATCCAAAGATGAATGTGCCTGGGTGCATGACAGATTTGACGAGATGAATCTGCAAGATGCTCGTCATGATGAGGTGAGTTAGTTTGAAGCTCTTCTATTTTATATGTGCCTATTCTTCTTCTATCATCCTTCCATTTCTGTGAGTGCAATGTAGTATTCATCTTGAATATTGTTGAATTGACCATTAATTTTATTCTGGCATGATACTTCATCATACCATAGGAAAGAAGAATGAAGAAAGGGGATTTTAGGGGTCGTGGCAGGAGCAGAGCAAGAGGTTCTGATCATGGTTATGGTAGATGGAATAGGCCTCGAACTCACAATGATGGTTACCAACAAAATCAAGCTCCAAAAATAGTTAAAGGGAGAGGACCGCGACGGTATGAACCTTCACCAGAGGGCTGGACTTACGCAACTAAATACGACCAGTGAGTACTGAGTACAACTTTTTTATTGTTAGCATGCTCAAGCACATGAATTGAGGGACCTAGGGAGCTCAGACTAGAAAATTCTCTAGTTTATCTATCCAGACTTTTGCTGCATTCTTTTTTGGTGTTATGTCTTCTATTTATGTTGGGTGTCACTTTGGTTGCTGTTTTTAGTTACTTTATGCCGAATATTGAGTGTGGGAATGGTGATTGTCTTGCGTCATGTGTGCAGATATGCAAAAGTAAAGGAATCAGTATCAAAACCTAGCGCCCGAAGGCAGCCCTCAGACAATTTAAATGTGCCACCTGATCCAATAGTTACTCGTGAAGACGCATTTGCTTCAAGCTTAAGTTCTGCGTCACCCCCATTTTACCCCTCAGGGTCTTCGAATCAAGATACATCTGTGATTCAGAAACGTGACCCGCATATTGGAGCTAACAAGAAGTTATCCTCTATGCAAATCCATGAGGATTATGCCACTTCAAAGTCTGGTTCATTGCTGAGAGGGAAACCAACTACAGATTCTGGTGGTAACGGTAGAAAGTATATGCATAGTCATGTTCGCCCAATATCTGGGAAAACCGTGGCCAACACTCTGTCTCAGTATTCGGAATCTTCTTTATCATCGAAGAATACAATTCAATCTTTTCATTCCACAGCTCAAGGAAGAGATTTAAAGATCATAGCCCCAGTTAGTACTCACGGAGCCTCTTTTGTCAACCATGCTGCCAGGGTCCCTAAACAAACTCAACACGCTACTGTTCAGCAGAGGGCAGCTCCAGTTCCAGTTCAATCAGCATCACGAGTTTCTGCTCAGCAGTTGAGTAGGCGACCTGGCATTGTATCTCAAGGTTTTTCTTCACCTCAAGCCCCATCTGCAACACTGTCTGATGGTGGAGAAACTGAATCTCCTCCAGGATCCAGTAAGTCCAGGGCTCCATTGTTCGCAAAAGGAAAAGCCAGCAATCAGGGAAGTGGAATGGGCTCCTTCTTATATAATGGGGCTCAGGTTGGTGGAGCAGCTGGGGCTATGAGTCTTCCTCACAATGATCAAGGATTCCCTGGCACCCCAGCACTATTGCCAGGTTCTTGTTAATTTGGTTCTTCTTCTTCTTCTTTCTGCTAGGTTATCATATTGTTTTGGTCATCATATAAAGGATTTTGGTTCTTTAGTTGCATCAGATTTTTATGCACTTTCTTGTCCCTTTTATGCATTGGAAACTGCATGCTCTTAATCGTAGCTGTCTATCTTCTTTTCAAGCTAGTATTTTGTCTTTCTTACTAGAGTTTCTGGTATACCTCATTTTTGTGTAGCTGGATGTTGATAACATCTATTTCAGTTTGTCAAGTATATGTTGTCTCATATGCAGTTATGCAATTTGGGGGTCAGCATCATGGTGGCCTCGGCATGCCTGCTGTTGGCATGGCGCTGCCTGGATATGTCGCCCAACAACAGCCTGGCTTTGGGAATTCTGAAATGAGTTGGTAAAGATATTAAGTTTGCTTATGTGTATTATGCCTAGCCTAAGATAATAATTATTTGTATTGCTCTTCTTCATTGTCTGATGCTTTTCTCTGCTACTGGGAAGGCCAAGAGTGCTGAGACATGCAGTGTATTACACAAATGAAATCCTCCAATGTGCTAAAAATGCATAATTCTTAGATGTATTAATTGTCCTTTTTTCCCCTTCTCTGAATTCAGTTTCTGGGTGCCAAATCAATTGTTGAACTTTTTGTCATCTGCTGATGGTATATTTGACTGCAATCTTTCGGCTGAAGCTGAATCATCTAATTTCGTTTGAGGGTTGGATTTTTGACTTTGGTACTTACAAGATGTAAGCAGATCCTAGCATATGGTTCTGCTGATAGTGGAAGTAGGATGACAGATCTGTCTTATTTTTTTGCTGTTTCAATTGAGATGAGTGTAAATGATAATTGCTTTGGGTAGTTGTAAAACTTTTGATTTCTGTGAATGATGGCTTTTGAGAAGCAGAAGGTTCATAAATGAATCATTTAAGATATTTTTTGCTTGATACTTTTAACACTTAATTGTATTTGGCCCATAGACTCTTACTTATCTTCTTGATTTTTGTAGGGTTCATATGTTGGCAGGTGGTGCTGGGGCTCTGGGGGCATCTTATGGTTCTCCATATATATCAATCGATGGCAGTTATTTTGCTCAATTGTCAGGACAGTCGTCATCTTCAATTTCTTCCAAGTGAGTGACAATTGATTTGATTAGAATTTTTACTAGAGTATACGGGATCGTCTCTGTGCGACTTCGCTATCTTCATTATTCTGTAGATTTAGCCTTTGTTTTCACTAAGAACCGGAGGTTATCTTGCATGACCTGCTGCTTATTTTGAGGCATTTTCTGGTCTGAAACGAGTTGCCTTCTTTTGGCAATAGTGTTGGAAGTTATAGACATGTGTTGAAGAAAACGAAGACTGTTATTGAAAAGAATTGTCAGCAGCCAATACCTTGGTAATTGGGAGGAGACTGCAAAACGAGAGATGAGTTATGACGAAGTTCTTGAATCTCTTGATGTTGGTGGAGAAAAAAACAGCAATGTGTAGTTGATGAATGACTACAATGAATGATAGATTTCCTTAGAGCGCTATGACCTTTAACTGAACTTATCCATTATAGTTTGAAAAAGTGGACACTTTTATTTGTTTCATTTGCTAGGAGTTGATAAAGATATCCTAAATGTCTAAACCGTATAATGTCAGTGTTAGGCAATATGTCTCTGGTACTTCATCTGCACAAGAAGTCGGTGGACAGATCTGAGCTCTAGGCTATTTGTAATAAATGACAGATGAAGGCATGGACAACATCCTCAATTACCTTTGTTAATGCTAGCTGATCTTGCTTGCTTCATGTTTTCATCCTTTTCGCTTCTAACCAGTTGTGTTTACTATGTAAGGTTCAGTCTTGAAGACTATCTGATGCAGGAGCAAGTTCCATAACTATAAGGAATTCAAATTTGATTTGATTTCTTAGGATTGGTTCTTATTTGGGTTGATTTGTTAGTATTTGAATTCAAATTTGATTTGATTTCTTAGGATTGGTTTCTTATTTGGGTTGATTTGTTAGGATTTGGGTTAATGTTTGTTTAGATTTCCTATTATGGTTAGCTTCTTGAAAAGGCTATAAATAAGGGATTTGTATATCCATTAGGAAAAAGTTATGATGAATGAAAATTGAAGATGAGCTTCTTCTCCTTTGGGTGGTGATGCCCAATGCTCCCCTAGGTGATGATTCCTAGGATCGGAGGATGACTTTTTAGGTGGTGATTCTTGGAGGTCGTTTTACATCATTTTTTATATAAGAGCGAGGCTCTCCTAGGTGGTGATTCCTAGGGTTGGCGGATTGTCCCCTAGGTGGTGATTCCTAGGGGCTATTCGGCATTGACTTTGCTAATCCTAGGTGGTGATTCCTAGGATCTGTCGAAATTTGTCTAGGTGGTGATTCCTAGACTTTGTTCGGCATCAACTATTTATCCAAGCATGAGGATGATGTCTCCATCAGGCCAACGACTTCAGCTCATGGACGAGCTTTCTCCAACCGGTAGAGAATGATGAGAGAGCAAGTTCCATAACTAGAAGGAATTTAAATTTGATTTGATTTCTTAGGATTGGTTTCTTATTTGGGTTGATTTGTTAGGATTTGAATTCAAATTTGATTTGATTTCTTAGGATTGGTTTCTTATTGGGGTTGATTTGTTAGGATTTAGATTAATGTTTGTTTATATTTTCTATTATGGTTAGCCTCTTGAAAAGGCTATAAATAAGGGATTTGTATGCCCATTAGGAAAAAATTATGATGAATGAAAATTGATAAAGAGCTCCTCCTTTGGGTGGTGATGCCCAAGGTTCTCCTGGTAGTGATTCCTAGGGTCGGAGGATGTCTTTCCAGGTGTTGATTCTTGAAGGTCGTCCTACATCACTATCTTTTCCTTACAAATATAGATTCCTCCAGTCATATGAAGTGATGTACAACCTGTAAAAGGGATTAGCTTCTACGGTCTCCAAATCTATTTATTCTATATGAATGATTCATAAATTATTTTTCCCATCAAGTTTTAGCTATTTGCATTGAGATGCAAATGCTTAATTGGCACTGCACTCCTTAGGAAGAATCTACTTTTTGATGACGTAATTAGGGATGGCAAAATTGACCGCCCCGCTGGATAACCGACCCGATCCGCACCGATGGGGACGGGTATGGTATAGATGTTTTACCCGTGGATACGGGTATGGTTTTCAAATTTAAAATCCGCGCGGGTACGGGGCGGATTATGGTATTGGGTAATATCCGCCCCGCTATCCGCCCCGCCCCGCCACTAAATGTTGGTTTGGTGGATTTTAAAGAGTCTATTTTTGTAATAATACTCTAATAAAGACTAATTGTTGATGAGTGTTTGTGGATCTAGATTTTAGAGACTGAATGTTGATGATAGTTTGGTGGATTTAGATTTAAATTTTAGAGGCTTAATGCTAATTGAATGATTTTTTTAGGTTTTGCGGATAACCGCGGATTGCGGGTAACCGCGGATTACGGGTAATATCCGCGTACCCGCGGGGATGGTTATGGTCTGCGATCCCCATTATCCGCGCGGGGAATGGGCGGTTATGGTATGGGAGGAGGAGTGCGGGGACGGGTATGGTATTTCCAATATCCGCCCCGATCCGCCCCGTTGCCATCACTAGACGTAATAGGTCATAAATGCATAGATTTCCATTTCCCTTGGTGTATACGGAGGATATACCAGTTCGTGATACGTTTGCCTTGTGAGTTATGATTGAAGCCTTCTATTACTTCTCGATAAAAAGGTTTGGTAGTTAATATCATCACTCTCTCTGATACAAGTAGTCAATTTCCAAATGACTGAGTTCTTCTGTGGCAGGGATAGTTCTACAACAAAGCCTGGCAGCACAGCAAAACTGCCAGAAAGACCTGGTAAACTGTTTGCCAATGCATCCGTCTTAGTCTTGAAAAGATCTTATATCCAAAAGCAAGCTTTATCGAATACTTAATCAAGAATAACTCGACTTTCTTCTTACGATTTTACAGAAATCACCAATGATGAATATGGGCAGCACCAGAATAAGCCTCGTAGGTGAATATACTACAACACTCCAATTTACATGCTTTCTACTCAGTTCGGTTATTCTGGCATTGTCTTAGAGGTAAATTATCTTTGATCTTTTAGCAGATACTCTGAAATGCACTTTGGACAGTGAGCACAGTGATTAATGGGTCTGTGTGGTTAGCAGTTTGAGGTCTGTATCTAGAATGTTTTCCTATACTATTCTTTTGTTACATAATCTTTATTAATGTTCTCCATTTTCTATTAAGGAGGCCCATTCAGACAAAAGTCCTTTGTGATAATCAGCTTTTGAGCAGATCACTTTGGGGTGGTTAATCCTCCTATATATTCTAGGTATATGTTTCACCTGACTTGTGCCTTCTCTTGCTGTGCCGGTTATGATAATTCTCAATGATCTTTATGGTTGGAATGCTTGAGCTGCTTAATTAAGGATTTGGTAGTTTGCATGATTGCTTTTGGGCTTCTTATGTGGTACTTTTAAGCATCCTACTTATTTTGTTTATAGGAAATTCTTGATGTTGTTCGATACTCTTTGGCACCTAATATCTGCTATATGATATATCTGCTGGCCATGTTAAGCAGTACATAGAGTTCATTCTCTGCAATCTCAGTTCCATTTAGTTTCTCATAGAATGTTCTGAGAGTAGTTCATATAGCTGACGTGGCGATCCCAAAAGTTTTAATTGAATGAACAATCAGATTAGAAATTTTGTGGCGTAATTGATGCAAACAGTAACTTGAGGGCGATAGTATCAAATAACACGTATGAAAATATGCTTTCTAAGCAAGTTCTTTTATTCCTTGTCTGAAAAGTTATTGTCATGTTACTCTTCTTGTTATGATTTTCTAATTACATGCATGCTTGAGTTCTGGATGTGCTTCCAAGTTCTCATTCTTTTCCAATTCAGACTCGTGCAGTTATAGACGACGCATGTTCATCCTGCAATCGTGGTGTGAAGACCAAAATTTGTATTGGTGGGTGGCATTTATTTTATTTCCGAATGGT
The DNA here is from genome assembly GCA_963920575.1 of Narthecium ossifragum. NCBI lineage: Eukaryota > Viridiplantae > Streptophyta > Magnoliopsida > Dioscoreales > Nartheciaceae > Narthecium > Narthecium ossifragum. Next base: position 740,161 of record OY986970.1, on the reverse strand, counting down.
GGTTTTTCTTTATTTTTCTGCTTTATAGGCAACCCATCCCCTGAGATTTGTAGATAACTCTTCTTGGTCTTCTGCAGGTTCCTTTGATGATTGTGGTGGAAGCTTGCGTGAATCAGAAGCTACCTCTTCTGTGTAGAGATTGTACGATTTGAAAAGGATTTGCACCGTGCTGTTCTTTCCTTTTGTCTGATGTCGGCTTCGAGATTTGTAAAGCATCACAACATAGTTTTACTTGGTCGAGTAGCATCTTGTGAGAGGGGTTTGTTAGGAGGCTGTGATGATTTGGTGCAGATATGTTAAGATGTCATCTGTAGTGAGAGTTGGAAGGCCGGAATGCTGCTATGTTTAGTGTGCAGTTTTTCTGACCAGCGTGGATTGTGTGCGCTTTTTAGGTTTAATCTTGGTTCCAGAAACAGTGGCATCCAAACTAACTATCTCAACTGGATCAGCAGCCTATTTGTGTGGTAATAATGATCTCATGCTCATGGTTGTGCGTCTCGATAAACTCTGATGGATCATGAATTTTGTTGACTTTGAACATCAGGGTTCTTTCGAGGTATATAGATCATCTACAGCTTTTCTTTAATCAAAGCTCCTATGTGTCCATTTTGCTGTTATAGACTTGTGGCCTCCTTCCGGTGTATCCTGCCGTGGTGCTCATGAAGAGAATTACGTTGTCTATCTAAGGTGACGTTTATGATGTTTATGGCACGAAGACGGACGGACGAACTTGTGATGGATGTCTGTCACGCATTTGGGCTCTTTTAAGTCCAGTCCGGATAATAGACGCAACTAACCTTAAAAGTATTTGTCCGTTGCTCATAGACTTATAAATGAGACTAGGTAGGTAGGCTCTAGTGGCACTTGGGAAACCATCCACCTCCACTATCCCCTCTTTCTCCTCCACTCTCTCTTTCTATGATTACAATCCTGGGTATATATGATCCACACAAATGGATAACCCACCTTATTTGGTATATACTTTGTATGGTAGATATTTGTTCACCACCAACATGAGCGTATATAGAAGAAGGGGCATTTTAAAAAAGTATGAATAAAGGAAATTGTTGTGACGGGAAAGATGTCTTGATTAAGGACCCTACATAAGAGAAGGAGGATCATAGCTTTCTTGAATACAGTTGAAGTGCTGAGAATCTTCACACAATACCCTTACAATAATGCAAGGCATCAAATTGCACACCACAGCAATGCAGTATGAAGCTCTCCCTCTCCCTCTCCTTCTCCTTCTCCTCTATTTTGCTGCCGTCCAGTGTCCACTCGATGCACAGTGCTCCATGTCACTGATACGAGTCACCTTCTCGTATCGGTGTCAGGTATGGATAAGTGGTTGAAGAGACGCCTGTAGCATAACAGGACGATGTCAGCCTTGAAGAGCTTAGGAGAAAAAGCACAGTCTAATAACATAAGTTGTGGGATAACGGTGTAAAGGAAATAACTAATAAAGCAAGAAATATAATTCAAATGACTAACAAATGAAGCATGAAACTAATAAAGTAGGAGAGTACGGTTTGGCAAGCTGGTTATTAGCTTTTTCCTTTCAATCAGGTCGAGCTAGGCTGGATTTGGCCTGATCTCATCCGTAACAGTCACATTTCTCTTGAATGGTCTGTCCTGTCCACTTCTCCACCCCCACAGGGCCACACCAGTCAGGCAGTCACCACCTCCACTCCTCATTGATTAGAATCAATGGCCCCTCCTCCATGTTACAAAAAGATGCAAATGGTTAATTATATATACTAGGTTCATGAGCCTTGTCTAAATAGTGGTTTAGCGAGAGGCAGACACGGTGGTTGCAACAATGACCCAAAGGCAAAGTGTCCTCATATCATAGTACCTAATGCTGGCTGGCTGGCCTGCGTTGTTCCATTGATGATATATTAGCTTATGGACCTTATATATATGCCTGCGTAGTGCGGAGTGCGTACCAAATAAGAGGGAACTAAATAGCTAGAGTTGGTGTTGCACATATATATGTTAGAATAAAGGAGCTTATTGGATCATTATTTTTTTTACAAAGACCATGGTTTGTTGCATTGGTTTTTTTTTTATTAGTTGAGCCCGTAGGCTAAATTTACATCAAACCAGCCAAGACATCCATGCCATCGGCCGGAGTCCAGTTAAACGGAGCTCCGCGACGGCGACACCATCTCGCAATACCATCAGCCCTAGCATTACAAGATCTAGGAAAATGTAAAAACAGAGCAGACTCCAACAACAATACCTCCTTTCATATATTCCTGGCCGTTGGCTGCACCTCCTCTGGCCAAACTCGAAAACCATTCACAATTTGCACCGCGATGATTGAGTCAGACTCAATGACAACCTTCAGAAATCCCTGATCTTTGCAAAAAACCAACCCCATCTCAATAGCCAACATCTCTGTGTACAAAACAGAGCATGCCTGAACTGGCACCCCCACTGCCCAAAGGACATGATCCTGCGCATCAACACACACAGCACTCACCGCCGCCTCCCCAGATCTCTGATCATAAGCCCCATCAACCTGCACAACAACATTTTTCATCCCCGACACTGCCACATTCTCCCCTTTCTTCTCATTCTTCCTATTAAATTCCACAGCCTGACGACGGATCCTCCGGACCAAAACATTCGCCGACTCGCCTTGCCCTTCAAATACAATCTTGTTTCTATCTTTCCAAACAATCCATACTCCATAACATATAATGGTCTTCAGCGCCATGGCATGAGCTTGGCCTGAAGAAGCAAATAAACACTGCCATATATCCTCTGGACTTGCAGCCAGTCTTGGCATGCTCTCATCTACAGCAATTGCAGCAAAAATCCTCTGTATCAGTGGGCATTCGAGAATGGCATGGAAGATAGTTTCAGGACCCTGCCTACATCTTGGACACTCCCGGTCCGGGGCACCACAATACCTCCAGAGAGTCTCCCTTACAGCCAGCTACCCATGAAGAATTTTCCAGACAAATTGGCGGACTCGGGGACCCGCCGGCAGCCTCCAGATCAAGCTCCACCTCTCATCATAGTCACTACTAGCAACCCCCCTCCCTGCCAGAAAACAATATGCAGAGGCTGTTGTAAGATATCCTGTGCTACCAAAAGCCCAACGAATCTTGTCCCTCCTAACAACCTGTGTCTGCAAGATTTTCCCCACCATAGAAGGATGACAACATATACCCAACCTATCAAGGTTCCAGCCTTGTAGAGTCAAAAAACCCCCCACCAAAGCATTATCAAGCCCACCAGCATCGTATAAACCAGGGCTTCTTCTTATAAGCTCGTCATCCAACCAGACATCATATAGAAAACTAATCTTGCTATTCTCCCCCGGCACACAAACCAAACCTTCTCTCAACTGGTCAGATGCCAGACAAAGTGCCTTCCAATGTGTCGAGTCCAAACCAAGTTTTAAGTCCCTCATCGACAATAAGATCTCCTTCCATTGATACTTCGCAGCCGCAAGGAGCTTCCATACATTCTCTTTTGATTCAAGGAACTCTGCCATTCTTCTCATCTTAAGTGCAACCTGCCAGTCTTTGAAATCTCTGACTCCCAAACCTCCCAACTCTCTTGGCATACAAACCTTCCTCCACGCCACAATGCTAAGCCCCGACTTACGCCCGTGCCAAAGGAACTCTCTGCATATCCTCTCCAACCGTTTAATCATCGCGACCGGCAACTTAGTTGTTGCCATAGCAACAGCTGAAATTCCTTGCAATACTGACTTAATTAGCACCAAGCGCCCCGGATCCGAGAAAGTCTTCCCCTGCCATGATAAAACTTTAGACAACATTTTATTCACCAACATTGCAAAGTCTGCTGCCCTAATCCTCTTATCAGATAGAGGAACACCCAAATAGTTCCAAGTATTAGCAGCCTCTACCACCCCCAAAATCTGGCAAATAGTGTTTCTTCTATCATCATCAACTCCGGTTTGTTGCATTGGTTGAACTGCTCATCTCTGTGCATATCTTACACTCAAACATACGTGAGATGGTCGGCAGATTAGTCCAAACATAGACAATGACTTTAATAGCGACTTCCATGATGAATGAAACACACTATGTATTGTCTATTTGAAGCAAAACAAACCTACAACTTTGTCACTAATCTCTTGCATGATCTCATCTTTATCTAGCAACTCTATAAATTTGCTCACTGGGGCCACCTACCACATGCCAATGAAGCTAGTAATTCAACAAGCTTCATGTGAAAGCTTGTTTGTATTCTGCACAAGTGTGCTCAAGTCATATGGATTGATCCCTGTCCCAATGATGCAGCTTCTTCCTCTCAAATTTTTAATTTCCTTGTTTCTTCTACTCTCTTCAGTCCCTCTTCAGTACTGTGTCACATGGGTGTGGCCACCCACATGCTAATGTTTATCACCCAGGAAATTTCATTGGCATCATTTATTGGGATTTGCAAGAAGTCATTGCAAGGAGGTGGTCAATCTTAATGACCAGCATTTAGACTGTCACAACTGAGACTTGAGTGCTTAGCCTGAACTTTTGGGAATGGATAACAGTATGGTGGTATTTATGGGAGGCTGTTGATATCTAGTTATAAGTTTCTGCAGTTTGTTCCCTGGAAGTTAGTCACATGGGGAAGCTAGGCTTTGAGAGGGTTCTGGAATGCTTCTCTATTTCAATCTGTTCAGGTTCTTGCCTCTGCATGAACTCACATGAAGACCCAGATGAGAGAAAGGCCCTGATGGTAAGCCATTTGGATGAGTTCATGAAACTTAAGGGGATCGTGGATGGAAGCAAGACACTGGCTTTTCATCTGGAACCCAAGGTAACCTTATTTCCTCAACTCCCCTCCATTACTATTCTCTGTTGCATATCTTGCTTCGGCCCTTTGAAGAAAGTAAGTAATCTGATACTGGCTAGTTATTATATATATGCTTTTCATTTGTGATTTTTAAGTCAGCGTGATCTTGCTTCACTCTGGTGTTTTCGAGCAGACGGTCGTTCTACGGGTGTCAATGCATTGCAATGGCTGTGCTAGAAAAGTTCAGAAGCACATCTCAAAGATAGAAGGTATGGGCATGCTTTTTTGTAGATTAATTGATTGATGCCAGTCTAGGAGTTATTGTATCAGCGTTAGTGTGCATAAAGACTAATGAATCTAAGACAAACCCAGTATGATTCAACTTCGCTACTTTCTTTCTTTCCTTTTTTTTAATTACTTCTCCAGTAAAAGGATATCTCATATGATTCACACAAGGAGAAAGATCAGTGATTGGCAAATTAACAAATCTTGAGCTGATAAATGGATTTTCTTTTATATACTCTATGAAGTGCAAGAGTGCTCTCATTTAGTTATATATATTGGAGTTTACTGACAGTTTGTTAAGCCTACAATATTGCTATTTGTTGAAAAAATCTGTGTTCTTGACTGATGAACACAATACCATAATCACACAATGTTGGACAATTCTCAGAATGAGTGAGCTGCTTAATTAAACCTTTATGTCACAACCATTAGGAAAGACTAGACTGATGTTTATTTCTCAATTTAGCAGCCATTTTATCACTTCTTTCCTTACTGCCCAGCAAAATGCCTTCTCAGATTCAACCTTTTTTTTCAGAACATTCTGTCTTTATATAGCTTTCTTTCTTTTACATGAGTTGAATAAGTTTTCTCACTGATATGAAAGAAGTAGCTTTAATTAATGAAGATTAAAGAGGAGGATTTGGTGCATTGGAAAGTGAGAAGTAAACGCCTTGAAACTACAACATGTGTGACTCTCAGTTGAAGACTTGTTAGCTTGTCCCTTCCTCAGAATGCAACTCTATCGTGTGTTTCTTTCCATAAATCTACTTGAATTCATGACACCTATCAACTAATCTCTCTCTCTCTATCTATCTATCTCCCTCTCTTAAAAAACACTTATTAATGTCTCTGTTGATCTTTCTAGGAGTTACTTCCCTTGAAGTAGACCTGGAGAGCAAGAAGGTGGTCGTGGTGGGGGACATAACCCCTTTTGAGGTTCTGGAGAGTGTATCCAAAATCAAGTCTGCAGAGCTGTGGATGGGGCCATAGACACCAAGTCAAAGATCTCTCATATATAGCACGAAGAACACTACCATTCAACAACATCCAATACTTAAAAGACTTGTGATTGGCTATCCGATTTTTCCTTGTTTTTTTTTGTTGTTGGAAATGTGGAGTAATACAAAGAGTTCAAATGATAGAATGAAACACTCCAAATGTGTACATGTTTTATGAGAACTTTGGCTAAAATGAGTCATTTAATTGCTGGAAGAGATGACTATGTTGTGACTTGTGAGGTTGGTCTTGGTCCCTTTCAGTCTTTCTAGTGTGCCTTTTGGACGTACACATTCAGCTTCGTCAATGAGAGTCTATTCTATAGACTACTAGGTTACTAGGTGGCCAGCCCCCTTGCCACCTGACACAACAGTTAATCACAGCCCCTGCTACTCCTCTCTTTCTGCTAACCTTCCAATAACCCATCAATCCTTTTACTTATTTCTACGTGACTTCATCTTAATTGTCTGATATATTCAAACTTAAATTGGATTGGGCTCATCTTAATTGCATGATATATTCAGACTTAAATTGGATCGGACATCCTATCCATATGATAGGATGCACTAAATTTTATATAATATATGGTATCCAGTAAATCCTTATTAATGTTCAGGCTCGACTATTCAAAAAAAAAATTCCAGTAAATCCTTTTTAGATGTCAGCTTTTGTTGAAAAATTTGGCTACCCCCTCAATAGTATCTTGGATACATAACTTGTGGTCTTCACAATCATTGTAATAGCTTGTAAAATCTCCAAGATACTAACTCTTCGCAATTTTACAAAAATAAATAGCCAAAATTTTTAGCAGAAGTTTTATATATTAAATTTATTTTATTTTAGATTTTTACAACTTAAGGCTGTTTTGTATTTTCGTTTTAAAGCAAGTCATTTTGATCAGAAGTTGTCAAATCAAATATAAAATAGATTTAATAAGCAACTTTCTCAATTTTAGCACTCTCCAAATATTTAGGATACAATATTTTATTGATTTCGCCAATTTCCTCCACGCGGCACTATCCTCTACTCGCCACGTTGCGCGATTGACCCAACTCGTTGAAGACATGTTCCAACTATCACCTGCCACGTCTCAGGATCAGATTCAGAATCCTCCTCCGCGAAGCAGATAACTCCTCTTCGTCTACCAGACCGCTCTCAACGAAGTCCACAACCCCAAATCCGGAAACCCCTAATCCATGGCCAAACTCCATCTATTCCTGGTTCTCTTCTTCTCCCTCTCCCTCTCGTCTCAATCTCACTCCCAGAACCCTAACCCTAACCCTAACCCCAAGAAGCGCACCTCTGCCTACGACGAGCTCCGCTCCAGCGGGTTTCCGGTGGGCCTCCTCCCCAACAGCGTGCTCGGCTACGCCCTCAACCGCACCACCGGCGAGTTCTCCGTCGACATATCTGGCGGTGGCTGCCACATTATCCTCCCCCCCGACGGATACCTCGCTTCCTACGCTGCCCGCGTCAAGGGGCGGCTCCGCGACCGCCGGATCGCGGAGCTTGATGGCATACGCGTCCGTGCTCTCTTCCGTTGGTGGTCCATTACGGGGATACGGTCCGTAGGCGATGATGTCGTGTTTGAGGTTGGGGTTGCGTCGGCGAAGTACCCGTCCAAGAACTTCCATGAGAGCCCCGAGTGCGAGGGGAGGACAAAGGCCTCTTCTTGAGGTAGTTTAGGTGAGAATATCGTGTTATTCTTTTTAACGATTTCAAAAATTGGTCTTTTGTTCTGTGGAAGTTTGGATTCTTTTCAATTCCTTGGAAACTCTAAGGTTTGGTGTTTTCGTTAGGGCTTGCAAATTGTTATGAACTTGTGAATCCCATGCTCTGTTGGTTGTTCTGCTAGCTTCTTGTTATCATGATATCATTGAAATACGAACCAAATTCATAGATATGCTGTTTTCTTTCTCGGAGTTGTTCTTTCTTTCTTCTTCGTTATTTTGTCCAGTATTTCTTACTTTCTTTGTAAGAATGTGTGCAACTATCTTTAAGTGGAAAATTTTGCCCTCGCCAGTAATTCTTACTTTCTTGGAGCAAAGTTTGAAATTTTAACTGGAAGGATGGTCCATTTCTCACTTGGACACAAGTGTTGCAAAAAAAAAGCCAAAAGAAGTGTGATCATAGTAACAGGTGCTTTTGTTATTCATAATACATTTCTTAATCTAATATTTACTGTATATGACTTATAGCTACTTTCCGCAAAAAATATAAGCAAGTTGACCAAATTGTTTGCTGGGAAAAGGCTCCATGTATAACTGAAACCATGAGATATTGGCTGGAATTTTAGTACGTATACCTGTTCAAAGGTAAGCTGTGATCTAGAGACAGGAATATAGGATGCGAATGGTTGGTAAGAGAAAGGGTGCCATGAAAAAGGATTTTATATGTGTTATTATTCTCATTGTAGTTACTTGAAAATTTGTCTTTCTTTTTTCAATATAGCTAACTTCAAAAATGGGCAAGTTGCTATAGAAAGGCTTACGTTCTTGACAGTAATGGATTTGCTGACCTATGTGGATGGGTTTTAAACTAAAATGAAAGGTTAGGAGGGACCTTTTGTTACATACATGTTGTTTTCTGTTCTTCTATATTGTGTCTATGGTAGGAATTGTTTTATTCTTTCTCTTTTGTTCCGTGCTATGTTTTCTGCTCTTAACTACTCAAGTTCTTTTATTTACTTGGGCTAGTTATGTTTGGGACTGTCAACTGAAACAATGTTGTTCATCTGCATTCTGTTTAAAAATGATGATTATTATCACTTTTGGTATGTGATATCCTCATAACTTTTGGTAGGTATCTTTGCCGCTGTATTCTAAGAAATTGACTGAACATCAGACTGCATGGTATATTTTGGTATATCTAATCCAGTCCAACTGGCAGTCAACCGGTTTTTGCCAATTTGAAGATTATGATCATAGTCGTTTGGTTTAGTAGCATGTTTCGTAGCTTATAGATGTGCTCCTTTACTTTTAATTCCAACACAGTTTGTAGCTTATGGTGGTTAGCTTGCAAATAAATTTTATGGCGGTGGATCAAATCCCGTTTGGAACAACCTCTTGTTATATGCTCTCTTCTCAACCATTAACCTGGTTCAAGTGATCTGATTGAATAAACCAGCCAGTTCATCAAGTTTTCACGAAAATCAGGTAGTTCCCCAAAGTATTTTGATTTTTTTAGGACTGAATCCAGTCAGTGCAGTGTCTTAAAATTGCTTTTGCCTCCCAAGTTCCTTGATAGGATCATTGTCCACAAGGAATGCAAGGTTTTGGAGTCCATATGTCAATGTCAACTCTTAGGCTGACTAGTCATACTTTGGCGTATCTTCTTCAAGCAGCGAATACTATAATGATGTCACCGCTCGGTCTGACTCAGACCCACCTGACCCAGGAAAAACACTTGTAACAAATAATACTTTGAGAAATTAGGCTGTTGTAATTGCCAGAAGCTTATTAGCATGTTTGTGTTTTCTGCACATGTCTTTCCAGTGGAATTTCATCATCATTATTTACACTTCCATTTCTGATTATTTTGGATCTTGGCTTTGTTATTCCTTGCAGTAATTTCAAGATTCTCCTGGCCAGCTGTGAAATCATGGCATGGTATCTCTGGTGCTGATACATAATTTTAAGCACAATTCAGTTGCCTCTTTGTCTATGCGGCGTTGGGGATTTCTTGACAAATAACCCCTGTTGTCTGGCAATGGCTCTGAGGGCTATTCCAGTTAGGATAAAAGCATGTTGTGCTCATCAATCAACTCTTCGCATATTTTTACTTTTGTTTATCATCAATGTGTATCACTTCCGCTTCAATTAGCTTCATGGGCTTGGCTGATGGATTGGTTCTTTCCAGCTGTTATGCTTGTTTATCTCGTTCTGGTTGCTGGTTCAGCCATCTTCGACTTGCCGGTGAAGTGCACAGAGTGCCACTTTCAATACCTCCAGCCACTTCCCATACTACCAGGGCGGCCCTGTCCGGGTGTGCGGCGGATCCTAACCTGGCCCGTAAAACATTGACCTATCAAGCTGATGAAGCTGGTCACCTCTTCTCTTTTGATCCGTATCGGCAGACAGCCGAGTCCAGTTACCAGCGGCACGTCCGTGACAGCTTCTCTGCTAATTAATTGTGTTTTCCTATAATTATGTTAACGGTATTAGGAATATTCGTTGGTTAATATTTGTTAACAGTATAGTTAATATTTGTTCGATGTTTTAAGGGCCAAAGAATGTATAGGTATATTTGTAAATTAAGAAAATTTAAAGGTTTCGAATGTAATTAACCCATTGGGAGTCAGAGACAGCAATGCGGAGGAGGTTTACTGTTTTTAACAGTTAGGTATTGTTTGGTACAGGATTAATTTTATTCTGGGTCAAGACTTTGTTTCAGGTTTTGAGAATAACATTGTAATGATTACTTGGAATAAGGGTAAAGTAGAGTGAAGAATGGAAATAATTTTATAATAATTATTTGGAATAAGGAAAATGATGTTTAGGTTAAAGAGTGGAATAAGTAGTGAATTCAGGAATATTCTCCTCTTGGGTTAAGGGTTATTTCTGAAATTTATTCCGGTATCAAACGGATAGGGTTTGTTTGGCATGGGGTTAATCTCACTTTATTTTTTCTTAATTTCATTTTTTACTTAAATATAAAAATCATGATTATGGGATTATCATTATTCCATTTACTTCATTTCCCTCTATTTTTTTCTATTATTGTTCGTTGACCTTACTTTGTCTAACCCAATCGCCCTTAAGCCCACTTTTCGTCAACCCATACCAAACGGGGTATCTTTGGCTCATTTAAACAAACAAACTCCTCCCCCGCACGATGAACATGCACAAAAGATAGAACTTTCGTTGGAAATCCACAACCAAAATCTCCTCAAATTCGACGGATCTTGGCCACCGCCGTCGTTTGCTGTCTAGAAATCGGAGATCATGTCTACCGCCACCGTCATCCTCGTCCCAGCAGTCTTGCTTCTCCTCGCCGTTTTGTATCTAATCATAGCTATCAATCCAAAGAGCAAGAAGACCTCCTCCAGGCTCCCGCCGGGGTACGTCGGCTGGCGCCACATCGGTGAAGTCTTCCATCTCCTGAAGCCCACCCCACCAAACACTGTCGGAGAGTTCCTGAGCCACCGCATGTCAAGGTCTCGACCACCAACTATCTTTAGTTATATGTATGTTTCTTGTTTCTCACAAGTATGCTGGATTTCATGTGGATGCCCAGATTTGGAAAAGTTTTTACCACGAATCTTGTTGGGCAGCCGGTGATCGCGTCGGCGGACCCGGAGCTGAACCGGTTCTTGCTGCAGAACGAATCGCGGCTGCTGGAGCATGCCTGGCTAGGTACGCAGATTGAGATGATGGGGAAAACCAACATAGCCTTGCAGGTCGGAGACGCCTACAAGCAGCTCAGGGCCATCACGGTCGGCTTCTTGAGCGCCGCGAGGCTCCGGACGTCGTTCTTGGAAGACGCTGAGGAGGTCGCGGCTTCGATTATTGGCTCCTGGAAGGAATGCTCAGTGGTCTCAACTTCGGATGCTGCGAAGCAGGTAATTTTACAGAAGATCCTGCTGCAAAAGAGACACTTGAATATTAGAATATATGTTGTGGTGTTTTTGGGAGCCTAATTAAACTCTAGCATATCTTGCAGTTTGTCTTCAGTTTCATGGTGAAGAATGTCCTGGGCATGGCTCCTGGAGAACCAGAGATTGAGAAGCTCATGTTGAGCTATGAGAATTTTTTTTTAGCACATTTAATTGTTCCAATAAAGTTGCCCGGCACGAAATACTGGAGATCTATGGAGGTAAACTCATGTTATTTGCTTAGGAGATCTCTGCAATACTACACTGCATTGGCCATTCAGGAGTGCATATTAATTTCGTGGTGGAACAGAGCAGTGCATAATTGTATGATGATGGCATTTGGCTTGCGTGCAATTCGATTCAATTCATGTATAGTTTCAGCACCGGATTTGGTTTGGCTCAGTTCAAGAAATTGGTCATCTTTTTTTTACGTCATATTGTTCCACAGGCAAGGAAGTACATCCTCAAAGTTATCGACCGGCTCATTGATGAAAGGAAGAAGAAGGAGAAGGGGGGAGGAAGTAAGGCAATGGAAGATGATGATCTTCTTGGCTGGGTCGTGGAGAATACGAATTTATCTCGTGAGCAGATTGGTGATCACTTACTAGGTATGATCTTCGCTGGTAAGGATTCACCCGCCAATGCTCTAACTTTGATGGTCTACTTCCTTGGAGGCTGCCCAGAAGCAATCGAGCAATTAAGGGTAAAAAAAAAAAGACCATTTCATGCCTTTTCCCTTCTGCCTATATGCTTGATATTTGGCCTTTTAAAATATAGTCTCACACTTTCATGCTTAAATTCACTGTGTCGCATTTGCCCGATGTTGGGTACTTACAAGAGGCCTTTTCGCCTTTTCTCCAGGAAGAGCACATGCATGCTGTTAAGTCCAAGAAAGAAGGAAATTTGACTTGGGATGATTACAAGCAATTGGAGTTCACCAACTGCGTAAGTTTTGCTAAAGCCATGCAACCTCTCTCCTAAAAATATCATATTGTGTACATTTCAGCTAAACACATGACCACCCCATGTGTAAGTTTCACTTGGAGAACATGTCTTAGAAGGCCTATTCAAGGAAATGTGGAGCTTATTTCATGAGAAAGTTGTGAAATTATTACAAATTGCCTAAAATCATGCCAACATGGTAAAGAGGAACTAGGGAAATATAATCTGCTTTTCAGCGGACTCTAACTTTATCGCAATTCATAAAACGCTCTGTGTTTTTTTTACAACCGAGAGCCATTTCCAGCTATTTTCTTTTTGGTTTCATTTTTTCTTTCTGGCAGATGACTTCTGATGTGTGAGAAACATTCATAGAGGCTCATACCTGATATTCTTTCTCTTGTTGAAGGTTATCAATGAGACATTGAGACTTGGTAATGTTGCTAGATTTCTTATGAAGAAGGCATCTACAGATATCCAATTTAAAGGTAGACTCGTATTCCATCTTACAAACCTTGTATTGCACAAAAGTAGACTAACCTATATTCTTCGTAATGGTTTACGCAGGATATGAGATTCCACGTGGTTGCAAACTCTTTTTATTCTTTTCATCATCGCATTTGGATGCTTCCAATTTTGAGGATCCTGAACGTTTCAATCCATGGAGATGGCTGGTGAGTGATCGAGACAAAAATTATTTTCTTTAATTTGTGGTTATACAGCAAATAGAATAGAAATAGGTAATGCAAATGTCGTCAATTTATAGTATTTTCTAGTCAAGTATGTTCATTGAGCAAGCTAACTACTTTTCTTCATTGATTTGAAGACACGGATTCAATTTCTTTAGGAATAATAGAATAGCACAGCAAATACTAATATTAACATAGCTAACGAGTAGACCTTTTTCAGTTAGAATGTGGCCTTCACCAGTCACTAAACAATCATTTTAAAGGAGAAAAATGCTCTTGAAACCGGCCCTCCTCATAGAACTGTTACTGAAACGAGAGAAGTCTAGCTCTGGGCTATTGAATATCAAGAATCTAGCTCTCTGGAAGAGTTCAATTTAAACTTTCTAAATTGAGAAGGCAAAGAACAAAGGAGAGAATTCTGGAGGGGTAAATAAAGACCTTGTCACCTCTAAATTCTTTCCAGCTTAGTTGAATCAGTCATTTCTTCTTCGGTAGACCATAAAGCCATGTCTTCATTATACTAAGTGCAGGAAAAAGTGGTTGTCGTTTCGATTGCGTTACTTGATCTTCAAGAATGTATTGATTGTATTTCATTACATTTGGAACTTAGCCAGTTAGTTGCAACTTAGTGTAAGAATGTCTAAATTACAGGCAGACTAATATCGCTTGTGTGATTGTTGGTTGATATTATTAAGCCATTGACTTCTTATTTTTTACCCACTTCAGCGGAAAGTGGGTATTGTTCTATACGACTAAAATTCGTATTAATTGGTTGAAATGATCTTGATCATTTCTTATTTTCTTGGTTTAGAATAGTAGCATAGTATGCAATCAACAAGCAAGCAAGATATTCCAGCAGACAGTTCTTCTCATCAGCTCGTTATTTGATTGATATCCAATGCTGAACGCTCACCGGCATTTTGTTTTCCTAATTCTATGTCTCTTTTCACAGACTTCTTCTGGTTTGCTGAAGACCAACAACTTCATGCCATTTAGCAGAGGCCCGCGAGAATGCCCAGGTGCAGAGCTTGCCAGGTTGCAAATGACGGTTTTTCTTCACCATCTCATTCTTTCTTTTGACTGGAAGTTGACAGAAGATGATCGGCCAATGGCTTTACCTGGTGTAACTTTTCCTAAAGGCCTACCTATCAAGATCCAATCTGTCACAAGGAGCCATGGATGTCATGATGTAAACCCATAAAGCCTTGGGGAGTTCTGGTTGTTTCTAATGATAGATATATAGGGTATGATATCTTTGTGGCAAGTGATGTGTTGCGAACGTGTCGTTAAAGTATTGTAAACTGAATCAAATATTAAATTTATAATCCTTATTCAAACACTATATTACTAGGTAGAAATATCAGTGAAGTTCGTTGTCGATTCACAGGGAAAACGTTGATAGAGATGATATCAATTCTCTAAACCCTAAAACTAAGTAAAAATAATTAAAGATAGAGTAGAGTTATCTAAACTAATAAAGAAAAGAAATAAAATGTTGATCTATTTGAATCAATGAAGTAGTTATTTAGGAATTACTCAATCCGTTCTAGTTTCATTATTAGTTTTCTCTAGTTATCATTTTGTTCTCTTCTCTTACCATTATGGATCATATGGCTAGAAGCTTATATGAATCCCTAAAAGAAAGTTAATATTCCCAACGACATAACCTATCTTTGCTTGTCATATATTGTCTTTGGTCCTACGATTACCTTAAATCATACTACTCCTAATGATTTTGGCACAACCTATCTTCGCGTAGTATAGCTTATCTCAAATGCAAATCAATAACTTCATGAAAACCATCTCATAAATCTCTATAATCAATCACAGAAATCATGTAGGACTGAAAGTACGTCAAATGAACTATGTTCCTTTAACTCTATTAATAATAAAATCGTATCTATGAGATCATGAATCGAGAAGTTCACAAGAATCAAACTAAAGAAAGACCAAAACTACACTACGGTTTCATGATATTTCTAAATACAAGAAGTTAACCACTAATCTTAGGGATGAAAGTCATCGGGTTGGAATAGGAACTATCACCATCCGCATCCTCGCCGTCTTCTCCTTCTTTCTCCAAAGATTGTCAAAAAGATGATAAATTCGGATGAAATAACATATTCATGGAGAACTCCTGAAATTAGAGTTTTAGTTAAATTGGACTTTTATTACAACTCGGATTTCCTGAATTAACTCTGACAGTCCACGCAACTGGGTCTAATCTATTAGGAATCTGAAACCTTGTCCAACACGAAAGTTGTAGATTATGAAGTACTCTGTTATATCTCGAAGATTTCATAATATTTGGACTTATCGAGAATATTTGAAGAATATTCTTCTGAACGTCGACGGATCAGTTTTCTAGAAGATGTATATCTTTATATTCTTCAAAACTGATATCAATCCATCATGAGTCTTACAAATTGTCAAACATGAAAGTCGTAGCTCTGGACGTCTTCTATCATGTACTAAATTTCCATAATATTTGGACTTAATACAGAATTTCTGGAGAATATTCTCCTGATAGGCGACGAAGCAGTTTTTATCACATAAATTCATCTTTTTAACTGAAAATCTTGTATTTTTTTCTCAAATCATGATTAAATCTGAAATCAACTAACAAGCTATTAAATACAACTACTCTAGGCCTAACAAAGGTAAATTAAGTGGTTTAATTATGAATATTTAGTGACTCATTAGTAAGCAACAGATATCTCATGCATGATACTTTGCGTGAGAATAAGCAAATAAATTAAAAAGATAAAACAATAAGGACTGAAGCGAAAAGACCAAAAATTATTTAGATTATTACTGTTTACACCAAATCTAGTAAACTTATTCACTGGTACACCACCCTAAGATGTTTTAATGGGTTTACACCATTTTAAGGCAGTTATGGGAGGTTAGGTATTTTGCATGACACTTTTACCCCTACTTCATATATATTAAATATTTGATGCATTATATATAACTGTATTTAATTTATGGCAGTTATGAGTTGTTTTATTTCCATTTTTGGTGTAATCCATGCAAAATCGGTTTCGATTGGTTTCGATTTGATGACATCATGATTCCACCCCCTCCTTCCCTCCATCCTCCCATAGCTGACATCGGATTTGATGACATCATGATTATAAAGAGAATACTTATAAAGAGAATACTTGTAATATAAGAATACTTATAAAGAGAATACTTGTAATATGAATCAAGAAGAGAAGAGAGAAATCTGCAAAAAATTTAAGAGTAAATATTATTTTTTTATTAAGGATTCTCTTTTTACATGATGAATAGAGGTTTTTTTACATGATGAATAGAGATATTCTCTTTTCACAAAGAGAATACTGATAGGTATTCTCTTTTGACAAAGAGAATATTGATATGGACTTAGACTTTTACAACTTTTTTACAAAGAG